>CM050163.1:195640480-196020480 GCA_027410445.1 Discoglossus pictus | reverse complement strand
TCCAGACAACACTAAAACTTTCATTTCCAAATCTTAACTTTTTTGAAAACCAAAAAGAATCAAAACAACAAAACGAATACCCCAAACCCTGGGCAACTGGAAGTCTGAGACGTGCCTTGTGTAGGTGTTACAGCTGATCTCTTTGCTTCTTTTACATATAATAAGTGTCAGTCATTGCTACTGAAAATGATTAACATGGTAAAGCATCAATACTATTATAGTAATTTGCACGTTTGATTCATATATTCATCTAGCAATATTTTGATAGCTTAATGTATATAATTTCCGTCAAATACCAAGAAGAACTACTTTTCCCGTATATGTAACACACTTATCACATAAAATACTGTTGGCTATATAACTATAATGAATGCTTAATATCATACACTTAAACAGGTAATTAAAATCATATAAATTATAATTTGTAATCTAGATATGTACACTACTTTTGTTCTCTATTTTAAGATATAGAAACCTACTAGAGTGCATGGAAATCGCTTTATCAACTCTATATAGACATGTGATTTCAATACACTGTTATATGTATATATACACACACACATATGTATATGCATACACACACATATGTGCGTGTGTTTGTGATTATATATATATATATATATATATATATATATATATATATATATATATATATATATATATATATATATATATATATATATATATACTAGCGAATTGCCCGTCAAAAAATGACGGCAATGAAATTGTAAGTGACCTAATGCTATTTGGTGTATAATAAAATAACTAATAGATTAATAAAGTAATATACTTTACCTATTTTGAAGTTATATATGCAGGAAGCATTGTGTTGAAGAGCTGCAATCTGTTTTGATGTTGCTGCAGCATTAGTGGTGTTGAGCTGCTGTGTAAGCCTGATGAATGTGTGCGGTGTAATAGTGTGCGTGCGCGAGCCGAAACCGTTAGCGTAGCTGTGTACTTCCGCATTGTATAAGTTATTGTTCTAAAATGGCGGCTAATGTGTGGTATGCGTCTGTAGCGGAATATCCGTAGCTGTTTTGTGGTGTTTTGCATGTTTCTGGTGGTGTTTTGCGTGTTTAGAGTCCTGTAGCCTCGTTTTAGTTTTGTTCGGCGGCCATTTTTTCTGTCGCTTAGAGAATTTTTTTAGTGTCTAAACTCTTTTATTTTGAGTTAAATTAAGGTGTAACTTAATTTTTTGAGGTCCTGGATGCCCCCTCTTGCTGTAGGTAAGCTTTTTATGTATGTGTTGTGTGTATTTATTGTGTTTTTCATTTTTTCATGTCCGTGGGTTGCGGCCGATTTTTGCGAGGTCGTAATTGGTCGTAACGTGTCTTGTATTTTGTTTGCGTTACGACGTAAAGTTTGCGAGGGTCGCAGTTGCTGGAAAGGAGCACCTTTGGCGCTCCTTGCCAGCAATTGCGACCCTTTCTTCGCGAGTCCGCAAGCGTTAGCAACAACTCGTATGCTCACAACTATATATGTATATATATATAAATATATTTTTTTTAATTTTAATATATAGTAACATACACTCAAGTGTATTGAAATCACTCATCCATATAGAGAGCAAAGCTCCACATGGGTTGTTTATGTATTTATAATATATACCCCAATATAAAGTGCCGCAATGTTATTTAACAGTTAAGCCCCTCTCCCACCTAGTAATCTGAGCTGCACACTAGCATACCGAGCTGCACATTAGTATACAGAAACTGCAAAATTACTTCTAAATATTTCAGAAATAATCTATTCTAGAGAAAACTGCTAGTAAAATATATAGCAAGTTTTTAATACTTAATCAACCTTATTTATGTTGGGGTGACAGAGTCCCAGAGAATAGGTTTCTAGGACCCTGAATAATACATTATAGTTTCTGAAACATTATAGGAGTGAAAAGTAAAAACAGTTCTACAATATATCTATGTATACTTCTGGATCAGGAATACTTTAACAAATATAACTAGATTTCATAAATCAATACATTTAAGCTACATCTTTAATATCGCACTTGTGAACAATGCAGCAGTGTTAGAGTAGCCCTCGATTTCTCTCTTCCCTTTTTTCTTGGACTGCTTCCCAGTGGATTGCCGTTAACCTCATTCCATGAAGCTAAGTTATTTTTCTTTGATTCAGTAAGCTTTCCAACATAAACATGTACTCTGGCAGTATCACAATACCAATCACACATTACACGATTCAAACACGTTACAGGAACTCCTGAAATCACCTATCCAGAATCCACTTAATACAGCTCCCTGTATTGGGGGGAATTTCTTTTACGGAGATTTTAGCCAGGTTTCTGAAATTCTCATTTTACTTTTTTTAGTGTGTAAGGAAAAAGTGAAATAAAAAGACTACTGTTCCCAACTTTTAAAATTGGTCCATGTAACATTTACTAAAAGAAACAGAGCCATTATTATGTGCCATTGAAGTTATATGTTTACTTAGACTATGGCATCCAAATATCAAAGAAAGTAAAAAACTAAATGGCAATGCATTGTATTACCTATTTTTTCTAAAGTGAACCATTCCTGAGTTTCTGGAAATTCATTAAATTCATTTGTCCAGCATTTTTATACAACTAAGCGACTCTTGCATACTAAATATCTGCTTTGATGTGTTCATTACAATCAGCATATACATGTCTGTCCCCATGGCAAAATATGACCCACAATGTTGTCATTTATTGAGAACCTCTACCCCAAACTTGGCAGGTGCTCTGAACCATAAATTAGCATAGTGAGCAGCACATTACCACCAAAACAATGCTCTATTTCTCTAGAATTAGGTTCCATAAAGAAAAATTGACATTACAATGCATAGGCAGTTTTACATGCTCTATAGGATGGAACAAACTTCCTGTTGAGGGGACAGTGTCCATTTTAGTTCAACAGATTATGAAATGTTATTGAGTGACATAGTAATGACATTTTGTTAGTTGTATACTAAGCCTTATATAGATTTTTTTAAACCTATTATCTAAACTAACTTGAGTTTGTCTTTGGTGAAGTGTCAGGCTCAACAAGGCCAAAATAGCCATGATGGGAGTGGAAAGGTAACAGTTATACTAAATATACACCCCTTTATAGTAGAAATTCTGGGGAATGGAGTGGTTTTGATATAAATAATCTGCTACATCCCAGCATAGTCATATTCCTTGCACATTGTTATCAAGGCTACTTGTATGATACATATAAGGAAGGGGGATACACTAAAAGTTATACAATTACCATTATATTTTGCTTTTATTTAAGAGCACATCATCATTTGTTTCATATTGGTAGCATGACGTCGGTGTAGTATATTCTAAGCCCACACCTGTATCATTTACTTTGTTATTTTGTCTTACCAGATAATACAAGCAAGAAACAGAAGATGTTTGAAGGACCAACATAACACCAGAAATGTTTTAATTAGGCATTGATCTTGAATAAAATTCCTAGTCAGTGATTTAGAAAAGCAATATTCAATATTAAATGTAGTTTCAAACAGCAACTTGTAAACCTCCAGTTGTGTCGCTAATGAGGCCATTAAGGAATGGAAGCAATAAGTGTGTGTTCTTGCCAAGGTGAATCAATTCAATACACCCAGTCTCCTGCCAGTTAACACCATCTCCTCCTGTCTAGACATATACTTGTGTGTGTCCTCTCAGTCAGAACTGCGCCCACCCTGTGTTTACCTCATTAGGGGAGGAGTCAAGCGACTTGACTGGAGCTTTAGAAGTTGATGTTCGAAGGAAAGTTCAATATTGAATATTTTTTTAAGAAATAACTGAATAGGAATCTTATTAATAATTAATTGTGGATTAAAATATCTAGCTCCTGTTGGGGCATTACAGTGGTTCGGTAACTGAAGCCGTCTACATTTTCTCATGTTAAAACTTCATTACATGGAGTATATTGTGTTCTATATAAAGGATAATTAAAATCCAATTTTGAAGTTCTCTCTCTTTGTCCATCAGAGAGGGTGGTGTGCAGAAGGAGTGACAGCACCAGCTAGCTAATGGAGTCGCACCATATGCTCGGTTCCATTCTGGAAGGTGAGAGATATCAATGGAAAATCAATAGAATATTCCTGGAAAGAGTGATTGGGATAATATGTTCATAATAATAAGGATTTATTGGGATAGAGGATTTCTATTTTACAAAACCCTATTAAAAAAAAAAAACTTCCACACTTTTCCACCACCCGTTCAACTTTTGGTTGTGAAATATTGTGAGATAGTACGTTAAAGAGCAAAGAACTCACAGGATTTACACACAAATACACTAACATATGGAATCATTTTCTGAAAAAATAAATATGATTTGCAACACACTTGGTAACTTGCTGAGGCGGTTCTCAGAGGAATTCAGGCAGGAAACAATTTTAATAAACTACATGTTGAACACTTGCTACTTTTTGAGTTAGGTTAGATGCACAAATCTTTCAACTGCAAAGATAGCTCTTAAAGCAATGAATCACAGGCATTTTTTTGGCTCTGACTCTGCCTGATGGTTTTGTCAGCAGGTTTCAACACATGACAATAAGAAGCGCCATCAATAAACCTGGGAGGCGGATGAGCAAGATGGAATACACTGAGGGTATCTGTTTTTGGGTGAACATTTGGCTTTTAAATTATTTGTCAAAAGTTGAAACCTGATCATTGGACAATTGTTGACTCAAAGCTTTTTTTCACATGTGTTATTCACAAAAGAAAATGATCCATTCTGCTTTGTGTTTTAGGGTTTGGGTACAAAGGCTGTACCTTTCTACTACACACAATGCATGCATATATATATATATATATATATATATATATATACACACACACACACACACATATATGGGCGCACACATACACACGTGTTTGTGTGTACATACATACACACGTGTTTGTGTGTACATACATACACACTAATATACCATGTAATGGGAAAAGCAAACAAGTAAAACATATAACATTTATCTTCAAATATATACTGTCTCATGCTTTCTTTGCAAGGGTATGTTCCTTTAAAACAATGAGATTTAATTATATCAGACGTAATACTTTTAGATGCCATATTACCATTGTGCAGACAAAAGTTTTCCATGCACTCAAAGCTCATCCCACCTTAGGAAGTTGGTCAATAGAAACCAAAATGGTTGATTCCACTGTACCATAATTGCATGTAAAAAGGTTACAAATTACTTTTATATTCTAAAAATACATGGAACCTTGGTACTCAACCATAATCCATTCCAGATGGCAGAATGAGTACCAAACTCCTATAAGGAGTAATGTAAATTGGTTTTAGTAAGAGCAACAAGTACCAGGCACGTCAAATACCGATATCGACGAGTTTGGAGGTAGTCAAGTATCATGGGTCCACTGTATGTTGGAGTTTATTTCTACTACACACAAAACCACAATAATCTTTAATATGCGTTACACAGCAACACTTTTTATTGGATCTTTTATTGGTTACAAATAATTTATTAATGAATAAGGCAATGACATTTTGTTATTATACACACCTCTTGAAGTGTACTTTGAAACAACAATTAAAAAAAACATCACATAATAATCAGTCAGCTCCTGAAGTGAATGGTCTCTCTCCAAAGATTTAATGATGCAATCTGTTTCAGCTGAATTAAAATTAAATGGCCAGTGGCATAATCGTGTTACCCATGTAAAACAATTAATAGCTTTCGTTATTGTTTGCCTCTTGTGCAAAATGATTAAAGCAGCATGTTCTTCCTTATACATCTGACTCCTTGCCTGGATGATAATACAGGTTTAACTATGCATAGCTACAATATCTCATGGCCAGGGGTGAACAGAATTACAGTCCATTCTCACCTGGAACCTTCAACACAGATTGTAAGCGATTTATAACTGGACATTGGTAAGATCTTCATTTCTATTGATTAGTGAGCTATTTTCCAGTAATTAAATCTCTATGCTTTTAAAAATATGTAATATTTTATACGATTGATAATCGAAAATGTATTTCAGCCAATTCTCCCTATTAGGCCATCAAGGAGGTGAGAGCTGCTCTATGTTTGTATAGAGAAATAGAGCAATTTGTGTTTATTGTGCCCTACATTGGCATACTTTAAACATACTCTATGGGAATGTCAAAAAAACGCACAACTATGGGAAGAAACATATTAATATTATAATAATATTAGAAACACTCACATGATTCCCTATCCTTAGAAAACCAGAAGAGACATTATTAGGACTACCTATATCAAATATAAAGAAGCGTATCACCTTCCACCCTAACACACTTATCACCTCTCTCTCCCTCTTTTACCACTCACTCACTATACCTTAGATTGTAAATCTGCGAGTTTCTATCCTAAGTACTTTGGGAATTCACCATGGACATTGGATTCCTAGCTCAAAGACAGGGCCCTCCTTCCTTTGCTAAATGTTAATCTGTATTTATATTTGTCTGAACCTAATTTATGTACAGCGCTACGGAATATGTCGGCGCGTTCTAAACAACAATAATAATAATAATAATAATAATAATAATAATATTATATCAAAAGACACACAATTCCTAATAAATTTAATATTCTTAGCTACTAGAATAATCATAAAAAAATTAAAATCAGATAAACCCACAATAGAAAATATAAAAAAATAATAATATGTACACACACAATGTACATGATATTGGCAGTTATAGATGATTTTTTTTTTTTTAAATGTATATCCCGTTGGAACATTTGGACACTGAAAATAGACCTAAATAAATTAATAATATAAGAACCTAAATAACTGAAGAAAGTGAAAGTAAATCATTTCTTAAATTACCCCATTATTCCTCTTCTTCCAACCAATTTTCTTTTTATTTATCACTGTTAATGTTATGAAAAATTATATAAAAAAAAACAAAAAAATACGTATTTCTGTATTCCTACAACATAATTATTAATTATTTGTATTTAGTTACAAATTACAATACATTTTTTTTTTTAAATTGATACGTTGCTCGTTTCCAAGGGAAACACTTTAATATTGTAAGTTTCCAGCCAATACGGAGCATCTGCTCCTATGTAGACTCAAGCTGGGTTCTGATCCTATAGCACTGCTTCCCAGCCAGAGATCCTCGGATGTTTAATTTTTTTTTTTTATTACTGAAAATAAATGTGGTCCTTTAACAAGCAGGCTCTGGACGTCACAAATTTCATAAATGTCTGAACTTAATCAAGCAATGAATTAGAGGCTCGTTACAACCAATTGAATCCATTGGAGTTTATTTTGTATATGATTACACAACACTGACAAGTTATTTAAGTTTTATCTGGAGTAACTTAATTCTTACATTAAATAAAGTTTTTTTGTATTTGGAATTTTAAAAACATTAGAAAAAATATATCATTGCTCATTTCCACATTATTATTAGTGTTGTTTATAATTGCTGGGGTTGTTTGATGTATTTCTTTTTAATAAATCGGTTCTCAACACCAGATAAGTACTAAAGAACGTCTGCTATTTTAAAAAGACATGTTGGTAGTATAACACAGCAGTTTTTGGGGCTTTTTTGTAAAAACAACATAAAAGGAACATCTACAAGGCAGATTAGACACAGCAGTTAAAAGATTTGACTCGGTTCATATGATATCTCAAGTTGAACACTGGATGAAATAACTTCAAGAAACACACACGCTCAGGCAAAGGCATGAATGTGAAGGGTTCATTAAAACCATGCACAGTTAGGAGGGAATGGTTTGAATTTTCAGCTGAAAAGTTATTAACCAAAACAACAAAGTAAGAGGAGCTCAATCAGAGAACAAACTAACCTTAATAGGTCAGTTCTATGGACATGATAACCCACTCTGAGAGCAACCTCTTTTAGCTCATTTGTGTCCTCCACAGGGAGAAATATCCTGTAGCATACCCGCCTGGTCCCACTCACTACAGTGACCAGCCCCGAAATACCAGGCAATTCTATCCAGAACAGGAGAAACAGCAAACCCAAGACGTACGTTTCGGCCTTCATGAGCCTCGTCAGTGAGGTGTAGCTCAACTACAGAAAAATCCCTAACATATGACAAACTATAAATATTTACAAGAACATAACCAGTTTTCAATGTGGACACAGCAGACCTTTTATGGTGTGTTCCATGGTAGACATAATACCCACTACTAGAACTATATCAGAGCAATAAACCACAGGTGTGGCCAAGTCTCCTTGCCTATTCATGAAAGTAAATTGGACAAAGTCTGTGCTGCCTCATGCTCCTTCCACCAAAAAAAAACATTGTTATCCCGCCCCCAGACCTCATCCCTGTCCTCCTCCTTTGCTCTCTCTTATCCCATTCTATAGGGTTACCTGGTGGGCCAGTGATTAGGATTAAGTGCTTTGACAAATGTGACCTGGGTTTGATTCCGGTCAGGGAACCAAGAGATCACACCACCCTGAAGCCAAGTAGGGTTGGGCCTGGTCAGTACTTGGATGGGGGACCACCTATGAATACTTGGAGCTGTATGCTGTGGCCCACTGAAGAAGGCATTGGCAACCCACTCTAGTATCTCTGCCATGAATACCAAGTGAAGCAGCATGACTAAGGACATAAAGATGTCCCGGTGTGTTACGGTCCATGAGGTCACGTAAGGTCGGAAACGACTGAGCAAAGCAAAAAAAAAAAACATACAATCCCTTATTCGTCTCCAAGTGGATTTAGCAATGCTGATGGATAACCCTCTTCCCTTTTCAGGACTTCCCAGTTGAAGCCTTCACCCTACAGCCCCGCTTTTTGTATGATAAAAGGCTTCCCTATATGCTTATAGATGTTAATTACAACTATATATCATATACAACACATTGCCATAATTCATGTAGTGTGCTAACGCACACACACTCCATAGTGCCCATCTGCACTCACATAGTATACCACACTTATTTTAAAGTAGGCAGAAAGAAAGAAAAAGAAAGAAAAACATGAATATTTCCAACTGGAAGTTATAAAAAAAATTATAATTTAGTAATAGAAAAGTCTACAAATATACTAAATGTTCGTTGTCTCTCAGCTCAACAGACCCTCCCAACAGACTGGTTATGTTATTAGTACCTACTAAGCCTATTACTGTCCATCTTTTGTATACGGCTTCTGAGATATCAACAGAGTTTTGCATACTAGGACCTCTGTATGTTCTGGCTAAAGCTTTGCTGCTGTTTTCACATGCATTTTTAATGTTAAATCTATTTTTAGTTCACCATTAATTAAGATGAAAAGCTCTTACACTGGGCCTTAAAAATATATGGCGTTTGTGGCCATCTAACTTGATTTTGTTTCATACTTTCAGTACCCTTTTCTCAGAATATACTGTACAAAATGTATGTGTACAGATTCCTGTATTTCCAAATATAACATTAAGTCTTGGATGATGTTTGCTACATATATATTGGGGTTAAACCAATATATACTATGGTTGCCTAAGGTTATAACAAGAGTACAATTATTTCTTTATCTATGCATTATTGACATGTTATCCACAATATTCCATTTCAACAACACAACAATCATGTTCATTTGCATTTGCTTTAATTGCGTTAATGCAAGTTTATGAGTTTATAAAGATCTCCAGCTCAGTGCTTTATTGACTGATACACAGGAGACATCCAGTGCTCGATGTACAAATAAAATGGTCCTTTTTTAACACTGAGATAATTAAGTCTTTCTGAAACTTGAAACGTGTAGGCACTTAATTAAAAGTGTATCCCCCAAAGATTAGGGTATTCTAATGTTACATTTTACTTTTTCCACATCAAGCATTTTTGGTTGCTAGTCGTGCAGCACTGGATACATTTCCTGCAAATGGTTGCTTTGTTAAAATTTCACTGATTTCATAGGCAAATCCTGGTAGGTTTGAACGCGGACTATGCAATCACACAACAAAGCTAAACACAGCAGTGATTAGAGTTATTGGCTTGAATAGTACCAGTCAATGGCATATTTAGGCCAAACCAGCAAATAACAAAACATTATGTAGAGTAACATCATGTGCAGTAGCTGGATAATTACAGTTGTCCAAATATAGATGGCTTTATTGTTCCCTCTGGTGGAATATAGCAAACCAACATGGACATTAAATCCTATTATATTCTGAGTTATAATGGAATATGTTATATTAATTGTGAACAAAAAGAAGTTTTGCTTAATTGCTTGTCTATAATAATTGAATGGCCTATATTACAATATTTATATTGCATATTTTATAAGTGGTTACATACATAGCCTTGTGAGTTTATTTGTGCCAAGACACTCTCCTGCCATTTTTCCCCTCTAGAAGATAATTAAGACAGGTTTTCTATGACAGAGAGATAATCAAGGTGAACGCTGAAATATTTAAAACCATTTAATGCAGTGGAGTGTTTGAGGATCACTTTACTGAGAGTATTGTTGGACAACTTGAATACTTTGGGGGATGTTGGAGGAACAATGAATTGTCTGCCTGATGTTTAACGATTGTGATACACTATATTATACTATTCTGGACAATAATATCTAGGCAATCCTATCTAGTATCAAGGGCATCTGCTCTACTTATTCATGCCTTTTCAATCATTTTGTTTCATAATTATTTGTAGAATTCCAGCTGTTTTGAGGATCAATCAAAGCTCACAAATCAGTTTAGGAACATTGGTCCTAATGAATCTTCCAAATTCACATGTAGAACAATGGTGAAACCAAAATGGATGCACATTATTTTCATAACTTTGTGGAAGAAATTATGTGTTACTCTGCTTACCAGAATCACTACAGCTGAAAGATTTCACCATTAACAGCAAGAAAATAAGGTCCTAATTATCTATCTTACGTTATTATACACTGACCTCCACCATATCTCCCCAGTGTCAAAATCTCCAACTTTCTTCTACATTAACTCTCTCGATAAAGAGAAACAGAACAATACTGTAAAAGGTAAAAGTTTAGAGATCGAAAGTAGTAACCCCTAAGGTTAATCTGGCCCTTTACAGGGGTAGTTATGGGTGTGATGGAAGGTCCATTGTGCATCAAACAAGAGAGAGATTACAGTGTCCCATTTCCACAGAAATAAAAACAAGATGGTGCTCACAGGAGCAACCACTAAGAGCAGCTTACTCATACAGGCCACCTGTTGCACACAACTGTGTTTGCAACAATCACTATAGTGAAAGCTTATACCAAGCAGAGCAGACATACTTCAAAATGCACTGGATTTCGCTTGTCAGTTTTGTTGCACTTAAAGGCAAAGTATCATCCATCATTTAAAAAGCTTCGTCCAGTGCACGCACTGCTATAAGTCAAGGTGTCTCATTTCTGCTCTTCAGCTGTTCTAGTCACTGTAAGATTCAGATCCCCACTGTTTCTCTGCTTTATACTGCCTTGTTGACCGCAAGTGTGTGGTCAGTCTGTTGAAGCCCTCTCACATAAAATGGTATTAAGTATTCTATTATTATACACCCCACTATCACCTATCTTTTTGTGCACCCAACTAAATTATGAGGAAACATTTTATTTTTATAATAGTCTAATGTAATTACTGTAAATTAATTGTATAATGCTTTATGATAATCACATACTCTGTTTTCAATTTTAAGGGTCCAGTCCCAATTACCGATATAATTAACTAAGTTTAAAAGCCAAGCTGTCTCTTAAGCAATATGTGATTTGTTTCCATAGCAGCAGCCACGCCTGGCTGGTTATTTTTTAATCCTGAATATTTTTTAATAGGATTGGAAAATGAGGACCCAAAGCAGGGACACTTTATGTTCAAGCACGGATAAGAAGCTTAAACTTACTCTTACTAGTGTAGCTAGAGGTGTCAACCCTTAATATTTAAGTAGAATGGGCAGACTTGGTTAATTCTATTGGCTCTTAACTGCCATCATATCAAAGTGGTTACTTTTCTGTAAAGGAAGCTGAACAAAACTACCGTATTTATCGGCGTATAACACGCACTTTTTCTCCCTGAAAATAGGGGGCAAAGGATGTGTGCGTGTTATACGCCAATATTCCCTCCCCCTCCTCATCCTCAACCCCCCTCCGCATTCTAACCCCCCCTCCTCATCCTAAACCCCCCCCTCCTCAACCTAAACCCCCCTAAATACCTCCCCCTCACTTACCTGTTTCCGCTCCGGCCTCCGCTCCTTGACCGGGCGCGCATGTGACGTCACATGCACGCCACGTCATTAGCATATACCGGGTGCCGGATGAGGAGGGAGGTTGAGGATGGGGGGGGGGGGGGGTTGAGGAGGGAGGATGAGGAGGGAGGTTGAGGAGGAGGAGGGAGGTTGAGGATTTTGCTTCAAAGTTCTTTATTTAATTTTTTTTTTTTTTAGGTGAGGAGGGGGGGGTTGAGGCTGAGGAGGGAGGTTTAGGATGGGGGGTTGAGGAGGGAGGTTGAGGATGAGGAGGGAGGTTGAGGAGGGAGGTTGAGGAGGGAGGTTGAGGAGGGAGGTTGAGGAGGGAGGTTGAGGAGGGAGGTTGAGGATGAGGAGGGAGGTTGAGGATGAGGAGGGAGGTTGAGGATGAGGAGGGAGGTTGAGGATGAGGAGGGAGGTTGAGGATGAGGAGGGAGGTTGAGGATGAGGAGGGAGGTTGAGGATGAGGAGGGAGGTTGAGGATGAGGAGGGAGGTTGAGGATGAGGAGGGAGGTTGAGGATGAGGAGGGAGGTTGAGGATGAGGAGGGAGGTTGAGGATGAGGAGGGAGGTTGAGGATGAGGAGGGAGGTTGAGGATGAGGAGGGAGGTTGAGGATGAGGAGGGAGGTTGAGGATGAGGAGGGAGGTTGAGGATGAGGAGGGAGGTTGAGGATGAGGAGGGGGGTTGAGGAAGGAGGATGAGGATGGGGGGGTTGAGGAGGGAGGTTGAGGAGGAGGAGGGAGGTTGAGGAGGAGGAGGGAGGTTGAGGAGGAGGAGGGAGGTTGAGGAGGAGGAGGGAGGTTGAGGATTTTGCTTCAAAGTTCTTTATTTTAAAAAAAAAGAAAATTCCCTGAAATGTCCTTCTTAAAATGAGGTGCGTGTTATACGCCGATAAATACGGTAACTGAAACCCTCCCATTCTGCTAAAATGTATTTCGAGTTTCCTGCTTTGAGAATGTGAGCACTTTTTCTCTTTGGTGAGACCCCTCAAATCTTATATAATTCATTGCTGTTTTTGAAGTTGTACGCATCTCTTCAAGACGATTCACTAAAAGCATGAAGACATCTCTTCCCAACTGAAAAAGATTCTCAAAAGAATAGAAAGTGGAGAGGTTTCACCTTACCAATGATAAAGTGCTCGTTTTGAGAATATAGCCCCATGAGTTTATGTTTGCTAAACCATTGTCCTCCATTTGTTTTCCCTCTACAAAAATAATGAAGACATGGGGTTTCTGTGACAGGGGACAAATCATTAGGCTGAACACAGACATCTCTCAAAGCATTCATCACAGTATCAGAAGCCTTAAAAACACACAATCTCTACCATCCATATCTTGCTGAACCAGTGCCACGTTTGAAGAAACAACAGAGAAAAAGTGCCCTTGAAATAATAAGCTGATTATTTTCCTATTAAGATCCACATTGTAAAGTCTCTTCCCTAAGGCTTTACCACCGTTTTTTTCTAGTTGCCCAGTAAACTTGTGTATCCCCTGTAGCAATTTAGTCTCATAATCAGTGAGAACCATGTCACCAGCTACTGATCTCTCATTTCCCTATTGACTGTGAGCTTTTCGCAGAAGGTTCAACATCAGCAGCAGTTACTGTCTGCTTTTAATTGCCAAGTCTGTGCTTTTAACCCCATCAATGGTGGTGTGTGCCCTCAGGCCCCTTCACAAAATTGGGAAGACATGTTTATAATTTAGCCTAGATATGATTGGGCCCAATTTTAGGAAGCATTGGTTGTATTGGAAGAGTAAATGTCACTCTATAGATCCATAGTTAGACACAGCTACAATATTTTGTCCAGTTATGGAAATCGTATCTCCAAAAGGATATTAACAAATTACAAACATTTCAAGAGAGGGCGACTAAAAAGGGTGCATGGTCTAAACGACAACACTTCAAGACATTAATATGTGTAGCTTAGAGGACAGAACGGAGAGGATGAGATCATAGTAATGTTCATGATTAGAACTTGAAAATGGTAGATTTAGGAGTAATGTAATAAAGTAGACACACTGGAGTGTCTTCCAGTGGAAGTGGCAGAGTCAAACACAGTTAAAGGAACATGGAAATATTTTTTTTTATATGCCGCACAGGAAATTGGGTATTTGTTAGTGTCACAGTATGTTTTTTTTTTTTTTTTTCAAATGTTTATAATAATATTTTTATAGCCCTATAAATTGGCAAATGTTGAACTGGAGGCTTGCCCCTGGTGGCCAATGAACAGTAACATAGCCATATGAGTCATACTTGTGTACGAATGAGAGCTACAGACAAAAGTATACTCTATGCAATTCCTGTATGTTTAAATTAATTTGAAACAAGTTTTACTTAATATCTGTTCATTAAAAATACAACTTTTAAATGTTACAAAACATGCTCTTTGAAATGCATGAAATCAGTTGTGTTTCATGGCCCTTTATGGAATGTACTCAAGCCTAGGATAAGTATAAGGCTATCCTGAGAGTTAATTAAGCCAGTATTTAAGTAGATAAAATAGACAAACTGGATGGTGCTTTTGGTTCTTATCAGTCGTCAAATCTATGTTTCACATCTACTTTTATGTGTTTTATATTTAAAAATTACTTTGATTTAAGCATCTCATAATGGGTCATACAGGCTAAATATCAGTAATTCATTATATACTGCTATTTTTCTATCAGTAAATACTGTCACCAGGAAAGGTTCACGTAATTAGAAGGCCTATCTAAAAATTACCTTGTTAGTATTCTGCAGCTTGGCTTATTGCAGGAATATTTCAAAAGCAAGTTCATTCACAGTTTGACACAGTATTGAGGTTTTTCCATTAATGCAAATGAATAAAAATAGGTGTTGTTAAGGGAGGCTCTGAGATCCTATGCATAATTGAAAGGTTGAAGGATGTATTTATTGTGGATGGGACATGGGAATAGCTCCTTTTCTACTTCAATACAAGACATCATTTATGATCCACTTGCTGCGATTGCTAATGAAAACACACTGCAGATTTTTTTTTTTTTGTATATCAAGCTCTTATTGCCAGACATCAACAACAGACTTGCAAACAAAAAGGACTGCAGTACAACTGCCCAATTCTCTTGCACAAGTTCAATACAATGTACTACAAACAGAAAATGCACCCCAACCTCATATATAAGATGGAAGACAGGCCAAATGCATAGTCTAAATAAAGAAAAAAAAACTTGGATGTTTTTTAAAACATAGTTTGGAGGACAAAGGGGATATGGAAGTTTTCTTGATATTACTAGGCATGTACTATATCTAGGTATTTATTTACTTGTATTCTGTCACGATTTGCTTCTTCAAGGGGCTTGATATGAACCTACCCCAGCAGAATCGTGTGGTTCTTGTTCTCTCTGGCACAAAAGGTGGTTTTGGAAGAGGGCAATGCCCAAAAAGGTACAGGCAGAGAATACTGGATACAGGTTACTAGTGGCCTATGGCAAGACCACTCCCCAATTCAGGATACAAACACAAAACCAGCCTCACACTGTGGATATGTGAAACTAGAACTGAACCTTTATTGAATCATAGAACCAACATATTTATACATCTCTGATACCACACCCGTGTGTATGTGTGTGATGAAACACATCTGCCTTGCAGCCTTGGTTGCTATAGAGCACTTGAGATAAAACTCATCAAATGACAGATGTCTATAGCTAGCTAAGGCAGAAAACCTTAATGTTAACCTCAAGTATTTGCTTAGGACTACTTGAAGTGCATGCATCTGTCTTGGTTGCGGATTATCAAGGCCTGTATGTTTGAGGATGCAATGTTATGCAGTTAAGTTTATGTGCAGAGCATTTTTACCTCATGTATTCTACTGTTCTATATACATTTTCCCTCTATAATGTATTATAACTAGTATACATGATAACAATTTACAGGCAACATATAACCACACACAAGAATACATAATCCCAATGCAACAATGTCATGCTCCCTTGGCCATATCCATAATTACTGGTAATATTAGTCCCTAAACAATGTAATCATGAATATGTACATTGTGTTATTAAGAAGCAATTAAAAGTTTTGTTTTTACTTCCTAAAATCATACAAATTGTGGGTCTGTCCACTGCAGCATATGCAGACTCTCTGTGAGGTGTAGTGTCCGAGCCACATCTCAGCAGCATGTTTTCTTGATGTGGTTCCCCTATAGGCTAGAACCCTATACTGCACTTTCAGAGTCTGTGTTTGCATTCCATGCAGGGACTATTTGTGATTTTAAGCAGTTGTGACTGAGCTTTTAATTACTTCTTAAAAAAAAAACAAGTTACATAAAAGTAAATAAATACATTTGTATATTACATACCTAGTAACACCCAGAAACTTTTCATATGCTTATAAAGCTTTCAATATTAAAATATTGGGACCTATCCTGTTTTGTGTGCACTGCTGTGGAAGCGCGCCGACGACGACTCTTGGAACGCGCGCTCGTGTCGCCATGTAGTGTAACTTCCTAACTCTGTTCCCCTAACACTCTAAACCTAACTACTTACCGGGCGTAGTAGCTCATTTATAACAGTAGATGGCGACGTAGGCGGCGGTGCGCAACATCGGGGAACAGCGGCGCACATAAAGAGGATAGGACCAAATACTGATTAAGAAGCATCTTTCCAGGAGCTTGTGCATCTGTCACTATACAAATTAGGGCAGGGAGATAACTATTATTATATTTTTTTTAATTGTGGTCTATAAGTCTATCCTAGTGTTCCTTTATTTACTGCACAGCTTTAATGGTAAAGTCTGAGAAGTTCAGTAAACATTTTCTCATGGATGATCAACTCTTTTTTTTTTTTAAATGCTGTTAATACCCAGACCGAATAAATAAATACATAAATGTGTGTACAGTGTCAGATACACTTGAAGATTTAAATGTCAATCCATGTAATGGCACTGCAACTTGAAAATGTGCTGCATCAGAAAGAAACTGAATCATTCAGGAACTATAGAAATAGTGGAACAAGAGGCCATGTTGACGGGTAAAAGATTCAGTGATTATGCAATTCTTCAGGAAAGGGTGATTTTATATATATATATATATATATATATATATATATATATATATATATATATAGATAGATAGATAGATAGATAGATAGATAGATAGAGAGAGAGAGAGAGAGAGAGAGTGAGAGTGAGAGTGAGAGTGAGAGTGAGAGTGAGAGTGAGTGTGTGTTTTGGCACACATAAATGCTGCAGATACATTTATAAATGCCTGGAGCACATGGGCATTTTTATAATATGATGATGATTCATTAAACCAGATCTTGGTACATATATAGTGGGCATATTAGTTGGGCCTACTACTAGTTTTTATCTCAGTATAGCTATATGCTAAATGTGTTTAGTGAAAATACTAACAGTGGTGGAAAAACTACAACTATCATTTACTGGCGCCCGGGAGGAAGAATAGATAAACATTTAAAAAATATGTTATACCTTTAAAAACACATAGAAGTAAAATGTTAGGACAAGCTCCTAGGATTTTCCCATGGCTGTTAATTGATCCATCATTAATGTTTTTTTGTATCTACTATGCAGTTATTGCCAGGTTCCCAATCATGTATATTGATGGTTTGTTTAGATCTTTCACTTCCTAAATTACTTCCTATGAAGACACATGGAAGCAGGTTAAATGAAGCAGACCAGGATCATCAAAATACAATAAATATGAAGGCTAAAGCCAAGACTTTACAGCCAGATTAAAAATGAGAATTGCTTGCTTCTGCCATGTATTTGTAAGTTCCACATGACTGTAGGTAATTACATTCAGCATCCATAAAGTCAACTCAATCCCCTTCTAAACACTTTTTTTATGACATGCATCACATTAAGTAACGCGTGAGATTATACATGAGATTTTCAGACCATACCGGCATGCATAACAACTGAGAATAGTAAATCAAAAGGCATCTGTTTATTAAAGGATCGCTGAATTCAGAAAAGAAAATGTCAGGTTCATCAATATTCAACTTAATACATTATTAAAATAAAGGGATAACAATGGTTAATCATAATTTAGGCTTTTTGTTGTCCCATCATGGGAGCAGCCATTTTGGTTTTGACAGAAGGACCTCCATCTTTAACAGAAGTATTAATAATAATATTATTATTATTATTATTATTATTATTATTATTATTATTATTATTACTACTTTTATTTGTAATGCGCCAACATATTCCGTATTGCTATACAGGGGAAAAGAACAGGGAAAAATATAATTGAACAAACTGCAAAAAATGGAGGGCCCTGTTTTGAGCTTAGAATCTTTGTAGAAAGTGCTTTTTCCCAAAGCACCCTACAAGACTGGAAACTCACTACTTACGGTACATCTCCATCTTTCTAATGCTGTAGTTGCAGCTTTATCTGTAACTTGGTCCTTACATGTGCACACTTCTTTGTATTTCACTTGGTCATGTGATGTAAATAGGATAAAGTGCATGTGTTCTGCAGACAAAGCTAACTTTACGATTAGCAAAATGGAGGACTTGCTATCAAGGGAGGACTGTTACATATGCAACCTATACATATACAAACTGATATTGTTTCTGACTTCAGTGCCCCTTTAAATGACAAAAGTGGTATATATATATATATATATATATATATATATATATATATATATATATATATATATATATATATACACTATTTTGAAGTATATCTAAAAATATGTAAAATGTTTTTATAATGTAAAATAATACATTACCTAATATATTACTTTATATGTGATGGCACCTGCTGTTTTGGTTTCTATTGGTCAACTTCCTCAGGTAGGAAGATATTAAGTAGTAGATATTAAGATATCTGTAGAATGGGAATGTGGCATCTACAACGGTGACTGCTTTCATTAGGTTTATCAGAATGCTCATAAGAAAGTAACAAGCAAGAACAGCTGATAAAAGAAAAGGGATCCATGTTGTAATAGTTGTGTACACAAGATAAAACATATATGCTGTGATTATTATTTTTTGTTCCTAAAAAAATGAATATCTCCTTATCAAATTTAGTTATCTGAACCAAGTAGAAGAAGAAAAAAAATAACCACAATGATCCATTAATTGCTTATAATTAGCAAATGAGCTGTAAAAAAAAAAACTACAAATATGTATAAACGAAATATTAACTAAAAATTGCAGCTTCTATGAGACTATTTAATAGCATGCATTTTTCTGTCTCATGCAGATGCTTTTTTCATCATTTAAAGTTATGACTATGAAGCGTAACCTTCTCTAGCACTACCTTTTAATCTACATCCAGATGATCTTGCAGCCCATACTGCTCTTGTCTATCAAAACACAAACCAAAGCAAAGCATGTCTGATTCAGGCTCTGAATAGCTTGCCTGCTCCTGTGTCAATCAGGGAAACATTTCTTATCTGTACCCAGAATGATGAAACCACGCGGGTAATATCCAAAGCAATGTTCACTCACCCATTTCACGAATATCACATTTTCAGCAGACTTCCACACAAGCAGAGCCCACTCACCTCTGCTTATTTAAGAAATGTTGCGTGCTATTCTCACATACTTGTCTGCCTGACAAGAACGTGTTCACTTGTATCCAAAAGGAACAGAGCTGTTCAAGGCTTCAGCAAACAAGTCAAGGACATGAGACCGGGATCTTGACTTTTTCCTCCTAAGGACCTAAACCCTTGTTAAGGATGATAAGTAATTATATTCAGTGCTACTTGCAGATTGTGAGGTACAAGTAAGCGTATACAAAGTAAACTGACAAAAATAAAGCTCTAATTAGAAGGGCAGTAAGAATAAATGGTACTAATGTGGTATAATTTAGTTTGTGATGAAAATTGCAATTGCATTGAAGCACCACTGTAGTCTAGAAAATATTCTGAAGTATATAACACACTAGCAACATTTGCTGGAGCATAAAAGCATTTTTAGAGAAAAATCTTAATTTTGACAATATCTGCTTATGTGTAATGGCTGACGTGATTTTTAATCTGTCATATTCAGTACAGGAGTGGACAACAGCAAAATACAGAATGCAGGCTTTGCAGTATTCACGGCATGGGTGAGGGGAGAGGCGGGATAGGTGTCAAATACTGAAAGCTGAACTCACTCAACAATAAGTCAATATTATTCTCCCCGCCCACTGCTGAGTAGAAGTAAAATTGCAAAGTACCACCCCATTAGGCCCCAGCCAGCAAGCAGTGCTATCAAGGTCCAATACGGCACCCTAGGACATTAGCAAAGTATGCTGCAATTATAATTTTCTGCTAAGGTTTATAATTTCTTACTTCTGAAAAATATGAAATGTTTACTAAAACATGGCGGTCCTTCTAAGGATGCGGTTTTTGACGTGACATGCATTCCTCCGAATATAGAAGGCTCCAGTTTGGGTAGCCAAAAAGAATCAGCCTCCAAATGTGGGGATGATCATTCAACTATAAGAAAGCTTCCATCCTTTGTGAATTTATTTGCAATATTTCTGTTTTAGTGCCAAAATAACTTGATTTCAGCTCTGCAAAAAAACATGGTCCTTAATAAATGAACTATGCTACTAATAAACTGAGTACAGAGCATAACAAACTAGGGAAGATGTGAAGAGGGGAACTAGTAACAAGGGTACTCAATTATGACAGACCAGAGAGCTCAGGCGACCTGGCTCCTGGGATCTTTCCACCCTATATGCATAATTAACTCTGTTACTTACTGGACATCTCCATTTACGGACATTCAATACTACGGTCACACAACCCATTCCTCAAACATAGTGCATTGTTTATTGAGTGAAATATATATTTTTTTCAATACAGCTCTCAAGACTAAGTGTAGAATTAGATACGTTAAAAAAATAGTGGTATATCAGTGCCTCTTGTGCGTCGACAATAATATCCATCAATACCTTTTCAAAATGTTTCATGGCAAACTCTGAAAGGTTAGCTTGCTCAGTTCAGCTGATTAAGAAAAAAAAACTAAGCATTTTCCAGGAACCATAAAACAGCTTCCTCGCGAGCATTAACGAAGCTGCTCATCTTCATTATATCCCGCATGATACTCCCACACTCACTGGAGCAAGTTGTTTCTAGTCACAGTACGGATAGAAGAGTTTGAAATGCAGAGGCAATAGATTTTCTTTTTAGAGTATCGCGCAAACAAATAAAGCTGAGAAAGACTAAATTGCAAGTGAGTAATTTATTTGCAAGCAGTAATCTCACAGTCTAGAGAGTGGGAACTGAAATAAAGAATCACAGACTTCAGATGTTGAAACAGTATTTTAAAATATGGAGAACAGAGGGTTTTTTTAAGTGACAAAGCAAAGGTCACAATTATTGAGAACACAAAGTTATCATCTAGATAAGTATAATTTCAATTGTTTAAAATGTGTTAAATAACTGAGCTTGGAAATTGGGTGTTATAAACATAGATTAGCTATGCAGGATCACCCGCTCGCTAACTTTCCTTAGCATGGACCATTAATTAACTTTCACAGTGGAGTGATAAATAAAAAGGGCATATCCAGTTGGATAAATTATAATAGTTACAGAGACATTTAATTGTTACAGTGTATGTCTTTCAAATACCAACTTGAGAGAGATATTCTCCTTTACCAGCCCAACTGTGGAAGCTAATTAATGGCCCAAGATAAGAAGACAGAATACCCAGGTTTCAAGTTTAATTATCTAACATTTCCACTTATACAACAACATTAACTGATTGCAATTATATTTATTTAATTGCATACTTTTCCACAAAATCTGGGACCCTTCCTGTGTCACTTTAAATGCAGTCTAATAATACAATTTAAGTTTTGTTGTATATGCATATTTTAATGGTCTGGATTCTGTCTGGATTTCTCAGAGAAGATTTTTTTTTATGTATCTTTCCACTGACCTTTGCCAATACCCTGTTGAGATCAAGATCATGATGAATTAAGTCTGTATAGCCCATCCCTTTGAGAAAAGCCAGGGACTGCCCTGACAGTAAAGATAGGTGCAGAGATCATAGGCCATGTCTAAGCAGCACAAAGAAAAATCTAGAAACTACAAGACAAACATTACTAGTAATGACAAGATCACGTCGGCCCAACCAAGCCAATTTCCTATCACTCATTGTGTATCAATCTTAATTTAAAGTTGGATATCAGGAAAAGCGCAGGGGCCGTCTATAATATTATGAAATGAACTCACTCATATGCTTTACATTTGCAAAATCCTCATCTTAAACTTCTGATTTACCAATTCTGGCAAATTCTCTCTTCTCAGTCCCTTAGTCTGTCTATTGGGGAATATGTTGGCATATAGAAATATTGATATCAATATGGGCATGCTTTATGGGCTAAGAGTTTCTGTTAATCAAAGCAATGTATCAATAAACATTAATGATTGGTGCATAATTAAATCATATACACGTTGGCACCAGAACCACTCATTATTAACACAATACATGTTTCTGCCCACATAATATAACTGAGGCATGTGCTCATTAGGGCAACACAATTCCTGCCTGTTTATGCTACTGTCCTTGAAAGTGGTCTAGACCCGTGGTCCTCAACAGCACAACCTGGTACCAGCACCGGTTCCCAAGACTTTATTATTTGCCAGTCCTCACAGTTACAGAGGGATGCGGATAAACTACTACTTTAAACCACTGCCATTAATCACAGTTATAGATAGATTAGTGATGAACTTTCTACTGTTAAAATGTACTCCATTCAAAACAGTGCAAAAATGTAGTATCCTGTTCAAAATGTTCTGGATCCTAAAGTTCATCCTTAACTACTTGACATTAACGAGCCAGTCCTAAGATCTACAAGGCGGATAGTCACTGCTCTAGACACTAGATTTACTTCCCGGTAGTTGCTTTAACAGTAAGTTGAATAAATTAGTTATGTATAGATTTCTAGAAAAGTCCGGTATGATGGTGAAAAGGCAATAAAAAGGTTTTCAGTGCAAAATTGATGGCAATTATTAGGTAGCTATTATGGTATTAGATGGATGGTATTTAACGGTTTCATTACTAGCAAGGACAGCACACAGTGGTTTCCCATTAATATTCATGACCAGCACAATCCATACAAACTACAACACATTTGCCAGTGTATATTCTACCATTCTCAGGGATGTTGCGTGGATATTGAATGCATTTCATATCCATTTTAATCCACATGTACAGGCATATTGGAAACAAGCGCCTCAGTTCCCTCGCCTGCTTCTCTCCTCAAGGTAGTAATCCCTTTATCTCCTAGCTGATTGTCTTTATTGATCTTGATCTCCAACAACCCATACTGGCTTCACTGTACCATTTTATCTGAGGAGGAAAACCTTCTTGCACATCTCACAAGCCATGACACTGGAGTAGACTTAACTTGGGCAGATATTTATGCAGTTCATTACCTAATTATTTCTACACTCGCCCAGTCTTCAAAACTACCCTGTAAGCATAAAGAAATCCCTAGTGACCATGTACAAGAATCAAATAGTCAAGTCTTGTATTTATCTATGTAGAAATGGACACAAATCACTGCATGTACTACAACAATGCAATTACCTTTAATGAAAAATGGTCAACAAGCAGATCTCACATCAATGCACGCTCTAAGACACTGATCTTAATAGTCAAATGCATGCTGAATCTCAGATTCCAGTAATTCCTATATTAGCATTCCAGAGGAAATTACCTCCAGTTCACCCCCATTAAAAAATACTTTCTAATACTTTACACCAGCAGTGTGGGGTTGTATTATATGTTAAGAAGGTGTTGCAAATGAGACATCAAGCACAAATCTCTAATTATATGAGGTAGATGCAGGGATTCAGAAGAGATTTAGATGTCTCCTGGGTACACTGTTTGCTTACCCCCTCCTTCCAACAAGGCTCCAGAAAAAAGCCATGTAATGCACTGGGGGTCAGTTAATCAAATTGTGATCAATAGCTATATTTCAGGAACTCAACTTTTTTGTGGAGCAAAAAAAAAAAGACATGTAATACTAGTGGCACAAAAGTACTTTTATTGTTAACCACAGAAAAAAGGGGGTTAATCTCATGTCAAGGCTATAAAGCCCTTAGGTCAAAGGGTTAAATGCATATAGTTACACAAAAACAGCTAGAATATAGCTCTGGAAAGAGGGCATCCACTTCAGCTAATCAGGTATATCAGTCATCTCATGTGCCAGGCTGCCCCTTGCTTCTAAAACTAGTCTATACTGTACATAGTTATATAGGCTAGATTACAATATAACAGGCAATACCTAATGTATATGTTTTAGACATGTATGTCTACATTGTGTTCTTGGAATATACCGGTATATAAAATGTATGTGTGCAAACTTCCCAGGAGCCAAGGAAGGGCTTTCTTCCAGGTTCCTAGAAAATAGCCTGACTGGCTCCTAAAAATCTTCCCCTGCATGTATGTATGTATGTATGTATGTATGTATGTATGTATATATATATATATATATATATATATATATATATATATATATATATACACACACACAAGCATTTTAAAGCACACACAAATATGTGTGTGTGTCCAAAACAGATTATCTATACATTATGCACAGTGCTTAATGCCTGTGCGTGTGTGTAACACACATTGCAGTCCCTATTATATTATCAAACCACAAGTAAATAATCCTGAAAGATGTGTTGAAGTGTTTACATTGTGCATGTTCTCACTCCAAGCACACACACATCCTGCCCCATGTTAGATACCTCCACCATGAATATAATGCAATGCAGTTTAGGATACTGTGTAGCAAAAGGTTTGTGCCATTCAATGTGCACACAGTATACAGCATGACAATCACCTGCCTGTTATATTTCCATGTACTGATCAGTGATCTGCACTAAAGCTGTGAAATGCACTAAGTTGTGGAGGGGACTTTAAATCCTCAGTGATCTGCACTAAATTGGGGATGGGGGCTGTTAATGATCATCTGAAGCTTCAGCAACTCTGTACATGGTCAGTTCAGAGAATGGGGATTATATCCACAATATTTTTTGGGGATCATACATCCTACATGGATAGAAAAGGATAAGATGCTTTAAGAAGTCACTAAGGGGTCCATCTATTAAGCATTTGGATGGTAAAACAACTCCTGGGTGCTTGTTGCTCTTATTGCACCCAGTCTCTCCTCATCTCTAGCCCTTACCTTGAGCTGCGAAGGTGCTGCTTGCAGTGAGTATAGCCAGAGCAGGTAGGAAACACATTTGCAGGATGTATCCCAGTCCTAGCCCGCAGCTTGCAGTTTCCAGACCCTTCCCCATGATATTGGAAGGCACTAAAGCAGTCTCAGAACTCCACTTTCTTCAGCAGTACACACAGGCTGGCAATAGTTATACACACACTTTAAAGTGCATTTAATTCCATTAATAAGTCAGAAGCATCTCAAGACAAAATATGCTTCATCAGACTCTTCTTCTAATATTCCTTTTGGGATGCAAAAAAATTATATACAATTTGTCCACAAAAAATAATAATGATATCCCCTGAGGATAAGACAGATTTCTGTTTAAAAGCTTGCAATGTATGTGTGATCTTGCAAAGGATAAACAGCCAGCATCCTAATGAGCCTTGGAGCAGTCAGTAAGTGCTGGGAGCTTGGTGTATACTGGAACATTAGTACTCCAGGGCTGGAGGAACCATACGATGTGAGGCAGGGACTGCAAATCCGTGCATCTCTATCCACTGTTACAGGGAGACTGAGAGAAAGTCAGCACAGCCACTGAGCTCTCTGCCAGCCCAGCCTCCTGCATACACACACACACACACAAAAGCAGAACTGGATCTCAGGACTGGGAGTCAGTGATCAGCCTGAGGCACAGGAGCCTATACACACACACTGATGCCTTTGTGTAACATGCACTACTTGTGTATACTAGTAAATACCCAAGAGATAAAGATAGATATATAGATATGTATAATGTGGATATATATATATATATATATATATATATATATATATATATATATATATATATATATATATATATATATATACACATACACACACACACACACACACAGTTCTGGATCACTACATTGTTGTGGTGAAAGGGCTTGTGTACCTCAATGAAGCTGTGAGCTATACCATTTAGGGTCTCCCAAGATGGCCGGGTCATAGCAAAGAGGTCATACAAATTGTGGTCCACTGGAGAAGGAACTGGTAACCCACTCCAATAAATCCTTATACATAAGCACAACCGGAGACAAGATGATCCTGGCATGCTCCTGTCCATAAAAAAAATCTATCTATCTATCTATCTATCTATCTATCTATCTATCTATCTATCTATATATCAACATATCTATACACACATATATATATATATATATATATATATATATATATATATATATATATATATATATATATAGTAAATAAATAGTACATTTGATTGTGTAAAACAAGTTAAAAAACCTGCTTCCAGCTCAGAATTTCGAGAAAAAAAGGTTATTACACTGCATTCTGGGAAGCTGAGCTGGGACATGCAAATGTGCCCACAAATGCCTCGCTCTTCAATCTGTAAATCATGTCAAACATGGCTTCCTTTAAGCTTATGTCCGCTGCATTACACAGCTTTTTTGCAAAGACAAGGTTGGATTATACACAACCCGAGAATCCTATCCACATACAGTTGTTTCAAAGTTACTGGCTATCATCAGCATGGAGCGGGATCTCAGCTTGTGTTGTGGACCTAATGAGTAGGTAGTTCACCACAACAATCTTTTATAATATGGTGGGTAAAACAGCGATATAAGCCCTCCACAATACAGTAGTACAGTAAATAAAAAGTACATCTGTGTTCACATTTGATCGTCTAAATAAAATATATAGCTATATATATATCCACATAAAAAAAATATATAATTCAACTGTACTTGCAGGACAGGAAGCAGGGGCAGATCTACCACCAGTGCACTTGGTACAATGTACCAGGGCCCTGCTCTTAAGGGCCCCATTGCTGCAGTGCCCCTCAAACTTTTTTTTTGTAATTTCTTTGCTTGAAATCTCAATACCCCTACCCCCAATATAATTAAACATTATATATATATATATATATATATATATATATATATATATATATATATATATACACAGTAAGGGGAAAAGTTTTTGATCCCCTGCTGATTTTGAACATTTGTCCACTGACAAAGCAATTATCAGTCTATATTTTTAATGGTAGGTGTATTTTAACAGTGAGCGACAGAATAACAAAACAAAAAAAACAAGAAAATCGCAGGTCCAAACATTTATAAATTGATTTTCAGGTCAATCAGGGAAATAAGTATTTGACCCATTTGACTTAGTACTTGGTGGCAAAACCCTTGTTGGCAATCACAGAGGTCAGACGTTTCTTGAAGTTGGCCACCAGGTTTACACACATCTCAAGAGGGATTTTGTCCCACTCCTCTTTGTAGATCCTATCCAAGTCATTGAGGTTTCAAGGCGGATGTTTGGCAACCCGAACCTTCAGATCCCTCCGAAGATTTTCTATGGGATTATGGTCTGGAGACTGGCTAGGCCTCCCCAGGACCTTAATGTGCTTCTTCTTGAGCCACTCACTCAATACCCATCCACGACCGACTTTCAATGCCCTGGCTGAGAGAAGGCGGTTCTAACCCACAATTTGACTGTACATGGCCCCGTCCATCGTCCCTTTCATGTGGTGCAGTTGTCCCCTTAGCAGAAAAACACCCCCAAAGCATAATGTTTTCACCTCCATGTTTGACGGTGGGGATTGTGTTCTTGGGGTCATAGGCAGCATTCCTCCTGCTCCAAACACGATGCCAAAGAGCTCGATTTTGGTCTAATCTGACCACAACACTTTCACCCAGTTCTCCTCTGAATTATTCAGATGTTCATTGGCAATCTTCAAACGGGCCTGTACATGTGCTTTCTTAAGCAGGGGAACCTTGCCAGCGCTGCAGCATTTCAGTCCTTCATGGCATAGTGTGTTTGTTTTCTTGGTGAGTATGGTCCCAGCTGCCTTGAGATCATTAACAAGATCCTCCTGTGTAGTCCTGGGCCTGTTCCTCACCGTTCTCATGATCATTGAAACTCCACGAGGTGAGATCTTGCATGGAGCATCAAACCGAGGGAGACTGGCAGTTATTTTGTGTATCTTCCATTTACGAATAATCGCACCAACTGTTGTCACCTTCTCACCAAGCTGCTTGGTGATGGTCTTGTAGCCCATTCTAGCCTTGTGTAGGTCTACAATCTTGACATCCTTGGACAGCTCTTTGGTCTTGGCCATGGTGGAGAGTTTGGAATCTGATTGATTGCTTCTGTGGACAGGTGCCTTTAAGAGAGTGCTCATAATCTCAGCTCGGTACCTGTATAAAAGACACCTCGGAGCCAGAAATCTTGGTGATTGATAGGGGATCAAATACTTATTTCCCTCCCTGACCTACAAATCAATTTATAACTTTTTTGACATGCGTTTTTCCTGTTTTTTCTTTTTGTTATTCTGTCTCTCACTGTTAAAATAAACCTCCCATTAAAATTATAGACTGATCATTTATTTGTCAGTAAACAAACTTAAAAAATTAGCAGTGGATCAAATACTGCCCCCCCCCAGACTATATATACACCCACGTCTATCTATCTATCTATCTATCTATCTATCTATCTATCTATCTATCTATCATTCTGTCTATCTATCTATCTATCTATCTATCTGTCAATCAATCTATCTATCTATCTATCTGTCAATCAATCAATCAATCTATCTATCTATCTATACATACATTTTATATATATATATATATATATATATATACCCACATAAAATATATGTATATATATATATATATATATATATATATATATATATATATATATATATATACACCCGCATCTATCTATCTATCTAGTATCTATATATTTTTTCTAAAGCTTTCAAAAAAAGGATATAGCTCACAGCTACAATGCAGTATACATGTCGCTTCATCACAACAAGGTAGCGAACCAGAAGGACAAACATACATATATATATATATATATATATTCTTTACTTTTTACCTTTTATATACAATTTTGCTGCAGTGGAATCTACCATTCTGGTTTCTGCTGATAAACTTCCTGAGGTGGGAGGAGACTTTGAAAGGAAAAAAAGTTTCTATCTGTACAATGGAAAATGTGGCAGCTAAAGCCTTTGTTTTCAATGGGACTTATGGAGATTTAGTTTGTTTAAAAAGACACATCCTCATGAGAAAGTAAGTAGTCAGAAACAAGTGTTAAAAAAAGTAATACTAATTCCTGGGGCTCCCACCCTGGCCCAAACCCTTACGACCTCCATTGGGCACCCCTAGATCCCCATATACCTCCTTGGCCACACAAACCCAGTCCTGAAATTGGTGTATGGCTGTTTTAAAAAAACAAAAAAACATTACTGCTGAGTCTCCAAGAGGTGGCAGTGTGGAGCAATTCAGCATACTGGAGATGTGTATCAGGGAAGAAGGTAAGCGAGTAAGGGCTCAGAGGGGTTGGGTGTGGTGTGGAGATGGATGCTCAGAGGGTATGACAAGGATTGGTTGCTATGTAGGGATGGATGCTAAAAGGGATGGGTGCTGTCTGGGGTTTGATGTTGAGAGGGACTGGATGCTATGTAGAGATAGTATATTTATATATATATACATATCCCTAGAAGATGTTGCAGGAAAGTGGAGCGCACGTGTCCTGGGGCCATGCTGCAGGCAGAGCAGCTTCACACAGGCAGGAGGTACAGTAAGTGTAGGGGAGCAGCTATGGATAGGGGTCTTGGGAAGGTTTACTGTTATGGGAAAGGTTCTCCGGGAGAGGAGAAGGAGTCTGTGGGAGGAGCACTGAGTGATTTTTGTAATTTTTTTACAGCCCCAGAGGGGGGGGGGGGGGGGGGGGGCAAAAATATTTTTTGCACTAGAGCCCTCCTTCTCTAGCTCCATATATATATATATATATATATATATATATATATATGTGTGTGAGTATGAATGACACTATTAAAATCAGTGTATATTGTAGTCACCAGTAAAATCACTACAATGGCCCTTCAACCAAATAAGCAGCATACATTATAAGAAAAAATAATGGGGGTATTTATTAAGCATGAGACGTGCATTTCTCTATTTAGTATGCACTATTTTGTGTGTGTGGGGGATTGCCCTCCCAGCCTTTTTCACCTCATCTCGGCCATGTGAGATGCTTAGTAAATCCATCCTATTAACTGTAATTGATGAGAACTGAGGCACCTGTACAGCGCTGGTAATTCTGTGCAGGTTCAGGGGATAAAAATACAATTATTTAGCCAGGTTTACACTCAAGTGTTATTTTAATAGCACTTGCTGTTATCTTGCTAAAAGCAAGTTAGATACAGGAACACTCTGAACATGTCACCGGCTCTATTATATATCAAGAAAACTTACATTTTAACATGCCCTTTGTGATACCTGCAGTTTTGTCAGCCCAATTTGTGCTTTTAGTGACTTAACGTCACAGCCACAGAGGATAACAGGTCTTACCGTGCATCCTTATTAGATTTTCAATATTCCCTTTACCAGGCTAACATAAAATAAAATTTATACAATATAACTCAACTTGCAACCTATCACTGTTTAAGCGCCCTTTTCATCTGCATGGTAAAACTGAACATTGAATCTTCAAACCCTTGTGAGTCATTTATTAAGTTGTAAAGTTTTTACAAAGTATTTCATAGGTTTTTGGTCACTATTTTGTCAATGCAGCTTGTTAATCACTCATGGTTTTCCTTTGTTATCCACTACTCACTTCACTTGTTTTGTTCTATATTGTTGGTGTTCTCTCTTGTTTTAATTTCTTGAACTTGTATTATCACAACCGCTAATTCTAAAACTTGTGACTGAGATTTTTACATCAATGTACAGAACTGTACAAAAGACTATACTGTATGTTAACAATGTTTTTTTATCATTAATTATAGATGAGTACTACCCTTCCAGTCCATCTTTGTAGTATAGTGATATATTCATTACAATTAGAATATCAGTCAACGGTTTACTAACCTGTTTTAAAAAACACCAGTACACTTAGTTTAAATTAGCATAAAATTCATAATTCGTTGTAGCCAATCAGAGGCAGCTACAATATTGTTGCAATGTCTGGGGGATAAATCTCTGTAGCAAAGCATCATGGGATGTGTAGTCTGTTGTTCCCATCATAAGGAAGCAGCTCAAGCAATGGTGTTCTGCATCTCTGTACTATAGTGCTGTTGGCTTGAAAATTCGGGATAAAAATGTACTTGAATGCAATTTTTCTATTGGTCAGTAAGAGGTGCCTATCTAAGCAGCTCTAGAGGTGTGGGAATCCATTTTTTTTTATTAAATACATCTGTATGTGTATAGAATGAATCAATGTAATGTATGTTTCTGAAATAAGCAGCATGTGTTAGATTAGAGAAAGGGAAAAACGGGAAAACTTCCACAATACTCTAAGTGGGAGCGGTTTTGAGACTTATCAGGTGGTCATATTTGTAAAGTCAGCTCCTTCTAGCAGCGCATAAAAGGTAATTTTAAATATCCTAGAATAATTTTAAATAAAATAAAACACATTATGCATTTAAGACTGTCCTCGAATAAAAGAAAATTAAATCTCAAGTATGACAGGTCCACTTTACACAATAGGATCACATCAAATTCAAGAAAAAGCCAATACAGGATCCTAAGCAGGATCATTACACAAATGATAAATGTCATTAGAAATGATAAACAACATCCAATCTTTGCCTGAGACAAGCAAATCAATTTGTTTAGATTATTGAATCTGAAATGTTATGTTTACCTCTGATGATTAGTTTATGTTTAGTTAGTTTTTAATCAAATACTTTTAAAGGACAATCTTACATACATATATGTATTTCCCAGAACCATTATTATATAAAAATGCTTAAAGGGACACTGTCAATCCAACAATAAGCTGGTTCCATCTGATTCAGCACAATTTGAACAATATCACTGTAAAGATTACCTAAAAGCACATTGAAATACTTTTTGATTTTTTTTAATATGTGCATTATTCACTGAGAAATCAAATTAAATCTGTTTATATATGTAATAGACTGTCCCCCGTGTGAATGCATTACTGCAACTGACCAGGTTGCAGGGGTGTGTGTCCCCATTCAAGTCCATGGTAAGGTTTTTGTCATAATGCTTATATTTCAAGTTTGAAGGGAACAGACCTTGTAATGGGTTCTATTTATCTAACAGCAGAAAAATCAGGTTTCTGCTCTCTTACCTCGCTAGAATTTGGGCAATGAAGAATAGCGCTCTGCTCTGGTGCTCCATGCAGCAAGGAGTGTTGGACTATGCTATCAGTAGTGTGAATCCCCTCAGTTGTGGAAGTATCCTTAGCTCACAAAATACAGTGCTGCAAGTAACCAAAGTGGCAGCCTGCATGGGAGAACAGAGGGAGAAAGGGGAAAGATGCAGAAAATGGGTTTCTTACAAAAGAATGAGTGCAAGGTTATGATTTGTTGACAGCACTGTGTTAGCTTGTAGGGTGTGACTTTTTCTTTATGTGGCCCTCTAAACATTTAATACTAGATTTACACATACATTTTTTTGTTTAATTATAGCCAATGTTATAGTACATCATACATTTACAATGTAATTCTCTGTTAAGTACTAAGCTAATAGTCCTCTCCACTCAAACACACTGACCAGAGCAGTGGGCTGTTGCAGACCAGAGGCACAGGTTATGTCCCATGTAATACATTATCATTAGTCTCTGTGTGTTTCCAGTAACACAATATACAGGAATGTAGCAGTGAATTTCCTTGCCAGTGTTCTATTATTAATTGATACACCAAACTGCACAATATATCAGAGTCACATAAAAATGAATTAGTATTGCTTTTATTACTGCTGTTATTAGACTGCTCCTGTTTACACTAGAGGCTCCTACTAGTGGTTGAAAGCTCCACTTATTCTTCAATGCAGCAAAAAGCATGTCATACTGTTACACCTTCTGTCCAAAGTAATCATTATTTTTCCTCTCTACACATACGCAATAAGTTCCTGCCCTTCTAGAGCTTACAATATGATTTTGGCACCTAAGCCGCAGTAAGATCAAATGACTGTTGGTGAGGAATGTTTGCTTTTCTGTCTATCTCTTTATCTATGTGTGTGTAACATGGCTCACTTTCTAATCCAGGCAGATTAAAGGAAATCTGGCAGCAGGATTCATCTCTGGCATGTTGTAAAACTTCCTATAAAGAATCAAGAAATATACTCTAAAAAAACAAGAATAATTATGCATGCATGCATTCAGGTTTTATGATGCCCTAGGTCCACTCTTCCTTTTTCCTTGCTATGCATTTATTTTAAGATTACCACAATATATATATATATATATATATATATATATATATATATATATATATATATATATATATATATATATATATATATAAATATAAATATAAATATATATATATATATATATATATATATATATATATATATATATATATATATGTGTGTGTGTGTGTGTGTGTAAATGTGCTTATAAGCCTAGGGAGAAACACACAACTGTAATAATGGTCCAGAAATCTTACAAATTTGAAGCCAAGTAAACAAGAAATGAAAAGGGCAAGTGGACTATAACTCCATATTAATAGAGTGTCAAGATCAAAAAGTCAAGTAAGAAAATAACACTTCAGCTATCCACATGGTGAAGGAAGGGAGAATAGTTTTTATCTTTCTCAGATAACTGGATCTGATTGAAATTGACACCCCACCACATACCCCACACAGGCCCTGAAGGAGGCAATTTGCATCAATAGATGCAAACATTGCCCCTCTCACACAAACAACGATCACCAAAGTATCATGAATGTCTTTAGGTTCTATCACAATCTCTTTTCTTTTCTCATCAAAAATTAATGTTATGACTTTTTCCCTACCTAATTATTCCCTTAGTGGGACTCAACGTTTTAAGACATTGTGACAACCTGTCTGTTGAATGGGGTATGATAAGAGCCTATTGGCCAAACCTCTCCCCACAGATGTGACTGTTCATTTTACTTCTGTACAGCAGGAAGAACTTTCAGCCCTTGGGTTAGAATGAGAGATGTCTGTGGTCTTGTGTAGCATACAAATCTTTCTAAGTTCTGAAAAGAACTTACTCCAAGAACCAGAATCAATAAAGAAATTCACACTTTAATTATGTGAACCAGTTATAGCATATTTTTTTACAGACATATTTATACCGCACTCTTAGAAACAAAAGGCCAATCATTTCAAATTGGCATCCATGGTTACCCCAATCACCTTCAAGCTCATGTTATCACCGATGCCTGCCAGTCTAAGAGAATCACCCATTGTTTTCCCTTTCCACCGCTGTATTCTTGGTAGGGGGCAATTACATACAATAGGCCTCGAGACACCAGTCTAAGGCTTGTGATAAAAGAGAGAGATACTGGTGTTTTGTGACTCCTAGGGGTCATTTATCTCCCTCATCTGGTTAATAAGGAACTAGTTCAGTACTAATAAATATTGGGCATATACCATACTAGCGATTTGCCCGTCAAAAAATTATGGGCATGAAATTGTAAGCGAGGGAATGCTGTTTGAGACATAATGGAAACCTTTTTTTACCTTGAGGACCTTCGGCGCTCATTGCAAGGCTTGCGCTGAGCTCCTTCTTTTGTTATTAGAGGGGCTTTTGCTGTCATTGTAAGGTCGGCGCTGATCTGCTTTTTGCGCTTATTTCAAGGCTGTCCCATGGTGTATTTTGTGTGGTATGAGCAGCGTTGGCGTTTATTCCGATACGTTTTTTTTTTGTGTGTATATGTATTTTTGTATGGCAATGAAATAATGAATAAATTAGTAAATTAATATACTTTACCTATTTCTAAGTAATGTACACAGGAAGCACTGTGCTAAAGAGCTGACAATCTGTTTTGATGTTCCTGCAGCATTCAATGTAGGTTTGCAGTGTTGAGGAGCTGAGGTGTGTCAGCAATGTGTACTGTGTGTAGTGTAAATAGGCTGCGTGCGCGAGGGGAAGCCATTATTGTAGCTGTGTACTTCCGCATTGTGTAAGGTAGTGTTGTAAAATGGCGGCGATTGTGTATGTGGTACGTTAGGGTGGATGATTTAGCGTCCTTGCTAAAAGTGTATCTTTACCTCGTACGGCTTTTTTGAAAACCCGTCTGTGCTTGGTGTTGTTTTGCGGCTTTAAGGTTCTGTAGCTTTGTTTTAGTTTTTTTCGGCTTACTTTTTTTTTCTCGCTTAGGGGATTTTCGTGTGTCTAAATTTGGGAATTTGGACTTAAATTTAGGTGTAACTTCACATGCAGATGTCCTGGGTGCCCCCTCTCGCTGTGGCTAAGCTTTTTATGTCTGTTTTGTGTGTATTTATTGTGTTTTTAATGTTTTCAGGTGCACGCAGTTCAGCTAATAAGGTTGTAATTTTTTTTTTCTAAGTCCCGTGTCTCGTATTTATTTTGGCTAAGTCCGTAAATTTTGCGTTGTATGAGCCGCGGTTTGTATTTTGGCGCTTGTGTGTGTGTTTGTAACCGATTGTGAGGCGCCATAAAGCCTCCACCTCCGGAAATGCGGCCCCTCCCTTCGGCTCATTGCAGCCGATGTTGGAGCCTACACCTTCCGCAAATGCGGCTTCTCGCTTTGCGAGGGTCCGCATTTGTGGACCAAACTGTGTCCCTCGCTTGGCGTGACGACGATTCATAGTTTGACAACTATTATATGTGATTTTCCTTGTTATTGCTAGCCATCCCCCAAAGCACAATATAGGCATACATCCCATTACTCCTATAATGTTCTTACGCACACCCCAACTATAAACATGGGTACCATAGTATGGGCCTAGTGGTACCCAGGCAATTTCCACTATCCTATGCTAGTAACAGGCATGACAAGGTATGACCCACAAATCACAACATCCCCAATGTTAACCCATCTCAGTGGGCCCCTTTCCCCTGGCACAATACGCTTATCCATTAAGGCTGAGGGCATCAGTCTGTAAGGTATTGCACAGCTTGTACCTTGGCATGCTACAGGCGTGGCAGACATATATATATATATATATATATATATTTATATATATATATTTCATTGTACTTTAGTCCTTTGAAGAAAGACTAGTAACAGGATTTGTCTCTAGCATGTTGTAGATCTCCTTATACTCTGATGGCTATACTACTAATAATAAAGACCCAATGTAGCTGAAAAATGAAAATTTAGGAATATACAGAGATGTTAATATTATTTTTGTTATAGACAGACATTACATTTAAAAGTACCATTATCCAATATCCAAAATATATAAAAATTTGAATCTAAAGGCATAATTAGCAAAGAAAAAGTATTAAAGCTAGTTTTTAATTAAAAAAAAAATGCATTCCAGGAATATTTGCTAGTTTCTGGAGGTTTCACCGACAATTTGTGTGTGAGACGAGTATTTACACTTATGGGGAGCAGAGCTTGCATTTATTGATGCAAGCTACCTACTTCTGGGAATGTGAAATTGGTTGGTGTTAAATCAAAAAAGATCCAATTATTTAACAAATCTACCTCCTATTTCCTCCTTCACTACCCCATCCTTCACTGATCAATAAAGATAAACATACACTTTTATGATTTAAGCTGTTTGGAAGTGTTAGGAGGAGATGGAATACACTATACATAAACTGAGTTTTTAAAAATCAATAGTTTAAACAGCTGCAAATGTTAATGTATTACATATTTCACACACATGGGGTTTTCATGAGTTACAGGGGTTCTTTATATATTTAAAACAATTAACTTTTATTTGATGAGACATGCACATTTTGTAGACACTATAAAAGTTCTGAGGTGCTTTGTCCAGTTCTAAGGACTGACGGTGATGTCATGGTGGATGAGACAAGGTTCCTGGCAGAGGATGAGTGTCACCCTGACCTTTGCTCTGATTTTACACAGGGATCTTGTCTAAGTCCTAATAACGTATTTATATTTCCCTCATCTGTTGAATTCATGGTCAACATTGTAAAGCTGTAGGTTACATTACAAGTACATGAGAAAAAAGGTTAAACTTAAACTTTAAAACCAAAGGCTAAACTTAAATGACTATATTAGTTAGTTCATGGGTCACCTACCATTTCCGTGGTCTGGAATATAAAACTCTTGCAGGAGATGAAGCAATGGTGTCTTAAAGAATAAGAGATATAATATAAAACCATGCAGATTCTTATAGATCATAGCGATCTTATAGATTTCATGACCACTTATTCAATTCAAATAATGTTCAGAATAAATACCTGTTGGTACAGTCATGGGCCAACCATCAACGATCATGTGATGTTGCTCTCTAATAGTAGTTCATTCTAATATACAAAGGAGAGCAATACTTTGCACCACGTAATGACAGTTTCTAGGACTTATGAAAAGCCACGCTAAATGCCTGGTTTGTTGTTATGTGGTATATGGGTACACCTAAATATAATGAAAAGGACTGGTGTTGGTAGTGGTCATCTGTCCCTACTGCCTCCTCTGTATACTCTAGGATACATTTTGCTTCATAATTGCTTTTAGAAAATATGCATATTTAGTAATAAATTATTATATAAATTCAACTTAGAATCAATAATTACTTCAAATTAGTGACAGATTATACTGTAACTTCCTTACATTTACCTCATTGCTGCACAAATTATGTAAACTATGGGAGTGTATGTTAGAGCACACCGTTCCTCCATGCTCTGTGCACAGCCATGCACACGCCTTCATAATTTACATAGAAGCCTCCAAGGATGACACAGCAACAAATGAGGACATGCAGTGCTTGATCAGAGCTGCAATTAGAGTCACATGAATTAAAAAAAATATGTTTTTAAAATAAGTAGTGGGTTGTAAAAAATATAATTTAGTCTTAAAATGAAGATAGAAGGGGAAAAATTAAAAGACACATTAAATAAAGCACTACAAAGTAATAAAAATGTTTTATTCCCCCCCCCCCCCAAGCTTCTTTATAAAGATAGAAAAGCTTAGTTTTACTTAGTGTTACCATTTGGTAAATGTAAAAGTGTTATATCTAAATAATAATAACATTCCGCCATAAAATTAGTTTTTCAGCACAAATGACAATATATAGAGTGTAGTGCACAGACATTGCATTATACCAGTCCAGTAGCACAGAACTCATTGAATTATGTGGCATTGGAAGTGATAGCACATATATAGTACCTGTCATTACTCTGCTAGGTTACTGTTCTGTGTCAGTCCCCTGGGTCAGTCCCACTGTCTGTGACCTTATCCACCTTGTCAAGAGCATGAAACCCTTTAATTGCTCACGTTGTCTTTATCTTCTGTACCTTTGAAAACTGTGTTATGAATATATTTTTGAAAAGGTTGGAATACATGGAACTTAGTTTTTTTTTGTAATATGCTTTTAAAAGAGCATGCTGTTTAAAATATATTATATTGGAAAACTACACTTAAAAATATGCATCATCTTTTTAGAATGTACAGCAATAATACAACTTCTATTATTGTTATCTTTTATATGCAACTAGCGACTTGCCCGTCAAAAATGACGGGCAATAAAATTGTAAGGCAGGTAATGCTGTTTGCCACAGACATGAATGTTTTTGGTGGTCTGAGATCCTTTGGCGCTCATTGCGAGTCTGTTGGTTGTTGTATTTTTTTTTCTTCTGATAGGCGCTTTTGCTGTTATTGTTTGGTCGGCGCTGATCTTCTTTTTGCGCTTATTGCAAGGCTTTGTGTGCTATGAGCAGCGTTAGCGCTCGTTGTGAGGCGCGCGGTGAATGGCTTTTGTGTTTATTGCGAGAGTATTTTTTTTGTGTACATGTATTTTTGTATGCTAATTAAATAAATAATTAATAAATTATTTTACTTTACCTATTTGGAAGTAATATATGCAGGAAGCATTGTGCTGAAGAGCTGACAATCTGTTTTGATGTTTCTGCAGCATACAATGTCGGTTTGCACTGTTGTGGAGCTGAGGTGTAAGTGTCAGCAATGTGTGCAGTGTGTAGTGTAAATAGGCTGCGTGCGCGAGGGGAAGCCGTTAGTGTAGCTGTGTACTTCCGCATTGTGTAAGTTAGTGTTGTAAAATGGCGGTGAATGTGTATGTGGTACGCGGTTGTGGATGATTTAGCGACCTTGCTTAAAGTGTATCTTGTACCTCGTACGGCTTTTTTGAAAAGCTGTATGTGCTTGGTTATGTTAGGGTCCTGTAGCCTCGTTTTCGTTTTTTCGGCGGCCATTTTTTCTCTCACTTAAAGGATTTTCGGGTGTCTAAACTCGGGAATTTGGACTTAAATTGAGGTGTAACTTCACTTTCAGAGGTCCTGGGTGCCCCCCCCCCCCCCCCCCCCTGCTGTGGGTAAGCTGTATTTTTTGTGTGTGTTTTCAGGTGCGTGCGGTTTGGCCGTTAAGGTCGTATTTTTGCGAGGTCGTAATGTCTCGCAACTTTTTTAGGCTAAGTCTGTAAATTTTGCATTCTAAGTCCTGCGGTTCGTATTTTTGTGTGTAAGTCCGTATGTAGTGATTGCGTGATCTATTTTGTTAAAGTGCCGTTTGTGTAGGTGTTTGTAACCACGTGTGAGGCGCCGTAGAGCCTCCACCTCCACAAATGTGCCCCCTCACATCGATGCCGACTTGGGAGCCTCCACCTCTGCAAATGCGGCCCCTCGCTTTGCAAGGGACGCAGTTCGTGCGAGCTTGCAATGCGTGACGACAATTTGTAGTTTGACAACTATTATATGTGATTATGCTGCTGTGCAATCTACCATTTTGGCTTCAGCAGACCAGCTTCCTAAAGTAGGAGGAATCTTTGAATACACTGCAAGTGTCTGCCTGCACAATGAAAATGTTGGAGTTATATCTGCAGTTGCTTTTAGCAGGATTAACGAGAGGCACATTAGTTTACATACCCACCTGAGAAAGTAACCTGAGTAGTGCAAAAAAGAATAATTGTAGGTAAAAATTGCAAAATGTAAAGGTTTTGTTTATTTATTATTTTTATTTTGCATTCTAAAAACACTGTGCTCATTATCAAGTGTGTGTGTTTGTGTTGCTCAGTCGTGTCCTACCCTGATGGACCAAAACACCCCAGGCTGATCCACATGGCAGAGATACTGAAGGGGATTGCCGTTCCTTCTCTGGTGGGCCACAGGACACTGCTCCTGGTATTCCTAGGTGGACTCTCATCCAAGTACTGATCATGCCCAACCCTGCATGGCTTCAGGGTGGTGTAACCTCTTGTTTCCTGACTAGAATCGAACCCAGGTCGCAGAGGTGAAAGCACCGAATCCTAACCACTGAACCACCAGGGATCAAATGTAGTTATTCACAAAACAATATAGAAACATTTGACCACAGTGGTGCATTAAACACTTCCATCATTTTTTCCCACTTCTAGATGAAAAAAGAACATGGATGAAACATGTTTGGATTATCTTGAAACCTTCACGTAATGCACTAGTCATACTGTGAATTAGTATCTCATTGGCTGAAGCTGTTGACTCATAGTTCTGTTATTGCTTATTGACTGACAGTGGCACCATCACTCTCCAGAAAATAGACACTTGTTTGTCAAGTATTTACCAAATTAACAATATCATCATCTATGTAAGCTGAGAACATAAAACATTTTTGGGAAAATTTGAACTCATTTTTTTTGTTAAATCACTTCCTCAGAGCTAAATCATGAGGGTGTGATTGGGGGGGATTGGTGCCGAAGGATCCTCTTACGAACACCTATGTATCATGGTTTCCACCAGGGTCCTGCAGAGGCATCAACATTTATTTGTTTCTAATTAAAAACTAACCACAACTTTTATTCTGCTTAATTATTCTCTTAGTTATACAAAACATTTTAAAACAAATATTGTTTTTCCTTTGTACAGTGGTCCTTTCATATATTATCAACGGGACTTCCGTGGTTAGACTTACTTATCTTCATTCCCCTATAGGTTTATTGGTGCCACGTGTTACACAAATAAAGCAACCTTTCATGTCACACAATTAGACCTTTCTCAAAGCCTAATTACTTCTGTTTTGAGTTCTTAGCCATTCTTTCTTTATCTTGCATTCTTTCCATATGTCGAAATATGGGTGACATGCATGAATAGATTATACTGCTTTTCGTGTCGGGAATCTGATGATTACTATATCCACAGTTAAGACTAATTGTCCTTGTATTATAATAATATAAGCTGCAAGACCATTTACATACAAATACAATACAGTACAACAATTTTATTGAAATAATATTCCAAACTTCCATCATATTGCAAATCTTAGGTTTATTATACAAAGTAAGGACATATTAATTAGAGCAAGGATACTTTTTATATTGCATAACTATAATGATATTCTTTAAGGGAATGGATGCTCGCTAGAAAAAAATATCAAGGCTGTTTATTATGTGTCAATGACTTTGTTGTTTAGTGAATACAGTAATGGAGGTCACTGGAGTTGTTTTACATAGAGTCCCCTAAACATTTGGCCACGCAATAAGAAAAAAGCTTAGTGTTACATTGAGGCTCCATTCTTGTGAAAAACAGTTATCACAAGCAGCTCTCTATACCAGTGGTTGGAAATAAGGCACTCTCAGACACTTTGAATGTGGCAAGCAGTGGGGAACCATATTATTTTCAACAATTCAAAGTCAATTTTCTCTCTCTCTCTCTTCACAAATAGTGAATAGTTCTCTCTAGTTCTCCTGAACACTTCTTGTAATCTACACCTCTATTACCAATGAAAGGACCACTGGCGCTCAAGACACTTGTTTGTCAAGTTTGTACAAAACTAATCATATGAGAATCTGTGTAAGCCGTGGACATAATTATTTTGTTGAGTATGGGAATTCATTTTGTGTTTGTTACATCACAACCTGAGAGCTGGATCAAGGATGTGTGTGTTTGTCATTTTCAGTGGAGAGAGGACTATGGGAGGGGGAACAGGCAGAGGTCCAGAGCCTTTATGTCACTGGTAAATATTAAAATCAACACCACACCCCTTCCCTCTCACTGACCCAGAAGCAGGACGTTGCATCAAAGGATGCAACTTTAGCTCTCCAGGACTGTAAACACCCCCTCTCACACTCACAACTTCTCCAATCTATCATGGATCCCTCCAGTGTCCTGCAAAGGCTTTAAATGTATTTTATTTTATTAAAAGCTAGCTGTATGATATCTATCCTGATAAATTATGCTTAGTCAGACTCCCTTCAAGAGCAATTAAAAAATCTGAATAAATTTGAATAAGACCTTCATTTGGAAAAAGAAAAATTTCTGTGATGCATTATTGAATATTCACTCTTATCTGTTGTTGTAATGTATAAATTGCACTAATGTCTATTTTTTTGTTTGTGTGCTATATAGATAGCATTGGCGTATTTTATTAAACAAATGAAAAAATATATATTTAAAAAAAACTACAAACAGAAAGCTTGCATTCTAAACCAATGCAATATACAGTTAATGTCTCTACAGTCATAAAAAGAGAAATTATTTTACAAAGCTTTGCTTGTTATTAAAATGTAATATTTGTATTACTTTACATTTTCAAGTTAAGAAATAATGCATTGTTTTTGACAGTGAATGAAAAAAAACAACCCTATTGGGCATAAAATAGTTTCTTAAGCAGTGATATGTACAATCTGTAACAGTCTTCAGAGATACCAGAGCAAAGTATTTAAGTTTATTTGCTGAACAAAACAAGATTAATCGTTTTTGTGTTTTTGTCAGTAGACTATTAATTTTGTGGTGGTATTTTGGCAACCTGAAAACTTGCATATTATTTAATTTTTGACCAATGCACGAAGATTTACATTGCCTGACCGTTATTTATAAAATCAATTATCAAGAAGCTTTAGTCTGGAATTTGTTTTAAAATCCATTTCAACGACAGAAGAAAAAAGAGTACCAGCTGCAACAGATAACAGAGTGATTAATTGAGCGAGGCCTAGATTTGCTATAACTGAGTTATATTAAGGTTCCCAACATTATAATGCAGGTTCAGAGAGGAATTTTTCAAAGTAATTGAATAAACCACAGCTCTGAATATTGTGCACTTACCAACCTCACCCATAGTTCAGATGTGCAGCTTTATCTCTCATTTGGCTGTGCTCAGCAGTCTATGAAAAGTGGTATTTATGCAAACAGGCTGAGGCCTCTATTCCTACTTGTAGTGCACATATGGAGAGAATACTATCTATTAAAATACTGGAAACGAAATGACTTTATATAATGACTTTGCTTTCCAACGTTTCAAATGGCCAAACAAGGACATCATTGGAAACAGATGCACTGTTTGCAGTGGTTACCGCCATTCATTAAGATGCAGCAACTTGCAAAATTGTGTTTTATGTATACACTTAAAGGAAAAAACGTCATGTTTGTGATGTACTTAACAAACTAACAATATTAGCATCTTTGTATGCAATGAACATAAAAATATTTCAGAAAAAAATCTGATTCCAACAATTCCTGATAGCGGAGGGAAGGGTGTGAGAGGGAGGAAGGGAATTTGTTGTAATAGAATAAACACAAATCCCCCTTCTTCTGCACATACTCAGAAGCTGATAGTTGCTGCAAGTCTTGATCCTGAAATAAAAACTACCCCTCTAATAAATGCTACCTTCTCCAAAGTATCATGGGTGCCTGCACAGTGCTAAGGGCATCACTATATATTGTTTATAATTGAAAACTTACTTGAAAGTGTCTGCAAAATACCACATTTACATTATGCTTTGTAATAACTAGAATAAATATAGAGTAAAGTATTTGTAAGATACATTGCCACACCACCTTTATGCTAACCTTAATAAACCCTGCGTCCTCATAGAACTATGGCTGGATGAGAAGCCGACCAGGGATTTTCATGACCAAAGCATGATCCATTTAGGCTTATCTTAAATAACTGACACCACACCGATTGTTTTGGGAGAAAACACGGGCCACAGCTTTATTATAAATAACCGATTAACATAACTTAAAAGCTTGCATATATTATGCATATTAACATATTAAACTATAGGGGGAGGAGCACTGCCACGGACAGTGACCTCACGCCTTGGGCCCTGCCCAAAGCCCCCAATGCTTATTTTTAAGCACGCCCTGTGAGGTAGGGCCACGCCCACTTAGGCCAGTGGGCCGGGCAACTCACCTCCCGCCACAGAGCACGCGAGGGACTCCTCCTGAGTCTGCGATCCCCCCTGCTTTTCATTAAAGCCAAGGCCCTAGCAGCGCTCTCCCTGAACTCTAACGTAACTAACTCCAGACCCATCTCCGAGAGGTGGACATTGTCTGGCCCGAAAAAATCATCAGCACCGGCCGGCTCGAATTCTTTGTACCTAATGGCGATGAAACCCAGTTTCCGAACAAAACTTGACAGCTGCTGGTTAATCTTCTGCCTCGCTTTACCAGCCCGATTGGATCTTGCGCGTTTCGCCAAGATCGTCTCTTTATCATTTCTGACCATATCAGGAATGTACCCGGGAACTTCTTGGTCCAGTTCTCCACGTCTCTTTTCATAACCTTCAGCATTCTTCGCATGGGCACCGCCCCTAGATCATTACCGCCGGCATGAATTATAATTATCGTGGGTTGACCATACCGCTGACTGCAAGTGTTCAACAACTCATCCAACTGGGCCCACCGCAGGCCACGAACCCCGAGCCACCGCACGTGTAAGTCCGTAACAGAGAAAACCCAGTTGTGTCCTTCTGTAACTGCAGTCAACCTGTGGGCCCAGTACATGTACGAGTGGCCCACAATCCACAGTTGCTTCTGACCTCCTGAAAGCAGAAAGCAACAGATGTTAGACTACAGCCCTGGGTCTTACGTAAGACCGAAAACGTTCTGATTCCCATCTACCAATATGCTTTACTGCCGCATCGGGTAAGCCTAGTCTAGCTGCTTCAGTCACGGCCCCTATTCTGAACGAGTGTGTTCCGAAATCTGCCTTCTCCATGCCCAAACTGTGTAGTGCAACTTTTAGCATCGATTCAAACTGATACCGGGATAACGCCGTCCCATCGGCATGTACTAACAGCGAACACCGTCCCACCGGTCGCTGACCAAGATACTCTACCATACACCCGTAGGGGCAGCACTCCGTGCCTACTTGGTGTAACACCACCTCTTTTCCTTTTCCCTGTTGGTCGGTCTTAGACCTCCCGAGCCATACCACCACCGTGCCTTCCCTGAGGCAGGTATCCACCACCTGTAGGCCCCCAGAACCGTGTCTGCTGCTCGCGACTAACTCCCCTATTCGGAATGCCCCGAAGAACGCCAGGGAAAAAGCAGTACGGAAAAGCAGAGATTCAAAAGGGGTCCTACACTTTACTCCCAACACCTGCGTCATCCGCAGTAACAAAGAGAAGGTGATCGGCCGCCTAGTGTCTGGCCTGCGATCCCCGTTAAACATGCCGCGCACCACCTTGCGCACTATAAATTCCTTCGTAAGGTCCCTCTGACCCGCCAGTTTAAACATAAAGGCCAGGGCCGTGACCTGTCTATCGACTACTGCTTTTTTCTCGCCTGCTTCGGCACACCGCAGCAGAAACCAAAGCAGTATCCCTAGGGTCTTATCCTCTGATGTAGACCCATCTGCCATCTTTACTAAGTCGTTCCATTTAGCCCATACGCGTTTATACGCAGACCACGTCGCCGGGGCGACAGACTGTCTGATGAGTCTCGTCACCTGGCTGCTCCAAGCTCCCAGATTTCCTCGGGAATGGCCTCCCCCAGCGTGTTCGCCCGGGGGGCCAGAGCCCTGAAACGTTCTTCCTGAAACCGAGAAAGGGCGTCAGCAATGCCGTTCTCTAACTCCGGTACTTGCCTCGCCTGAAACCATATGTTATGGCGCAGGTAACACAGCACCAGGTGACGAAGTAATCTCACTACCGGCACGGACGTTGCCGTGAGGTTATTCACTGCTTAAGCAACATCCCTACTTTCCGTGTGTAATAAGACACGCCGGGCCCTAAAATCTGAGCCCCATAAGTGTACCGCTACTACCATGGGGAAAAGTTTGAGGAATGTCAGGTTTTTTGTGAGACCTGCCACCTCCCATTCGCTTGGCCATGGTGTGGCGCACCATTTTCCTTGAAAAAAAGCGCCGCATCCGACTCCTACCCCGCTAAACAGTTTTAGATCGACGCTGTTAGCACGCTTTTTCTGAATGATCTCCGAACCATTGAAATCAGCCAGAAAGACCGACCACACCTGTGCGTCGTCCCGCATGGCCCGGGACACTTTTATGAAATGATGCGGCCTGATGACACCCGCAGTAGCAAGTGACATTCTCCTACAGAATACCCTACCCATAGGAATAATCCTACAGGCAAAGTTCAACTTACCTATGATGGACTATAACCGTCGCAGAGTAACCTTACGTGCACCAGCTAGAGCACTAAGTTCCGCTCTCATGTCTACTACCTTCTCCAAGGGAAGACTACATTCCATTGTCTTGGAATCTATCTGTATCCTGAGGAAAGTCAATTTTTCCGTGGGGCCCTCAGTTTTATTGTGGGCTAGCGGTACCCCAAAATCCCTACAGATTTTGGTGAATACTTCCAAAATGAACAAGCAGGTGTCCTGCCCAGATGGACCGACGAACAGGAAATTGTCCAGGTAATGTGTTATGCTCCTGTACCCGGATACTTTGTGTGCAACCCATTGTAAGAAGGAACTGAACGCCTCGAAGTAGGCACATGATATGGAGCACCCCATAGGTAAACATAGGTCAATAAAATATTTTCCATCGACGTGGCAACCGACAAGCCGGTGGCTCGTTGGGTGCACCGGTAACAATCTAAAGGCCGCTTCAATGTCAACTTTTGCAGTGAGCGCCCCTGTGCCGGCCGTCCTGACCATTTCTGTGGCCCGGTCAAACAATTCGTAGGACACTGCTGATTGCTCTTTTGCAATGCCGTCATTTACTGACCCGCCTCTCGGGTATGAAAAATGTTGGATCAACCTATATTTTCCAGCCTCTTTTTTGGGAACGACACCTAGGGGGGAGACAACGAGGTCTCTAATGGGGGGGGGAACGAATGGCCCTGCAATCCTCCCCAGTTGTACCTCATTGAGAACCTTAGCTTCCCTACCCCTGGGAACTCCCGTACAGAACGTAAGTTCGGGGCCGTGCATGGGATCCTAAAACCCTCCTGGAAACCCACTTCCAGGAGGCGAGAAGCGGCGCTGTTGCCCGCCGACCTACCGTAGTGTTTTAGCCATGGCAGCATGCCGGAGAGGTGTATGGGCGTCTTGCCCTTTGGCAGGGGGCTCTGCCCTGCTATCCTTTGGCCTGGCACATCTGGCCAGGGGGTGCTCTCCGCCGCAGTTGGAGCACACGTGCTTGAACCTGCAGTTGGGAGCCCATTTACATACCCCTTCGTTATAGGCAAAACAGGACTTGGGACCTGCGGCTGAGTTGGTGGTGGGGCTCCTGACCCCACCCCCTCCAGCCCGAAAGGGCGGCATGGCTCGCATGGGTGTCATAATGTTAAGCCAGTATGCTACCGCCTTGTCGCTCCATGCCATAGCTGGCCTAGATGTCAGAGACTGGCGGAATTCTTCGTCGTACCGCCACCACGCCGTACCCCCGTACACCTTGTGGGCGTTGCGAATCTCATCTATGTACACGAACATTGTTCAGGGTGGCGCTCGCATAGAACGCATGCCATGGTTGAAAAAGCCTGAAGCCACGTATCGAAGGTTCTAGGCAACCTCCTCTAAGCACCTTCCCGAAGGCTCCTCTCGCCTGAATCTATTTGCCTGGACATAGGCAGCAGAGAGAACAATTCGACAAACTCCCTCCTCCTAATTTTTTCTTTAACTTCCTGGGTTAAATGCGCTCCCAGGTTGTCTAGCCCACATAAGACGATTGGTCTCATGGCTGCGTCTGAGGCTACTGCCTTGCTGCTGCTAGCTTGCGACCCTGGCCCGCCCACAGCGACCGGGGGGCCTAGTGCCGCCGGTTCCACATTGCCTGCGCTACCGGACTGCTCAGTCCAAGCCCCTCTGGCTAGCCCACCTAACCACGTGCCCATCTCCTGCTCGCTAACTGCAATGTTATGTATGGCTAAGAGGGCCTTAAGGGACCCCAAAAATCCTCCTTTAGTGTATGGCAGTATGCATTTGTCTGCTTCCTCTACTCCACCAACTGCCTCACCTGCTTCTGGGAGCCTCGGAGTGGATACTGCCAACGGGGTGTCCCTACGTCTTTCCTGACGTCCTGGGGATTCCGACCATCTGGCCCTCCGCGGGCTCCGTCCTCTTTGCGATCGGCAGGCACAGCTGCATCGGCAGGATCTCCTGCTCCTTGATCTTGATCGCCGTTCAGACCTGTGGGTGCAAGAGGAACAGTCACTAGCTCTCCGTGACCTGCATGCCTGTGCCCATACCGCTTGATCCTCCCCTGAGGACTGGTCTTGGTCACCTAAGCTTGCGTGGCTGGAATGGGCTAGTGCCGCGGGCTCTGCACCTTGTACCAGTAACCTGGGGACTGCTTGGGGCGTTGCGAATTCTACCTGTGGGTCAGGATTAGTCACTTTTTGCTGTGGCCTAACCGTAACGCCCTCAGACTCTGTCCTCTGTCGTCTTAAGGGGGTATGGGTAAATAGCAGCGGGCTGTACCTGCTTGTGTTCTTCCTAGCTCTGGTGGGGCGCGCGGGCCTCGCCACCGCCGCTGTTACTGGCATGTCATCGATCATGACCATGCTGTCCTGGCTGATCATCTCTCTGACCACTCTGTCTCTCCTCTCCCGTGTGGTACCCGTGTCCATTTTTCTGCCGCGGCTGCGTCCCTGCAAAGCACCAGAAGCGCTGTTACTATTGGGTTTAGAGGGGACCGCATGGCCAGCACCTTTTATGTCTGTAGGAGCTTTTTTAGGGCTCCTGTCTTTACTTTTACCCCCTGCGCCCCCTTTTTGGGGTGGTAACGGGGTGTTCTTTGCTCTTTGCCGCGGCCGGAGCCCTTTAGGCAAAATGACTGGTGGTGGCCGGAGTTCTAGGCCTTCACCCTCACCGCCCGGGGGCCCGGCACTCTCTTGTCTGAGGGGTAAAGGATCCTGGCTAACCAGCCCCGCACTACCCCTATCACCCATGGCCTGGTCATCCACTGGACGGTGGTCTATTGGCTCTGCCTGAAAGGGAAAGGAGACGGCACCCCCAATATTGTCTAGGCCTCCAGCAACTGCATGCTGAGCCTGTCCAATGTAATGGGAGTCTCCTACAGAAGGCATGGGGGGACCCAGCCTGTCCTGCACCCACCTGACCCCCTGGCTTAAGGCACGGGCCCTAACATCAGCCAATAAGGCCTCAAGAGCTAAAGCATGCATACCCCCAAGCACAAAAAGACCCCCCCAAGACAAACAAAAATGGACCGCGAGACACAAGAAAACAAACAACAAAACACACACACACACGATAGACCCACTCACACTGCCCCTCATATGCTTTTAAGCTGGGGGTATTCTCAGATTTAACTTCCTACTTGCAAATTAGCTTTTAGTGCAGGAGCCTCTCAGACCTCCGTCCGTTTTCCACGTAGACCGCGCTGAACTGACTCACGCCGCGCGAATGCGGCGGAAGCCCCGCCCCCGTCGCTCCTGATTGGCTGTTGCACCTTACAGGCTCTGCTGGGTCACGAGACGCTGCGGGCTGACCCAGGGAGCCTGTGCAGCCTCCGCGTCGGCAGTATAAAGGAGGACTAGCATGAACTGGGCGCAGTAGGAACTGACATCTAGCCAGACAGCTTTGAAACATTTAAAACATTTTTTTAATATATTTTAGAAATGTATCCTCATGTATTTTACGTGTTTACAATATTATAAGATTGTATGTTATGATTTTACAGTTTAATATATGTGTTTAAAAAAAATACTGGTTATGCACATATAGCCTGAGTGTTGGTTGCTTTATAGTCTTTGGAACCCTGGTGCAATACCCAAGGGTATAGAAAGGCTTTTGGAGTTGCCATTACTCCTATTGAGCAAGATACTTGGGGTGTGCATAAATACCATACATATTCACTATTGGATTCCTGCATGAGTTTTCATCCAGCACAGATGATAGAACCAGAGAGATAATACAATGCCTTTGGAGGCTCTCCAAGAATCACAGGAAAGAGGGACCTCCATCTATGCAAACTAAATGCCTCATATTCTTGGGGTTTGGACATGTGAGTATTCAGTTTTTATGTAATTGCAACTGGTTGATTGCTATCAGCTTTTATTTTGCACAAGTAGCTGGTGTACTTCTTTCCCACATCCGCTTTTTTTACTTCTATATCTACTTTGAGGGCAATACCATGGATGGCGCCCTGTACGGAATCGGCACATTCCTGATACAGCGACCATCTATAAGAGAAACCCTGTTATATTGGCAGTGGCGTAGGAAGGGTGGGGAGCGGCTCCTCTTAGGAGGCGGCAAAAATGCCCCCACCAGCCGCCCAGGGCAGTAGCATTCCTGTGCCGTTCTCTCGGCTCCCTGCTCCTCCCAGGTTCTCTCCTCTGACCCTGGAGAGGAGGAGCTGCCAGGGGGAGAAGCCTGCAAAGGAAGAGTCGGCACAGGAAGAGCCAGCAGACCCCGCAGGAAAACTAAGGTAATATGATGGGAGAGGGGGAAAGAGAGACATGGGAGGGGCAAAGAGGGGAGAGGCACAGTGGGGAGAGATAGAGGATGGTAGAGTCAGGGGGGGGGGGAGGATGGGAGAGACAGAGAGGGGAGAGGATGAGAGAGACAGAGGGTGGAGATGATGGGAGAGACAGAGAGGGGAGGAACAGAGGATGGCAGATAGAGAGGGGAGGGGGTGAGAGAGACAGAGGGGGAGAGGATGGGAGAGACAGAGAGGATGGGAGAGACAGAGAGGGAAGAGGATGAGAAAGACAGAGAGGGAAGAGGATGGGAGAGATAGAGAGGAGAGAGGATGAGAGAGACAGTGGAGAGGATGGGAGAGGCAGAAAGGGGAGAGACAGAGGGGGAGAGGATGGGAGAGACAGAGAGGGGAGAGGATGAGAGAGACAGAAGAGGGGAGAGGATGGCAGAGATAGAGAGAAGAGAGGATGAGAGAGACAGTGGAGAGGATGGGAGAGGCAGAAAGGGGAGAGACAGAATGGGAGAGGATGCGAGAGACAGAGGGGAGAGGATGAGAGAGACAGAAGAGGAGAGAGGATGGCAGAGATAGAGAGAAGAGAGGATGAGAGAGACAGTGGAGAGGATGGGAGAGGCAGAAAGGGGAGAGACAGAGGGGGAGAGGATGGGAGAGACAGAGAGGGGAGAGGATGAGAGAGACAGAAGAGGGGAGAGAATGGCAGAGATAGAGAGAAGAGAGGATGAGAGAGACAGTGGAGAGGATGGGAGATGCAGAAAGGGGAGAGACAGAGTGGGAGAGGATGCGAGAGACAGAGAGGGGAGAGGATGAGAGAGACAGAAGAGGGGAGAGGATGGCAGAGATAGAGAGAAGAGAGGATGAGAGAGACAGTGGAGAGGATGGGAGAGTCAGAAAGGGGAGAGACAGGGGGGGAGAGGATGGGAGAGACAGAGAGGGTAGGAAAGACATCGGGGAGAGAGTGGAAGAGAGGATGCTAGAGCCAGGGGGGATAGGGTAGCTGAGCCAGAGATAGAGAGAAGAGAGGATGAGAGAGACAGTGGAGAGGATGGGAGAGGCAGAAAGGGGAGAGACAGAAGAGGGGAGAGGATGAGAGAGACAGAGGGGGTAGGAGAGACAAGGGGGAGAGAGTGGAAGAGAGGATGCTAGAGCCAGGGGGGATAGGGTAGCTGAGCCAGTGGGGAGAGACACAAGGCGGGAGAGGGTGAGAGAGACAAGCGGGGAGAGGGTGAGAGAGACAAGGGGAGAGAGCGAGAGAGAGAATGAGGGGAGAAAATGGTAGGATAGACAAGGGAGAGGGAGGGGAGAGATGAGGGGAAAGAGAGAGAAAGACAGAAGGGAGAGACAGAAGGGATGAGAGAGGGAGAGGCACAAGGGAGAAGAGGGAGAAGGGAGAGACAAAAGAGGAGGGAGATAAAGGAGAGGAAAAGAAGGGAGAGTGTGAGGCTGAAGAGATGGAGAGGCAGATGGTAGAGAGAGAAGGCAGTGGTAGAGAATCCGATAGAGAGAAGAAAAGAGAGAGAGGAGGGAGAAATAGAGACATAGACAGACAGGGAGGGAGAGGGAGGAAGGGAGAGAGGGAGATAGATAGGGAGAGAGAGAGAGAGAGAGAGACAGTGAAGGAGAGAGGCAGGGAGGGAGAGGGTGAGGGAGAAAGGAAGAGTGAGAGAGAAAGAAGTGGAGAGGATATATATATAAATGAGGAGTCCCAGTTTTGTTTGCTGTGCTGGGCCATCCTCTGGAGCCAACAGAAAAAAATGGAGACTCCTCATATATATAATTAGGGGGGGGGGGCAAACTCGGGGACAGCCCCGGATGGCAAAAGCTCTAACTACACCACTCGATATTGGTTTTGACCATCTTATAGAGACTGTACCTTTAGGACTGAAATTTTGGTTCTCCAGATATAAGGTGTGAGGCAAATATATATATAGAGTATCTCACAAAAGTGAGTACACTCCTCCCATTTTTGTAAATATTTTATTATATCTTTTCATGTAACAACACTGAAGAAATGACACTCTGCTACAATGTAAAGTAGTAAGTGTACAGCCTGTATAACAGTGTACATTTGCTGTCCCCTCAAAATAACTCAACACACAGCCATTAATGTTTAAACCGTTGGCAACAAAAGTGAGTACACCCCTAAGTGGAAATGTCCAAATTGGGCCCAAAGTGTCAATATTTTGTGTGGGCACCATTATTTTCTAGCTCTGCCTTAACCCTCATGGGCATGGAGTTCACCAGAGCTTCACAGGTTGCCACTGGTGTCCTCTTCCACTCCTCCATAATGACATCATGGAGTTGGTGGATGTTAGAGTCCTTCCACTCCCTTCCGTTTGAGGATGCCCCACAGATGCTCAATAGGGTTTAGGTCTGGAGACATGTTTGAACATAAACGGCCATCATTAGTTAAATGCATATAGGGGGAATCAACACAACATATTATAAAAAAAAACATATATACACATATAGACATATGTGTATATATGTTTGGTCTGGGCCTGCATGAGTGCTGCCGGCACTGGGTAGCTGCAGTTCATTGAGGGAACCATGAATGACATACTGAAGAGTATTATTTCTTCAGTGTTGTCACATGAAAAGATCTAATAATATATTTACGAAAATGTGAGGGGTGTACTCACTTTTGTGAGATACTGTATATACATGTATTTTGAATTCAGATCTATATATGTTTTAAGTTACTTGGACTAATCTCTAGAATTTTTTGTTAAATTTGTGGACTACACCTTTGAAAATACATATATTCCTGTATTATTTATATTATTCATATCAATAGGCCCTGGAATATTCCAACGTGGTCTAAGCAGTACTCTGTAGCGCTATGGGTATATACTTGAATTCAAGGTTTGCTGTACTGTGACTTATGATGCTGGATGAAAATGTAACAATTTGCTTTACCATGTTTATGCACTCCACTCTACAGCAATTGTAGGGTTTCCAGCAGGTAGCTCTGCATTTGCTTCTCAATAGCCCATAGACAATGCCTTCATGTCTTAACTTCTTTCAAAAGGGGTATTAAAAATAGGCACAATGACCTGTTAAAGAACATGGCTCATTGCTACTGATTTGCTAAAGCTTATATATCAAAATGACTGCTGCCACGTGCTGTGATGTTCTAGTTGGTGTACACCCACAAACACTCATATTTTCCTGTGTAATTGTCTCCATGGACTAGGCACTGAGACGCAGAGATAGCTAGAACAATAATGAAGGATCCTGTTGTGAAAGATCTCCATATTATTTGTATTAAATTGTAACCTCATTTGTATCTTAAGACACTGGTATTTATTTTTACTCATCTATCAGAATTTTAACTAAATGGACCTTGAGGAGGTTTATTATACTTTTTTAAATGCTAGGGTTTAGGTCGTGGTGCTGTTAAGCTGATAGCAGGGGGTGGAGAGTAGTGATTTAGGTTTGTGCTGCAAGGCATTATTATTGTAGCTAGTGTTTAACATACAACACATTTTTAACACATGCCCATAATATTCCCCAATGTGAGGGTTATTGATGATATTAGTTACTAGGAAAAATAATCCTGTCAACTGAGATTATGGGCTGTGGTACAGGATCTCTATGCATTGTAACCAAAAACAGAACTATAATGGCTTAGCAAACATCACTTAAAGTCTTTTATTGAACAGAAGTAACTCTCACTAGAGAATACAGTACTCTGCTATACACACAGAAAAGATGCATTTAGAAACCTATCTTTCTCATGACTCTAAGGCAGTAATAGACAACTCTATTTCTGTTTAAGAGCTGCTCATGAGTTCGATATATATATATATATATATATATATATATATATATATATATATATATATATATATATATATATATATAGTTCTGCTCAAAAGTTTGCATACCCTGGCAAAGATTGTGAAATGTTGGCATTTATTTTGAAAATATGACTGATCATGCAAAAAAAAAAGTATTTTATTAAGGGATAGTGATCGTATGAAGCCATTTATTATCACATATTTTTTTGGCTCCTTTTTAAATCATAATAATAACAGAAATCGCCCAAATGGCCCTGATCAAAAGTTTACATACCCTTAGTTCTTAATACTGTGTATTGCCCCTTTTATCATCAATGACAGCGTGCAGTCTTTTTTAATAGTTGTCAATGAGGCCCCTAATTCTTGCAGGTGGTATAGTTGCCCATTCCTCTTGGCAAAATGCCTCCAGGTTATGCAAAGTCTTTGGTCATCTTGCATGAACTGCATGTTTGACATCTCCCCACACTGATATTAAGGTGAGGAGACTGTGATGGCTACTCCATGACCTTCATCTTTTTCTTGTGCTTAGGGTCATTGTCATGCTGGAAAGTCCTAGAGCGTCCCATGCGCAGCCTTCGTGCAGAAGAATGCAAATTGTCTGCCAGTATTTTCTGATAACATACTGCATTCATCTTGCCATCAATTTTCACAAGATTACCCGAGCCTTTAGAGCTCACCCCCGCCCCCCAAAAACATCAGTGAGCCACCACCATGCTTCACCGTGGGATGGTATTCTTTTCACTAAAGGCCTTGTTGACCCCTCTCCAAACACAGTGCTTATGGTTGTGACCATAAAGTTCTATTTTGGTCTCGTCACTCCAAATTACAGTGTGCCAGAAGCTGCGAGGTGTGTAACCAGGCTTTTTGTGGCATTGGCGCAGTAAAGGCTTCTTTCTGGCAACTCGACCATGCAGCTCATTTTTGTTCAAGTATTGTATTGAGCCCCTTGAAACAACCACACCATCTTCTTCCAGAGCAGCCTGTATTTCTCCTGAGATTACCTGTGGTTTTTTCTTTGTATCCTGAACAATTTTTCTGGCAGTTGTGGCTGAAATCTTTCTTGGTCTACCTGACCTTGGCTTGGTTTTAAGAGAGCCCAGAATTTTCCACTTCTTAATAAGTGAAAATTATGAAGTTCCATTACCTTGTTACGCAAGTTTTTTGATATTACTTTTCTGCTCCCCATGGCTCAGTATCTAGCCTGCTCAGTGCATCCACGTGAGAGCTAACAAACTCATTGACTATTTATACACAGACACTAATTGCAATTTAAAAAGCCACAGGTGTGGGAAATTAACCTTTAATTGCAATTTTAATGTGTGTGTCATTTTGTGTGTCTGTAACAAGGCCAAACATTCAAGGGTATGTAAACTTTTGATTTAAAAAGGAGCCAAACAACTATGTGATAATAAATGGCTTCATATGTTCACTATGCTTCAATAAAATCATTTTTTTTTGCATGATCAGTCATATTTTCTAAATAAATGCCAAAATTTCACAATTTTATGCAAACTTTTAAGCACAACTGTATATATATATATATATATATATATATATATATATATATATATATAGTATATATTATATACCGATTTGAACCCATCTATATTTATGTATACTTAATATAGTTCCTCCTACCATCAGGAATGAGCAGTCATTCTGCATGAGGCCCAGCCATTGTCCCTTGGCCTCATACCATCCACCTAGCAGAATCACGCTCTCTACCTCTGACAGAGGAGAATAAGTAGCATATAAAAACATTTTTTTGCATGAAAAAAATACCAAAATAAGCATTATTTTAGTTTGCAAGCAGTTCGTTTTGGCCAATCACAGGCAGCTAATTCATTGTATTAATCTGTGATATTAGCTTGTACAGGGAAGAATTTTGGGATGTGTAGTCCCCTGCACAATGAAACAAGGAGGAGTCAGAAACTACCATGTAGATCTCTGCTTTGTGCTGCTGCTGGCCTGAAGGCTACTAAAGAGTTAAAATCCATACCTAAATGCAGTATATCTATTGGGAGGTTCACTGTGTCTATGTAAGCAGCTCTGGGGTATGGAAAACAAGTTTTATTTTTTAAATAAAATAAATCTATATGTGTATAGAATGACTCAATGTAATGTGTGTTTCTGATATAAGCAGCATGTGTTAGATTAGAAAAAGGTAAAAACAGGGAAACTTAGATATACCTTTAACCCTTGTATAGCGCTCACAAATATGTTGGAGCATTACAAAAAACGGTAACAATAATATTAATAATAATAATTAGTAAAGATATTCCAACGCTGTTGCACAAACGGACCCTTTTTCAAATTCGTATTGTATTGTACCTACTAGTATTTCTACTTCCTTTAGAAATTGTCTTTGCAATTTGCTAATTGTATGCACTGTACTTTAATCTACTTTGTAAACAGCTCTATGGAAAATGCTTGCGCTTTATAAACAATAAAGGGTAATAATAATAATATAATGGGTCGTCCAGATGTACCTTTTTGGTTCCATTCGCCATCAAATCTATGTTTCTATGTTATACTTTATTCTCGGTTTCATGCAAATCGTTTTTGGGGTTACCCTAAAGTTTATGGGTAATCCAGACATGTTTACTATGCTTAGGGAGATCAGTAGTTTAACTACAAAGGCAGAGAGACAGAAACATACTTTGCAGTTTCTTAAGTGAACAGGATTTGCCTGTCATTTCGAGGTTTTAGGTAATATCACTGCATAGTAAATTTTAATAATGCCCCTTTTTGAATGTAAGTTGCTTATAAAAAATATGAAGCACAATTTATATTATGTAAATGCAATGGTGGAGCTAGAAACTGGAGGGCCCTGGTGCAAAAAAAAATTGGGCCTTCCCCAAAGGGGGGATGTAATTTTTTTTTTTTGCTCTGGGCCCTACAGGTACCACTTTACTCAGTGCCCCTCCCTAAATCCCCTTTCAATAACAGTTCCCCTCCATAAGACCCCTTTGCAAAATAAAACCCGTTACCTTACCTCCTGCCTGTGCAAAGCTCCTCTGCCTACAGCACAGATGCAGGATGCACGGGGCCAGGGTGAGGGGGATCCTACACTACTCTACACTACAGAAATACATATAGTACCCAGTCCCTCTCAGCACCCACCCCCTCTCAGCATCCATCCCTGCACTACAGAAGAAAAAAGTGAAATGCAAAAAAACACAAGGAAAAACAGCACAGGGTCCCCTCAGAGTAGGGCCCTGGTGCACTGCACCACCTGCACTACTGGTAGCTCCGCACCTGTGTAAATGGCAAATGTTAATTTCCCTGCCCATGTGATTACAGGCAGCAGGTAATTCTTGTAAAAATGGAGAGCAGTGCCAGCCACTGCAGCATCAACAAACCATCATCACAGCGGATTAAATTTACACATTTGTTTTTTTTTAAATACATAATATGTTAGCTTCTCATATTCTGCATCATAAATATTGCAAAGATATAATTGACTACTTTTAGCTAATCGCATTCCATTTGTGAGATACAAGCTCAAAATCCCTGCGGTTGTCAAAAACATAACTTCGTCCTATCTCCTCCTTTGATGTTCCTAGCCTATAAATGTTACCAGTGCTAAAGACGCAAAATCCATATTTCATTATAACAATTCAACAAGCCCGCAATTGCCTTCAAACTTGTAAATGGCAAATGTATCTATGTCTACTACAAGTACTAGATAGGACTCGCAAATGGATTAAACACCTGTTCATAACACTGCAAAAGCAAATAAACACACAATACTGTACCTAAAAATACTAGGAAAGCAACGAAAGGCATTCAAATTAATTGCACAACAGTCTCAAACTCGCAAATCTGCAATACATTTTTTTTTACATTTTATTCCTGTGTTATATTGATCCTTGGAATCAAGGAGTTAATACATATCTCAGAACCCGCATGTACTAGAACAGATGATTTATTGATTTTTATTGATTTCTACATTTCTGGATTGCTAATCCGTTTTCAAATCGGACTTCTAAACACTAATTGATTGTAGTTGTTTTACTGACGTCAGGATGATGGTCTCATTTACTATTGGTCTCATTTACTTCTGTCTAAATCAGGGGTAAGCAATTAATTTCCCTAAGGGACCACATGAGAAACTTGGAACGTTGTGGAGGGCCGAACCATAGGTTGAACTTAATTCTGCTCAATAATTATTTTATAGCTTTATTTTATTTTCTCAGTGCCAGGAGCAGTGTCTACAGAATGCTGTCCATCCCAGTTAGTCACAACGCTGCTGCTCACAAATTGCCCCCTTTTACAATTGGCAGTGTTTTTTTGTCCAGGACACAAATTTGGATCCCACTGTAGCAGGCCGGACAGGGACAACCAAAGGGCTGGATGTGGCCCGCGGGCCACACAAAGCCCGCGTCTGGTCTAAATTGTACCTTACGAGCTTGCTTACATGATCACGATCATGCCCTGTGTGCTATGTACGGGTTCATGGTTTGCGTGTGGTGTCTGTGAGCCTGTACTTGCAGGCTTAAGTCAATTAAATACATCTGTAACTGTGACAAATTTCTAACCCACAGACATACGGGCAGTGTGAAGGTAATTAATGGCTTGGAATTAAATGGAGGCCATAGTGACAACAACTTAGCCTTTCAACCTAATAAACATTTTTTTTAAATGTAAGGAAATATAATAATGTGTGTTTGTGTCGTTCAGTTGTGTCCGATGCTCCATGACCTCATGGACCCCAACACACCATGTTGATCCAGTCGTATTCATGGCAGAGTTACTGGATTGGGTTGCCAGTTCCTTCTCCAGTGGGCCACAGCATATCTCCTCTCCAAGTACTGACCAGGCCTAACCCTGTATGGCTTCAGGGTGGTGTGACCTCTTGATTCCTTGACTAGAATCAAACCCAGGTTACAGTGGTGAATCACTGCATCCTAACCACTGGACCACCAAAGAACCCTCCAACAATAATACTGCCTCTCATTTATTAATTTTATATGCATTTTTGCTGCTGTGTGATTTTTGTTTCTAGTGATCTACTTCCTGAGATAGGAATACACAGGAATACATAGGAAGTGGTGGGTACATCAGCTAGTGCATTCTTTAGCTCGAATGCAGCTCATTAGTTTAGAAATAAAATGGAGGCTGCAGTAAAAAATAATGCAATATAAAATGAAAAATTTGATTTGTTTTTGCTTTCTAACAACATTTTACTCATAATTTAGCTTTGTTATTCAAGCACTATATTGAAAAACTTTAACTACAATAGTCTTTTAAGCTTGACTAAAAATAAGATTTTCTTTGCAATACTACTGGGTGATAATTTAATTTATAGCACTGTTAAACTGAATTGATGAGTATAGAATTGAAGCCTTTGAGTTTCCCAGAGAGTGAATGAGTTTTCATAGTAAGATATCACTAAACAGCCTCTATTGAATTGCTAAAAAATGAAATAACTATGAAATAAAAGTACTCACCCTTGTGCGGTATAATACAAGTATTGTACTTACCAGTCATTTAAAATCTTCTCAAAATAAATCAAAGTCTTGGAGCCAATACAGCTCACATTACCATGGCAACCTCATATGCAAGATTTCAAACCCTCTGAAAAACATGTCATCAGTCATGGAAAAACTGTTTTTTTTTTTTAGAGAAATGCACTGTTCAGGAATATATATATATATTTTTTAAATACAGAAATAAAAAATGCTGAAAAATATGGTTGATTAAATCTCACAGAAATGTTGTTTCTTTTTATTTCCTTATCAAAAAACATAAACATTCTACAAGAAAATGTAGTTTATCATGTAGTGTTTAATAAATATGTGTGGTAAGATTGGCAGAAAAAAGGAGCTGTCTTAGAGTATGACTTATCTTAGTGTGACTGAGATGTTCATGTTCAGGGGACAGTCTCCTGGTTGAGATGTCTACCACAGGTAAAATGTGTCCCCTGATGCCAGGAAAGAGTCGACAGGTACCATTAAATAACAACTGATTTGAGCTCAACAACATGTATGCAAAGATTACATTCTTACTTTCGGGGATATGCCCTTTCTCCATTTTCTTCCTTACTGTGTAGTGCAGTGCTTGTTCATTCTATACGTGCTATGTATATCAGTCCAGTCCACTATGTAGGTGTCCAGTGTGTGTGCTCAGTCCTGTCCATTATGTACAGTGAACAACAAATAGAACAAAATAACAGAAAAAGTCAATGTGCATAACTATTCACCACCCTAAAGTCAATACTTTGCAGAGCCACCTTTTGCGGCAATCACAGCTCCAAGTCACTTTGGATTAGTCTCTATGAGCTTGCCACATCTTACCACTGGGATTTTTGCCCATTCCTCCTTGCAAAACTGCTCCAGCTCCTTCAAATTGTATGGTTTGCGCTTGTGAACAGCAATCTTTAAGTCTGACCACAGATTTTCTATTGGATTGAGGTCTGGGCTTTCAACCACTCAAGGGTTGCTTCAGCAGTGTGTTTGAGGTCATTGTCCTGCTGGAAGGTGAACCTCCATCCTAGCCTCAAATCACGCACAGAATGGTACAAATTTTGCTCAAGAATATACATCTATTTAGCACCATCCATCTTTCCCTCAACTCTAAACAGTTTCCGAGTCCTGGCTGCTGAAAAAACATCCCCACAGCATGGTGCTGCCACCACCATGTTTTACTGTGGGGATGGTGTTCTTTGGGTGATGTAATGTGTTGGGTTTGCGCCAGACATAGCATTTTCTTTGATGGCTGAAAATGTGCCATTTTGTTTTTTGCTGAAAGTAATGGATTTCTTCTGGCCACTCTTCCATAAAGCCCAACTCTATGGAGCGTACGGCTTATTGTTGTCCTATGTACAGATACTCCAGTCTCTACTGTTGAACTCTGCAGCTCCTCTGGGGTTACCTTAGGTCTCTGTGCTGCCTCTCTGATTACTGCCCTCCTTGCCCGGTCCGTGAGTGTTGGTGGGCATCAGTCTCTTGGCAGGTTTGCTGTTGTGCCATAACTTAACCCTGACTTGTACTTCTCAACAACATTTTCTTTACTTGTTTGGAGAGTTCCTTGGTCGTCATGGCATTGTTTGGTTAGTGGTGCCTCTTGCTTAGGTGTTGCAGCATCTGGGGCCTTTCAAAAATGGTTTGTATATGTAATGACAGATCATGTGACACTTAGATTGCACATAGGTGGACATCATTTCACTAATTATGTGACTTCTGAAGGTAATTGGTTGCGCCAGAGCTTTTTATGGGCTTCATAACAAAGGGGGTGAATACATACTGTACTCACATGCCAATGTTACATAGTTACATAGGGCCTCATTCTATTATCGGCCATAGGAGATGCGGGGCCGCAAGGACCGGTCGCAAGCTATTTGCCTATTCTATTCCCTTCCGGCCGGGGACTCCGGCAGGCTTGCGGCCGGCGCATTGTTATCCCTTGCGGCCTCACGCGCCGGAGGAAAGCCTTTGATCTTATACGGCCGCAAGAATTTCGGCCGCAAGCAAATCCCGGTTGCTATTCAATTGCTCCGGGAACCCTCTCTGCAAGGCTAAAACCGAGCCGCAGCTTACTTGCAGCAAAAAGGTCCCGCAGGCACACAAATAAGCACATAATAAAGCCATCCTGCACTCCGAGGAGACTATAAAGTGATTGTAGGTGTTAGCATTCATAGCACAACATTCCCCTACCCTCAAATCCGTAAATATATATTTTTTTAATTTATGTCAAATATCCATGGAAAAAGTCCAGAGGGCTTGGAGCACCTCAGACCCGTCCACGCTGCGGCCGGAAAATAAACAGTTAATGAAATATCGGATTTGTGCTGATGTGCAAGCTTGAGAGGGGGTTGCTATTAATCCTCATGTCCCCCATTATGATCCCTAGCATTTACAGAGCTTTACAGTGCCGTCTTGAATATATATTTGCATTTAAAGATTTCTGAGCTTACGGCCGGTTGCAAGATATACGGCCGTCCGTAAGGGGATATCCTTGCGGCGCCGTCTATTTGAATTGCAAGGTAACGGGAGCTCCGCAAGGAATCGCAGCTTTGCGGCCGATTTATGGCCGATAAAAGAATGAGGGCCATAGTATTTAAGGTTGAAAAAAGACTTTCAGTCCATCAAGTTCAACCTTTTAAGATCTCCTCTGATCTGCAATATGCGGATTAACTATTAATTAATTAGTTGTATATAAAAAAAAAAATCTATTCCCTCCTGATCCCAGACACCGGCGACCAGACTTCTCCCTGGATCAATACTGCCTCTCTAATTATCCATGATAACCCTGAATTCCCTTTTTAATTAGAAACAAATCCAGTCCCCTTTTAAAGTTATCTATCGAATCCGCTGTCACCACCTCCTCTGGTAGAGAATTCCACAGATTAACCACCCTTACTGTGAAGAACCCTTTTCTTTCTGTAAGGTGGAATCTTTTTTACTTCTAACCTCAAGGGATGTCCTCTTGTCAGTTGAAAACCTCTTGGCACAAAAAGCTCCCTTGACAAATCTTTATACTGACCCTGGATGTATTTATATAAGGTAATCATATCTCCTCTTAGACACCTTTTTTTCGAGAGACAATAAGGTTAATTTGGTTAGTCTTTCTTCAAAACGTAGCCCCTACATTCCCCTTATTAGTTTTGTTGCCCTCCTCTGTACCTTCTCCAACTCTAAAATGTCCTTTTTATGAAGTGGTGCCCAAAATTGTACTCCATATTCCAAATGAGGGCGTACTAGAGATTTGTATACTTGAAATGTGTTACTAGAGAAAATGTTCTGTTTTCTATTTCTAAAAAATAGTTTTATGTATATATTTTTCTCATTTCACTTCACCAACTTAGACTATTGTGTTCTGATCCATCAAATAAAATTCAGATTAACAAAACATTAAACAACTTAAGGCTGTAATGTAACAAAATAGGTAAAAAGTCAAGGGGGTGAATACTTTTGCAAGGCACTGTATATGTCCAGTGTGTGTGCTCAGTCTAACTCATTATGTATGTGTCCATTCTATGTGCTCAGTCCAGACCACTATCTATAAGTCCAGTGTGTGTGCTCAGTCCAACCAGGTATGTCCATTATATGTGCTCAGTCCAGCACACTATGTGTGTGTCCAGTGTGTCTGCTCACTCCAGTTCACTATGTGTGTGTCCAGTGTGTGTACTCAGTCCAACTCACTATGTATGTGTCCAGTGTATGTGATCAGCCCAGTCCACTATGTGTGTGTCCAGTGTGAGTGCTCAGCCCAGCCCACTATGTATGTGTTCAGTATGTGTGCTCAGCCAAGTTCACTCTGTGTGGAAAGTGTGTGGTCAGTTCAGTCCAGTATGTATGTGTCCAGTATATGTGCTTAGTGTAGTACACTATGGGCCATATTAAATTCCAAGCCTGTAGTGGCACAGAGCTATTACATTCAACCATGACACGACCAACGGGCCGGAGACGCAAGCCCGTAAACCCTTTCCGCACACGCAAATTGTTAAGGGGCTGGCTGAGATGCGATCGACCGTTACGATCCAATCACGGTATAACGAAGTGCAACACAGGCCTCTCAGCCAATAGAAAGCGGTCTAGCCGCAGATGATTGACAGAGAGAGTTTATAAAGTTGCGTTCCACCCACCCATGCATTGACTGTGTTGTATTCTTCTGACAAAGTAGCATGCAGGTCCCGGAGTTGGAGGTTGGTTCTAGATAGAGAGAGAGTAGGAGTATTTTTAGAGCAGTAATTTGAGGTTTTGTTTATTTCTATTATACTATATGCGATTTTACACTTAATCCTTGATTACATAAATGTACAGATTACACATAATTGCAATACACATAACTTAAAGAACACACATAGAGACACATAGAGCTAGGTCACTCCATATACACCGTATATAATGAGTGGGAGAGGGTCGCCAAGGACCTTCTGAACCAGGTGCCCACCGCTGGAGCTTCAGGTCTGGTGGCCCAGCAGGACCCAGCCTCCATGTCAGGTGAATATCACATACACCAATATGCCACCACATGTGCATCACACACACTACACATGTACATGATGACCAACAAGGACACTGACATGTCAGCTCCATGGAATTAACAAGGGACAACTGTAACCCGTAGATCGTTTGCGGGTAGCTGTAAGAGGCCAATTTAATAGCCGTAAGTCTTGTGGGCTCCATTACGGGCTGTGGGTTTTCACGTTGGGGGAATTTAATAGTGCTGTATGTGTTTGCTTAGGCCAGTTTGTGTGCTTAATCCAATATTTGTGTGAATATTCAGTTTACAGTTTGCAATATGTGTACAATGTATGTGCTCTGTTCAGTCTAGTGTCTGAAAGAAACAAGTTCTCTGTAATAATATATACAATATATTACAGAAATCCTGGGCAGCCTTCTCTCACCAAGCACAGGATACTCTCAGCACACACCGCTACATGCTTTGTGATTTTACATCAGCGATGAATTAATCTTGAAAAAGAAAGAAGGATCATGTTGTATGTTTCATGCCCACACCAGTCTGTCTTTATCATTGGTTTCATGCTGTATGTGGGTGACAAGCTCTAAAAGAGATATTGTGACAGGCAATGTGCATGAATCCTATATTCTTTTTATTTTGGTTTAATGTTGTTACTTAAAGTACTTTGATCCCTTATTGAGAAATTGTTTATGTTATAGGCAGTATTTTAGGTTAAAACCTTTTGTAACTGAGAACTAAGAGCAAACCTATGGTTTTGGGAACTCTAGTTAAAAGAAAACAAAATGTTGGATAAATGTTTTTCAAATACAATATACCCTTAATATAGTGTATTTAAGCTAAGTACATATATATAACAAACTAGCAACATTGGCAGTTGTACAAGCCATGAGCATAAAATAATTTTAGAGAAAATGTTAATCTAATATTTTGCATACCCTCTTTGAGCTTGGAGTCAGAGGACACATGCTTATCTATTGAGCTGGATGTATTATATGATTTGGTTTTGTGTCACCTTTTAGTATTTGACACCTACTGACAAGGTATGCTGCAAGCTCTGCTCTTGTAGAAATGTAAATGTTCCTCTCACATATGACCCTTCACAAAACTCTGATGAAAGCTTCGATAAATTAGAAGGGGCATCAACCTTGGTTTTTAATTAAAATCTAAAACCCAAAATCTTGACATTTTCCCTAGTTAATCTTTTAATGCTCCTAATCAGATTTAATTTCAAATATATATATTTTTTTCATTGGCCTTTTAATTTATGTTCAGCATGCACATTACAATGAACTAGCGACTTGCCCATCAAAAATGACGGCAATAAAATTGTAAGGCTGGGAATGCTGTTTGCCACACAATGTGACTCTCTGACACTCTTAACCTTTTTGTTATCTAGAAAGAAGTACAACAATTGTAATAAAGTAATAAATGTATTTGGAAGAGCTAAGCATACTAAAGATATATAAATACAGTGTAAACTATACTTTTTTTTTAGTGCAGTGGAAAAAATGTTTTTGTATTATTAATTAATAATTATTAAATTAATATATGTGAATAATTAATTAGTCAATAAATCAATGTATTTGAAAAAGCAAAGCATTTATTTCTTCATAAAATAAGTTGATGTCAAAACCATTTTTATTTATATTAATTAATAAATTAATATACTTTACCTATTTATAATTAATAGCCAGCAATCAATATCCTGAAGAGCTAACAATCTCTATGGATTTTCCGGCAGCAGAAAATGTGCAGTCAGACTGTCATCACCTGAGGAGAAAGTGTCAGCGATGTGGTAAGTGTGTAATATATATAGGCTACGTGCGCGAGACCAAACCGTTGTTTTAGGCGGGAAAGCCTCCATTTCAGAATCGTAATCTTTTGATTTGCAAGTTAGTGCTGTAAAATGGCGGCGATATTCTATGTCTTACGCGCCTCGCAAACATTTTCTCCCAGGGGTCGTATTTTGTACCTCGTACGTGCCTGGGTAAAAGTTGTAAGTCCCTTGCTCTGTTTTGTGTGCTTCGGGGTTGTGTAGCCTTGTTTAAAAAAAATTCGGCCGCTATTTTTTTTCTTGCTTACCCGATTTTCAAGTGCAGAAACTGCTTAAATTCTACTTAAATACCTGTGTAATCTCACTCCCAGACGTCCTGGCTGTCCCCCCATGCTTTGTGTGATGTTTTTTTAAATGTTTTTTTGTTATCTATCTGTGGTTTTGATGTTTTTTGTTGTAAGTGGTTCGACCGTTAACATCTAATATTTTTGCGACCTCATATTTTTTTTATTTTTCTAAGTCTTGCGGGTTCTATTTTTTTTTGTAAGCCCCGCTTTTCTCGGTTGTTGTTTACCGAGATTGAGGCGCTGTGGAGCCTCCACCTCCGCAAATGCGGACCTCTGTTCGCAAAAAAAAAAACAAATAGAGCCTTGAATGTACTTTGCAAACATGCTGCTTTTTTTTGTTGTTTTACGTCCTGAGGTGAGGGGAGACTTAGAATGCACAGGGGCTTTTGAGAAAGTAACAGACTGCAACAGGCAAGAAAACTAAATGGCAGCATGAAGTAACTTCATATGAAAAACTGCAAAATGTAAAGTTTTTTTTTTTTCTATAAAGGACCTACTGGAATTATTCTATTCTATTTTCTTTTCTCTTCTTTTTTTTTAAAGTTTATCCTAACCCTTATCATGCCTTCAACCCTAATCTGAAATAAAAGCTGTGAAATTGAATTCCATATGTATACAGTATGTAAGGAGTTAGGCATGTGCAGGTAGTTGTAATGTACCAAATTAGTCCACATTGTAAAATGAAACAAGTACATTAATGAGCTGGAGCAATGTGTCGATAGAAATGCATATCTAAACAAAGAGAATGGAAAGAGCTGGGAAATTAACTTGCACAATACTGTCTGTCAGATTGATCAAATCCTTTCACTAAGCATAGAAAGTAAAAGCCTACAAAAGAGCTTAAAATAAGAGCTCTTTTATAGATGTCTTACAAGCCGCTAATAGTCATTTGAATTAAAACAAACAAACCATCCTTGATATAAAGTGCTTGCAAGTTGCATACTAATGACAGGAGGGAGCGTGAGTCTGCTCATACATACCACACCCTGTAAATATGCTATATGTGATGTAGTGTTACTAACAAACAGATCAATAAGGCAATGGTTAACTTCGTGTCTACAGAAGGGTGACCAGATGCCATTGTTTTCAGGGGTTGGCCCCTAAATGAGACCTCAGGACCATTTCAGTATTTTTCCCTGGAATAGTCAATGGTTGGCAGAACAGGCAGACCTGTAGTAGGATGGTTATACAAGGTTTGATATAACTTTAGACCTACAACCATGTATTAAAGGTACATGGGGCCTCATTCAAATGCTATTTGGCCAATTGAATAGGGATCTATATAAGCACAGAGCATATATTTTTTACAGATGTTTATAATTAGTGAACTTCTATCCAAAAGCAAGGTAGTCACTAACTAAAAACTTCTGTAAAAAAAACATGCTATGTGCTTATATAGAGCCCTATTCAATTGGCCAAATCGCATTTGAATGAGGCCCTTGGAATCCATTTTTCCTATTGTGCATTTAAATGAGTATGTTTTGAAAATTAGCAAAGTGCATTGTTACCTGCAAATATTTAGTAAAACAGGTTTAAAAACTTGGAAACTAAGAAGAAATGCATAGAGAAAATGCATTTAATTGTCAGGCACGTATGATTCATAAAGCTATATTGCTGCACATTGGCTGACAGGGACAACCCCCGCAACCACTCAACGAACCATTCAAAGCAGTATATTCTTCTCGAGGAGCTTCATTTTTTAAAAAGAAGCACGCTGATCAACATTATCAAATGCCCTCTTTCAGATGCAAGAAAGAAAACATGCCTTCAATGGTACTTCAAGTTAATTGGAAGCCTTGGTAGGTAGCTCCTCCTCCTCCTTTCTTCTCAAGGTATACCTATTCATACTATTATGTGCATGTCTAGTGTGTATATGTGTGTTCATTCCATTTCACAGTTTGCGCCGCCCTAATGCTTTGTATATGTCTACCACAATTCCCATTCAAATGGATATTGTGTGGAAAAAGTATGCTGTACAGTGTCTATAGTAAATACCACAGCAGGGGTAGTCAATTCTTTTTTTGTGAAATTCTTCAAGATCCAAGTGAATTTATGAAAATACAAAAAACAAAAAATATCTAGCTTTGCACACCCATAGGAAGCTTTCATAACCAAGAACACTAAAGAGAGCAGCCAGGTACAGAGTTTGACCTTTCTGGTAGAGGCCACAGGAAGTACTACTGCTCCAAAGTGGAATCACATGGTTGGGCGGGATCTAAGCTCACTGCTGAATTAAAGCACAAGGATAGAGAGAGAGAGAGAGAGAGAGAGAGAGACTACACATCCCAGGCTGCTTTGCAACACAGTAACCCCAGAGTATGATACAAATGTATCAGCTAACCTCTGCTTTCTCCCGATCTTAGCAGGGATTTTCAGCGGTGCAAATTGCAAACTGAAAATATTTAGCAAACATCAGGGGGAGTGTGTACATTTTTATTTTGGTATTTTTTCATGCAAAAAAAAATGTTTGCATGCACTACTGATTCTCGTCTATGAGATGCATTCATAATCCAGGAAATGTAGATATGCCTTTAATATAATATCAATCAGAAGAGCACAAGATGAAAGTTTACACATTGAATGGATACGTAAGAAAAGAAGCATCTGGTGAGAAATATGATAAATATAATAATTCAGAGATGATCTAGAAGAGACGGACCATAGGTTCTGATTTGGACCCAGGTCTGTATGCTACCCCTGTAGCATAAATGATTATGCACAAGCATAATCATTTAAAGGAAAACTAAATTAAAAGACCACAGAAGTCTGAAAAAAACAGTTTATTGGTATTCCACTTTATAACATGTTTTGTTTTATTAATACATTGTTAAAATAACAAATACTAGCATTTGTATTTTACCTGGTCAAAAGATGCTCCTGGTGACATCACACAGGCACAGGACAGATACAGGTTAAAGTGTCTATGGGCCTGTGTTGCATTGACAACATAGAAGCTTTACTATCAAGGAAGGATTATCTATAGCAAAAGCTTAAATCATAAGTAAGTAGCTTTATCCGTTAAAGAAACAATATTAATAAAAAAATATTAAAGACATAAAAAAAAACTTTAACAAAAAGACATTAACAACATTAAAAAAACGACCATAAGTTGCACTAGCTGTTTTTCTCATAAGTAAATCACTCCTGAGATATTCAACATGGTTTGTGTGGTTCCTTTATGTTAATGTGTTACTGAGTATGCTAATTTGTACCTTCCAGTGTTTGTCCTTCAGTGCCTAACTTCCTGAAACACCACTGCAACAAAGAAGACTATGAGCCTCATTCAATTGGCCAAGTTTGAGATCCGGAGGCCTATAAGTAAGCTCACAATCAATTTTGCTATTCAATTGGCGTCTTTTTGCAGGCTCAGTTCGGGTTACGAGTCACGACCTTGAAAAAATTTCGACCGTCCAACTCGTAACTTACACCATCCAGAAGCCTTTGATGTGTCACTTTCGCAGGGCTAAAATCGCAAATCGCTATACATTTGCTCCAATTCCCCAATCTTGCAAACATATCCACACTCGTAATGTGCAAATGGAGGTGTTAAAAAACAAGGGTCAAGTGATGTCAATCGCTTTGCAAATTATATTCTTTGATCCATTGTGTTGCGGTTAACCACTAATTGGTATATACTTGACCCTAGCCATTGTTCCTGACTCCCCATAGAATCTAATAGGGAGTCTGAAATGTTAGAAATGTTGTGAAAGATGTGGACAGTCACCAAAAGTAACTACACCCCAGAGTAATCTTACTCTCCTAACCGAATCCTCTCCCACTGAATAAATTATCTCTACCAGTGAGGAGGGCAGCTAGGGAACTGGTACACATAACCTCCATCCTCCCTACCAAAGCTGAGCACCAGGGACACCCTGAACGCTTATAGGGCCACATGAGCCTGCAAAATATCTCACTACCCACCTCCATGGTCCCCCACTTGGTTTAAACCCTGCCCCCTCGCCCCTGACACCTTATTTCCAACATTTACGGTACCCAGCACCCCCCTGTTGTGTCCAAAAACTGACCATATGTGTCTGATATTTGGAGCCATAGACTTAGTTGTGTTTAATTATGAAAATGGCCTATTGTTGTATTATGGAAAAACTGTTTTAAAATGTGAACAAAAAAATAAATAAAGATGATTGGGGCACATATACATGGTGTGATTCATTAAGAGGGAAGGCCTTTTATTATTTTAAACTACAGAGAAATTATACTAATAAGTTATTCTGCAACTTTGTCCAAGATACTTCAACTTATCCTGGAATCCTGATAAGTCGTTCTGTGTGAGGGAATACTGAACCAAGTAAACCTGTGAGTAGGATCTGTCTAGCGACCTTTCCAAGTTCAACAAAGAGCAGGCTGTGACACCACTGCAGTATCTTTGCCAAGAAAACCTTATGGATAAAGACTACCTGAAGAGATATAATGATATGGCACCGGAAGATGAGCCCCTCAGGTCAGAAGGTGCCTACCCCAATCCTGGGGAAGAGTAGAGGGAGAGTATGAGTAGCACCAGATCTAATGAAGTGGTTGGACCAAAGCTGAGAGAGCACCCGGCTGCGGATGTGTCTGGAGGGGAAAGGAAAGTCACCTACTGCAAATTTCAATTCAGCTATGGAACATGGAATGTAGAACTATGAATCCTGGCAAACTGGACATGGTCAAACACAAGATGACAAGATTAAACATTGATATCCTGGAAATTAGTGAATTCAAATTAACTAAAATGTGACATTTCATATCAACCAACCACCAGATCTTCTTCTTTGGTCATGAATTGAGCAGAAGAAATGGAGTAAAAGACAAGAAAGATGACTGGGCTAGATCTATTCCCAATCTGGGCTGAAGCACTTGGTGTACTCCAAAGGAAAATCAGTTCAAGTGGGATTTGTTGTTCTTGTGCTGTTTCTCTGGAGATCTCTGTTTTTTCGGTGAGATGATGGATCCACCTATTAGTTCTTGGGGCTCTGTGAATCTCACAAAAGGAGAGTGCTGCTTCTCATGATACACCGGTAACTGTGATGTATCCAGAACACTAAATAGGAAAAGAAGGGGGGCGGGGAGAAAGTGGAATAGATACTATGAGTGCAGATCACTTGACTCCACTTGATGATAGATAGTAGATAGTATATTTCTGTAGACTCGTCTCTCACCTGTGATGACTTTAAGAATGTGAGGTACTTCCAAGTAGGAATGATCTTTCTTTTACTGGTGGATACATGGTGGATGTTTCCAGTCTTCTTGGTGGTCTCAGTTGTGCGACCCGGATGAGATATAGGGTGTAATAATATATTTTGTGTCTTGAGACGATACTATGTGTATTAGTCAGATATACTATCTATGTGTTTGATGCCTCACTGCCTCTATAAAGAGGTTGGCACATATAAATCAATGAACACGTATACGTGTCTGTGTGGGTTCGATCCAATGGAAAGATGCATTCACAACAAACTATTTTTTTTAAATATGTAATTTATTTAGCCGTACAATGTATCATGACTTTTGTGAAGAGTCATAAAACATAAAGGAAAAAGATATGTAAAATAATAAAAATAAATATAATAAAAAATATATACAATAGGTCAATACACTATGGTCTACGGACTATTTGATGGTAGGATACCAAATGTATGTGTGTGTGTAGTAGTGTGTAGCCCTGATAATCAATCAAAGGTTGGCCAAAGCAGTGCTCGGTCACAACCCAATAAATAACAGAATTATTTAAATTCAAATTCAACACCAGCCATGTACCATCATAGTGATCTAAATCTATGCTCAATCCATGGATCCTGAATAGGCTGAAGTTGCCCAGTTCTATAAGGATGATCAACACCTCTTATATATCACATATTATAATTGTCTAACTGCGATTCGTCGTCACGCTTCAGACGAATCGCAGTTAGACAATTATAAAGTGCTGCGCATTGCGCAGAGCGCGGCCGCAAGCCGCGCTTGCGCGCAGCGCGGCCCGAGAGCAGGTAAAAGAGTGGGGAAGAAGGGGGGGGGGTAGAGGCACAGAGGGAGAGTGGGGAAGAAGGGGAAGGGGGGGGGGTAGAGGCACAGAGGGAGAGTGGGGAAGGAAGAGGGGGGGGGAGAGTCACAGAGGGAGAGTGGGGAAGGGGGAGGGAGAGTGGGGAAGAGGGGGGGGGGAGAGTCACAGAGGGAGAGTGGGGAAGGGGGAGGGAGAGTGGGGAAGAGGGGGGGGAGAGTCACAGAGGAAGAGGGGGGGAGAGTCACAGAGGAAGAGGGGGGGAGAGTCACAGAGGGAAAGGGGGGGAAGAGGGGGGGGAGAGTCACAGAGGGAGAGTGGGGAAGAGGGGGGGGGAGAGGCACGGCACAGAGGGAGAGTGGGGAAGAGGCACAGAGGGAGAGTGGGGAAGAGGCACAGAGGGAGAGTGGGGAAGAGACACAGAGGGAGGGGGGAGAGACACAGAGGGATAGGTGGGAAAGAGACACAGGGGAGGTAGAGGAGGGGGAAAAGACACACAGGAGGGAGAACAGGGGTAAGATACACATGGGAGGGAAATGGGGGGGGGAGAGGGGAACAGACACAGGGGGAAGGGGGAAAGAGACACAGGCCAGGGGGGAACAGGCACAGAGGGAGAGGGGGGAAGAGGCACAGAGGGAGAGGGGGGAAGAGACACAGGAGGGAGAGATACAGAGGGTGAGGGAGGAAGAGACACAGAGGGAAGGGGGGGAAGAGGTACAGAGAGAGGGGGAAAGAGGCACAGAGGGGGGGAACAGAGGAAGGGGTGAAGAGACACAGTGGCGAGACACAGAGAGAGGCGGGGGAAGAGGCACAGAGGGAGAGGGTGGAAGACACAGAGTGGGGAGAGACACAGAGGGTGAGGGGGAAGAGACAGGGAGGAAGAGGCACAGAAAGAGGAGGGGGAAGAGACACAGGGGAGTGAGAGGAGGGGGAAGAGACACAGGGGAGAGAGTGCAGGGGGGAAGATACACAAGGGAGGGAAATGGAGACACGAGGAAGGCCGTAACAGACACAGGGCTGAGGGGGAAAGAGACACAGGCCAGGGGGGAACAGACACAGGGGAGGGTTGGGGGAGACACAGGGGAGGGTTGGGGGAGACACAGGGGGGGGGAGAGATGCATAGGAGGGAGAAGGGGGAAAGAGACACAGGGGAGGGGTTTAGAGACACGGGAGGGAGAGGGAGGTAAAAACACAGGGGGGCAGGAGATACAAAGGAGGTGGAAGGAGACACAAGGGAGGGAGAGGAGGGGGGAAATAAGACACGAGGGAGGAAGTAGACAGAGGGAGAGACTCGCAATGAGCTCCAAAGGGGCTCATTGCAAGGCCTGTGATGAGCGCCAAAGGCGCTCATCACAAGGCCAGTAAAGTAGAGGGGGAGAGGCTTACATTGTGTGGCAAACAGCATTGCCAGGCTTCAGTTTTTATTGCCGTCATTTTTGACGGGCAAGTCGCTAGTATATATATATAAGATTTGTGGGCATATTTGTGTGTCCCAGCTCAACTTCCCAGAATGCAGTGTAATAACTGTTTTTCTCGGAACTCTGAGCTGGAAGCAGGTTTTTTTAACATGCTTTAGACATTCAAATGTGAACACAGATGTACTTTTTATTTACTATATATATATATATATATATATATATATATATATATATATATATATACCACAAGAAAAGATGGCACTCTCATCATAGGAGATTGTAATTCTAAAGTAGGGAATCAAAATCTACCTGGACCACCAAACAAGTTTGGCTTGGAGTACAAAATAAAGCAGGCAAGTGATTAGTAGAAATCTGTTATGATAATTCTCTGGTCATACTAAACACCCTCTTCCAAACAGTCTCAGAGACAACTCTACACATGGGCATCATCAAATTAATAATATAGAAATCAGACTGACTGTATACGTTGTAGCCAAAAGTGGGGGAGCTCTATACAGTCAAAAGAACAAGACCTGGATTAAATAGTATCTCCTGTAAATATGCAGGGGAGGTAAAGAATAAATTAAATGGACTAAACATGGTATATAGAATGCCTGAAGAACTTTGGACAAACGTTTGTGAAATTGTCAAATAAACAGCAATAAAGAATATACCCAAAATAAAGAATACTAAGCAGGCATACTGGCCGATGAGGCTCTGAAAGTAGACCAGGAAAGAAAGAAAGTGAAAGGTAGTAGTGATAGGAAACTTTATCCAAATGAATACGGAATTCCAGAGGATAGCAATAAGAGACAAGGAGACATTCTATAATGAATGATTGAAAAAGATAACATAATTGGGAAGTCAAGATATTTTTTCAAGAAAATTTAAATATTAATCTTTGGATTTAAATGTATTCTAAAAAGGTGCACTGGTTATAAAAAACAGCTTTGCATTTACTGCTATCACTCAGGTCAAGAGATTCTCCCAACAGACTAGTTTTCGTATCTGTATTTAATTTCCATAATTGTTGAAGAATCGCTCCCTGATCAATTACTTCCTTTTGCACATGAGGTATCAGTCTGTGAACTGCCAGCCTTTATTGATTCCACACGGGTCATATGCAAAAGGAAGCCATTAGACTACTAATGAGGCAATTAGATACTGAAAACACTACCACAGTGATAAGACAATCTCTTCCGCTGATATCAGGATTTCCCCTAACACTCAATCTAATTCTGTTTCACTGCTGTGAAATATTCCAAGAAACTCTAAACTAACCATACCAAATTTGAAAATTAATGTTAATAATACTTCTAGACCTAACCGTGCTGTTGACAACTTTAGCCCTTATTATACTAATCTATCTTGTATCTATAGTACAAACTAAAAAAGTGCAATTCAAAATGATTAGTTGTCCTAGAGTTTCATGTGCAAATACAGGTTTTTTACTAGACTAGTAACTTGACCGTCATAAATGACGGTTTCATATGTTATGTTCAATTGTCTGTGCTGTCTGTCCTTGTGTGCCCTCTGTCTCTTTCTGTGTGCCCTTTACCTCTCTCTGTGCGCCCTCTCCATTCGCTGTTTCTCTCTCTGTGCGCCTTCTCTCTCTCTGTGCACTCTCTGTCTCTGTGTCCTTTTCCTGCGCTCTGTGTGTTCTCTGTCTCTCTCCCTCTCCTTCTCTTTTTCCCCTCTCTCTCTCTCTTTCCTTCCTTCTTTTACTCCCTCCCTCTCTTCCACTCACTCCCTCTCTGCCTCACTCCCTCTCTCTTTCTCCCTTTCTCTCTCTCCCGCTCTGTCTCCTTCCTTCCATCCCTCCCTCTCTCTCTGCATCCTTCCCTCCCCCTCTCTCCCCTCCCCTTTCTCTCTCCCTCCCTTTCTCTCTCCCTCCTTTTCTTTCTTTCTCTCCCTCCCTCTTTTTCTTTCCTTCCCTTCCTCTGCCTCCTCTATCTCTCTGTCCTCCCATCTCTATGTCCCCCCTCTTTCTCCCTCCTTCCCTCTGCCTGCTCGCTCTATATTTGTCCCCCTCCTTCTGTCCCACTCCCTCCCTCTCTCCCTCCCTCTGTCCCTCTCTGCATTGCCGCCAAACAGCATGTGAGTAATGCCTGCGCAGTATGCATTGTGCAGGTGTTACTCATATGCTGCTTACTATTATAGTGGATTCCATCTACAGTCAGGTCCATAAATATTGGGACATCGACACAATTCTAAACTTTTTGGCTCTGTACACCACCACAATGGATTTGAAATGAAACGAACAAGATGTGCTTTAACTGCAGACTTTCAGCTTTAATTTGAGGGTATTTACATCCAAATCAGGTGAACGGTGTAGGAATTACAACAGTTTGTATATGTGCCTCCCACTTTTAATGGGACAGATTAACAGTCATAAAACAAACTTTCACTTTTTAATACTTGGTTGCAAATCCTTTGCAGTCAATTACAGCCTGAAGTCTGGAACGCATAGACATCACCAGACGCTGGGTTTCATCCCTGGTGATGCTCTGCCAGACCTTTATTGCAACTGTCTTCAGTTCCTGCTTGTTCTTGGGGCATTTTCAGTTTTGTCTTCAGCAAGTGAAATGCATGCTCAATCGGATTCAGATCAGGTGATTGACTTGGCCATTGCATAATATTCCACTTCTTTCCATTAAAAAACTCTTTGGTGGCTTTTGCAGTATGCTTCGGGTCATTGTCCATCTGCACTGTGAAGCGCCATCCAATGAGTTTTGAAGCATTTGGCTGAATATGAGCAGATAATATTGCCCGAAACACTTCAGAATTCATCCTGCTGCTTTTGTCAGCAGTCACATCATCAATAAATAATAGAGAACCAGTTCCATTGGCAGCCATACATGCCCACGCCATGACACTACCACCACCATGCTTCACTGATGAGGTGGTATGCTTTGGATCATGAGCAGTTCCTTTCTGTCTCCATACTCTTCTCTTCCCATCACTCTGGTACAAGTTGATCTTAGTCTCATCTGTCCATAGGATGTTGTTCCAGAACTGTGAAGGCTTTTTTTTTTTTATAATTAACTTTTTTATTGAAAGAATAAACAAATAGAACATCGTAAGTTCAGCAAATCATATAACAAATCTCTCAAGTATCAACAAGATATATCAAAAAGTTTCTTTCAAAGTTTTTCTTTTTTGGTTAGAATAACACATGAACATGTAAAACATATATATAAAGTCACATAAGGTCTTGAACATATATACATTCCTCAAAGCAGACATGTGTCTAGGAGGTACAGTAAGGTGAAACCATAGATCAAACATCAGGTCAACCCATAAAAGTAGTTCACACGAACCTTATTGTGGACCTCGTAGAGTCCATAAGTCCCAGCAGGAGGCCCATCGACGGTATCTTTCATCAATTTCAGCTGAAAGTGAGCTCATAGCCCGAATGAACCTGATTTTGTGAAGTACTTCAATGTGAGTAGGGGAGGTAAGTTTCCAGTGTTTAGCTATGATGCATCTCGTGGCCAAAAATATCTGTGTTGTTAAACATTGTTCTGATTTGAATAGCCCCGTAATTGGAAGGCCTAGCAAAGCTTCCTCAGGCTTTTGTGTTACTGTTGTCCCCAAAAGTGTTTCTAATAGGTCGTATGTTGCTGTCCATATGGGTCTTATTTTCGGACACTCCCACAGCATGTGAATCAGTGTACCAGTGTCTGTGCAGCCCCTAAAACATGTGTCAGGGTGTGTTTTGTTCAGAAGATGGAGTCTTGCTGGTGTAAGGTACCACCTCATTATTGTCTTAAAAGAGTTTTCTTTTAGTGTCACGTTTAGTGAAGAGGTATTGGCTTGTTTTAGGATCTTATTCCATTGGCTGTCGTCTAGAGTTACCTGCAAGTCAGCCTCCCATGCAGTTTGGTAATGTGGTTTAACCCTGTTGGTGAGAGACACCATCTGATTGTAAATGATGGCTATATTGGCCTTACCTCCGGGATTGTTGATACAGCATTTCTCAAAGGGAGATTTGGTGTGATATTTGTTGATTTTCGTAGAGTGTGTTAGTGTCTCATTAATTGCCATCAGATTAAGCCACTCTCTATGTGGCACCTGAATTATGTCAGTGATAATTGACGATGTGTTGCTTTGTGAGGTCACCCAGGTATCTGCCACAATTGTTATTTTGTTCTTTATCCACCATTTCATCTGGGTAAATTTATTGAGGTGCTGACCTTTGTGTGATTGCCATAGTGGAATCAAGCCAGAACCCACGCTCAGGAGGTCCACCCTTCTGTTCAGGTCTTTCCATAATTTCAAAGAGTGGCTAATACAAATTGGTAACTCTCCTGTTCGTAGGTCCCGACCTAAGCTAAGCCATAAAACCTGCGATAGTACCCAATGCTTGTCTTCTAGAAGTTGCCTCTCTATGTCTGCCCACACCGGTATGGCCTCTTTTTTAAACCAGGTCGTGGTTTGAGCTAAACTAGTGGCCTTATAATACTTGATTAGATCAGGGAAGGCTAGCCCCCCTTTCTGTTTAGGCGCACACATTGTGGTTCTATTAATTCTTGGTTTCTTGTTATTCCATGCGAACTTAAAAAGTGTTTTTTGCAACACTCTAAGGTCGGGTAACCTGATCGGGGTTGGGATTGTCCTAAATAGGTATAATAATTTGGGAATCACATTCATCTTGATGGAATTTATTCTGCCCAACCATGAGATGTTAAGGAAGGACCACTTGGAGATATCTGCCTTGATTCTGTTAAAGACAGGAGGAAAATTTGCCTCGTATAACTGTGAAGGCTTTTTTAGGTGTTGTTTAGAAAACTCTAATCTGGCCTTCCTGTTTTTGAGGCTCACCAATGGTTTACATCTTGTGGTGAACCCTCTGTATTCACTCTGGTGAAGTCTTCACTTGATTGTTGACTTTGACACACATACACCTACCTCCTGGAGAGTGTTCTTGATCTGGCCAACTGTTGTGAAGGGTGTTTTCTTCACCAGGGAAATAATTATTCGGTCATCCACCACAGTTGTTTTCCGTGGTCTTCCGGGTCTTTTGGTGTTGCTGAGCTCACCGGTGCGTTCATTCTTTTTAAGTATGTTCTAAACAGTTGATTTGGCCACATCTAATGTTTTTGCTATTGGTCTGATGGGTTTGTTTTGTTTTTTCAGCCTAATGATGGCTTGCTTCACTGATAGTGACAGCTCTTTGGATCTCATATTGAGAGTTAACAGCAACAAATGTAAATAGCACACTTGAAATGAACACTGGAGCTTGTATCTGCTCTTTGTAAATGGGATAATGAGGGAATAACACACACCTGGCCATGGAACAGCTGAGCAGCCAATTGTCCCATTACTTTTGGTCCCTTAATAAGGGGGAGGCACATATACAAACTGTTGTAATTCCTACACCGTTCACCTGATTTGGATGTAAATACCCTCAAATTAAAGCTGAAAGTCTGCAGTTAAAGCACATCTTGTTAGTTTCATTTCAAATTTTAGAATTGTGTCGATGTCCCAATATTTATTGACCTGACTGTATGTAAGTCTAGAATGCAAATGAATACATGCTATCATACCATAACATAGGGTCAACACAGACCAAGATTACATAAGTGAATATGTTCGAATGACTGACTTAGTGATTTTTTTCACCTGTGCACAGATAGGAAATCCTGAATTTATGGTCTGTGTTTGGCAATGGAGAATCTAATTTAGATTCCTACTGACCTAGAAGAATAACAGGTACAAAGTACACTACTTAGTAATCATTAGTTTTATCCCTCTACAAGTATTGTATGTTGGGAGCTATGACACGTTACCCTTTCACTTAAAGGACCAGTATTGTTTCTGTATGTGTTTTTGAATAAATAAACTTGATCATGGGCAAATGTTTTTGAAAGTAAAAAAATACAAAATAAACACAGCTTTTGTATATTCCTGTTTTATAAAAGATTTTCTTTAGTCATTTGATTATGGTTTTTATTTTCACAAGAGGGTGTGTACTTTTTAACCAATGAGCTTTCCATTTCATACTGCTACTTAAAGCTCTTACATTTATAGGGCCTCATTCAATTGCGATTTGACCAATTGAATAGGCCTCTATATAAGCACAGAACATATTTATTTTACAGAAGTTTTTAGTTAGTAAACTTCTATCCAAAAGCAAGGTCTTTATCAACTAAATACTTCTGTAAATAAAATATGCTCTGTGCTTACATAGAGCCCTATTCAATTAGCAAAATCGCAATTGAATGAGGCCCATAGTTTTCACATTCACATTTTGTAAATATAACTTCCTTTGCAATCAAAGTCTCCTCCTACTTCAGGAAGTTACCAAAAACCAGAAACCAAAATAGTGGGTCCCATAGCAGCATAATTGCAAATAAAAGGTATGGTAATATATTTCAGCCTGTATTGTCTTATGTTGCATTCCAAAAACATTTTGCATATTTTCAAGTACATTTCTTTAAAAAAAAGTATCCCTTTAAAGTGGAAGATGTAAATAATACTTTCATAATAGGACTGTGATCCTGAAAACTAAACAGTATAATATTAACATCTGGATAATACTGGCATTATCTTGTGTCAGAAATCTGTATAACTTTGACATTATTATGATAATTATATCATTATCTAGTTTCAACATTTATTTATGATATATATATATATATATATATATATATATATATATATATATATATATATATATATATATATATATATATATATATACATTTTTACAAGACCAGTACTAATCCCAACGGCACTTTAAGAGAGAAAAGTTCATAGCAACCAAACATAGGAAATCTGTGGGTGTTTCATCATGTAATCATCTTGGCAGTGCATGCTAAGCCACCCACCTATCTCTGTTGTAAAACAGAAGGAGGTCTATAGGCTCCTCCTTTGTCAGCAGTAGCCAAAATGGTGGTGTCCAGAGCCAAATCCCACTTTCCTAAACACAATTCCAGTCTGTTCATATATGTTTCTGTGCCTGTACTTAAATTTAGTCCATTAAGAGTCATTTTGTGCAATTTTTTGTATTTTATATAAGGTTCTTTTAGGTTTATTTCATTATTTTTCCCCATCCCTAATTATCATATAACTTTTGCTTACTTTTAACAAGTCAACAAACCAACAGTTAGCTTCTGAAAATCTCTCGTCTCCCACTATGCTTCTCTGTGTGCACTGCATTCTGGGAGCTTCCATACTGGTTTTATAATGACAAATATTTAATTTTTCTACTGAAAAAAATATTTAAGGAGAAACACAAAGATATACACGTCTTTTACATTTTTGTATCTGCATTGTTTTATTATAAACTAGCGAATTGCCCGTCAAAAAATGACGGCAATGAAATTGTAAGGTAGCTAATGCTGTTTAGTGTGTAATAATGAAATATATAATACATTAATAAATTAATATACTTTACCTATTTTAAAGCATTGTGTGTAAGAGCTGTGAATGTGTTTTGATGTTGCTGCAGCATTAGTGGTGTGGAGCTGCTGTGTAAGCGTGCTGAATGTGTGCAGTGTAATAGTGTGCGTGCACAAGACCAAACCGTTAGCGTAGTCGTGTACTTCCGCATTGGCGTAAAATGGCGGGTAATGTGTGGTATACGTCTGTATCGGAATATCCGTAGGTGTTTTGTGGTGTTTTGCGAGTTTCTTGTGGTGTTTTGCGAGTTTACAGTGCTGTAGCCTCGTTTTCGCTTTGTTCGGCGGCCTTTTTTTTCTCTCGCTTCGATTTTTTTTTAGTCTCTAAACTGTTTTATTTCGAGTAAAATCGAGGTGTAAGTTGTATTTTTGAGGTCCTGGGTGCTCCCTCTTGGTGTAGGTAAGTTTTTTATGTATGTGCTGTGTGTATGTATTGTGTTTTACATTTTGTAATGTTCGCGAGTTGCGTCCGAGTGTTGCGAGGCCGTAATGTGTGTGAACGTGTGTCGTATGTTGTTTGCGAGTGTCGTAATGTGTGTGTCGTGCTGTTTGGTTTGCGAGGTAAAGTTTGCGAGGGTCGCAGTTGCTGGCATGGAGCGCCTTCGGCGCTCCATGCCAGCAACTGAGACCCTCGGCCACTGCCCTCGCTTCGCGAGGGCCGCGGCTCGCTGCGCGAGCCCACAGCGTTAGCAACAACTCGTACGCTCACAACTATATATGTGATGATGAAACAATAATGAGGAGAAGCATAATTAATTATAGCAATGGGTTACTATAGTTCATGTTTTGCTATATAACCTCTTCCTTTAACTCCTAATGTTGCTATGAATTACCCTTTCCTAATTTCTCATTATTAATCATAAACATTATTTTTAAGAAATTATAAACATCACTTGTGCAAAATACAAAATAGAAGTATTTCCGTATCTTTACATTTGCTGCTCATAGGTAAGTATTTTACTATTTAAAAATACAAATCTTGTTTGTTTAAACTGTCTGAAACAATGTTAACATACAGCCCATGTTCATTGGTTTGGCCGTAACTTATTATTTCCCAGAATGCAGTGCTGCATGTCTCATTTGTGAAAAATGGCAGCAAGCATGGGAGCATACAGGGAGAAAGTAGGTGGTTGTGGAATCTAACAGGCTGTTAGCTTGCAGCCTTGGTAAATGTATGGGTAGAATACATATTACGGTATATGATGGATTCAAATAGGAGGAAACATTTATTAATGTTAGAACATGCATAAAATAACAAAAAATGCAATCTATGGCTTCTGCTTTTTTCTGAAATCAAGTTTTATCATTTTAAATAACATGAAGTTTCAATTTCAGCTATTATAATTCACGCTCTGCCATGGCCAATGAAAAATAAACACATTTACCAACAAAACTGGCATTTGCTGTCTTACAATAAATTCAATTTTTTTATGTAATGCATCTTTTTTAATGGAAACAAGCTAATCATGAAACTAAGTACCATTGCCAACATCAGTACTAAATCATCAATAAAACAAAATCTAAATCTCATAAAATGCATTTAGGCAAATAAAATGTCTGATGTGCTTTATGTCCAGCAGTAGCTTACTTCATTACGCATTGGCACAATCAGTCATTGTGTTAGATAGAAAGTAGGATCCAAAAGTTAACAAATGAGCCCGCATTATACAGTAAATACACAACTGGACCAGACCGTCTCGTTAATGAATGAGGTTTAATGTAAAAATTATTTTTGTGCAGTTAGCATTTTCTGAATTAAATCCTTCTGGCATGATTTATCAAAGGACTGCAAAGTCAAGCAACATTCCCAGTAATGCTGCCAGTAATGTACAATGCTAAATTTGCAATACATGTACTGACAATTTGCTAACATATTTTCTCAGTGCCAAATGAATTATGGAAATTTTAAAAGATCACTGTATACTAAAAATATACCAATCTGAGAACTACGCTTGAAAATATGCAACATATTTTTTTAATATAAAAAAATAATTTATACCTGTGTATAAAATATTACCTTGTATATGCTGCTGTGGAAAACATGATTTTAGTTTCTGCTGATCAGACATTGAATGCAGAGAAAGCATATACACAATTGAAATGTGGTAGTTAAGACTGGCAGTGCTTAATGAGGATTTTTAGAAAGCTCATTAGTTAGCAAACACCTTTATGAGAAAGTGGAAGAAATGAGTAGTCATAATCAGTAGGGAAAAGAAAAAAGTGCGCAGTAAATAATTATTGCATACAAAGATACAAAATGAAAAGCTTAAAAATTGCCCATAATGGTAAGTTAAAGCAAAGTATATTATAGTAAGTGGTAATAGATACTTTAAAAGTAATTATAGTGATTACCCATATGTAAGCTTTTAAACTACCATTGCAGTTCAAGGTAAAGAATGTACCACCCTAACAATATTAGCAACTGTGTAAGACCTGGGCAAAAAAAATTTCTTAAGAAAATCTTATTTTTTGAAGGATTTCCTTATGAGTAAAGGAATCAATTTTGTGTATTGCTACATCACATCATGAGAGCTGGGTCATAAGTGTGTGTGTTTGTAGTTGTGGTCGGGGCTTTCTCTCTAGTGATGGTAGCTTGAGGTATGGCATCTTCAGCTACATCGTCCTAGCCTGATAAGGGGCTAGGGAGAGTAGAATGAAGCTAGAGAGAAGGGTGAGGTGATGGTGGTGAGGTAGGAAGTATGTAAGGGGTGCAAGGGTGTTCCAGCCCAGCCCATAATTCCTGGTTAAACCAGGTATTTATCATTGGAGGAAAGGATCAGGCTGAAGGATTGATATTGACACCACACTCCTTCCCTCTCACTGGCCCAGAAGCAGGATGTTGCTTCAAACTATGCAACCATAGATCCTCAGAAATGTAAATGCTCAACACACCACCTCTGCTAACATATCATGGATACCTCCTGGAGGAATCAAAATTTACTTTAAATAAAAAATAGCTGTATTACTTTTTTTTCCTGGTTAAATATGCTCTTTGTCAGACTAAAAGTAATCTAACATATGTATATATTTTCACTAGCGAATTGCCCGTCAAAAAATGACAGCAATAAAATTGTAAGTGAGCTAATGCTGTTTGGTGTATAATAATGAAATAAATAATACATTAATAAATTAATATACTTTCCCTATTTTGAAGTAATATATGCAGGAAGCATTGTGTTGAAGAGCTGCAATCTGTTTTGATGTTGCTGAAGCATTAGTGGTGTGGAGCTGTTGTGTAAGCGTGATGAATGTGTGCACTGTAATAGTGTGCGTGCGCGAGACGAAACCGTTAGCGTAGTTGTGTACTTCCGCATTGATCTAAAATGGCGGGTAATGTGTGGTATGCGTCTTAGCGGAATATCTGTAGGTCTTTTGTGGTGTTTTGCGTGTTTCTTGTGGTGTTTTGCGTGTTTCTTGTGGTGTTTTGCGTGTTTAGAGTGCTGTAGCCTCGTTTTTGTTTTGTTCGGCGGCCATTTTCTCTCTCGCTTAGAGAATTTTTTAGTGTCTAAACTCTTTTACTTTGAGTTAAATGGAGGTGTAAGTTGTTTTTTTGAGGTCCTGGATGCCCCCTCTTGCTGTAGGTAAGCTTTTTATGTATGTGTTGTGTGTATTTATTGTGTTTTTAATTTTTTCATGTTCGCGGGTTGCAGACGATTTTTGCGAGTTCGTAATGTGTGGTAACGTGTCTTGTATGTTTTTTTGCGTTACGACGTGAAGTTTGCGAGTGTTGCAATTGCTGGCAAGGAGCGCTTGCGGCGCTCCTTGCTAGCAAGCAACTGCGACCTTTGCGCCTTCGGCGCTCCATGCCAGCAACTGAGGCCGCGGCTCGCTACTCGAGTCCGCAAGCGTTAGCAACAACTTGTATGCTCACAACTATATATGTCATTGTGCAGTTGTGCAGATGAACTAGTAGATCTGCTTCTTTACAATGTCTATTAAGTGGTCAGTGGAGGGGGGGGGACCTGCCCAGGATTGCAGGAAGGGAGGCATATACCTTGTAGTTCGACTCTCATCCCCTGGGCATATCTGCTGAAGTCTGAAACGACACTGCATTTATATATTTCAAATAATATGTTTATCTCATTATCACTCTTTAAAGAAACAAATGAAACTCTATAGTATGAGCACAGCAGTGGTCTTTGATAATTATAACTTGGAGGACAGATGGGTCACATGACAAAAAGCTTCACATACACATTTATTAAAGGATTTAATACCTTTTCAGAAAATGAGAAATACAAGAAACAAGATTATGATTTATGAAGTTGGGGGGTGGCATATTTAGTGCGCAAGCATATAGGCCTTCCAGGGGAAGTATAAGAGACAAAAACAATAAAGAAATACAGGCATTTCTGGGATATGTAGAAGGCTACCGTGATGATTTGCTAGTCAATGCTTTTTAGGTAGATTTAATGGGTAGACAAGATGGACTTCATACTTCATACTTCATTCAAATTTTTGTCTCTTCATGTTGTATCACAGCATGGGCATGAAATTAACGGAAACTATAGCCATTATACATCCCCCCCCCCCCCAGCACTCTATTTATCATAATAAATATGAACCTGCATTCAGTGGTGAGACCTGGTTCACATTTATTATGATAAATAGTGTGTTCTGATCATTTTAGCACTTGTGTTCATTTATTTATAAATCATCTAATTAATTATTTATATCCATATAATATGAAATGACTAGAACATTTTGCACTAGATGTTTACATTTTTAAAAAAATCTTATTTTGAATGTATCATTTAATCAACTAACAAATTTATTTGAGCACTGATAAAGAATCCAGTACAAGATACCTAAACTGATTTGTTTGGAAAAATGAAATATATTGAATTTCACTGAGTCATCTGAGTCTTCTTTTTAGAGTTGTGTATATAATTAAAGGTAAATTGTAAAATATAATTATAGACACACATTCTTTTTCCACCTCATCTGCATTGACATAGAATATAAAGTGTCTCATTAGTTGGAAATGAAATGGCAACTAATTGCCCATAATCTATATCTTTTTCCTTCTTGCTGAGTAATTGTATGAAATAAAAGCTCTGCAATGACAATGTATGATGTCTGCTCCAAATGCAAGGCAGGTTGAGTCTTGACCTTGAAGTGATCCTGCCCAAGGCACCGTGTGCCCTACCTGTAGAAACTGTGACATCTTGTAGAAGAGTACGAGCAGGAGTTGATGCACCTTTTTGAAAAGGAGGAACTGATCAACAGTTTAAAGGACCAATGCATTCATTAAAAAAATGCTAGTTTTAATTACCACTGTACTTCAAGAAAAAAGGCACTTGTTTGTGAAGTGTGTAACAAACTAACAACAATAACAGCTGCATAGTCGATGAGCATAGACACATTTTAGGGGAAATCAGAATGTCTGAAGACTAATTTTGTGTTTGCTACCTCACTCCCTGAGATCTGCCTACTGTCTTATTCACCGGCATCTATTACCCTCCTGTATCACAACTGTATGATACGAGAGGGTAATCCTTTTGATAGGTAAGCTCTTCAGAATAGGGATCCTACTCCTCTTGCATCAAGCTGTCTGAGAACCCATTTGTTTCATAGTTTGAACTGTACTTTGAACTGTATATTTCTATTAACCATACAATTTGTTTTATTGCATCCAATCAACTCTATTCTACCTTGTAAATAGCACTATGGAAAATGTTGGCGTTAAAAATAAAAAGTAATAATAATAAGACAAATTGTCTAAAATTGACATCACCCCTCTTCCTTTCACAGAGTGTTTCTGGAGAGAGCAATTCTTGCATCAGGAAGTGCAAGAATTGCTCTCTCCAGAAGCACCCCTCTCTCACACACAACTTCCCCCAAAGTATTACAGATGCTCTAGGAGAGGCATCAACATTTATTTTATTCTGATTAAAAACTAGCTTAATTACTTTTTTCCCACTTAATTATGCTCATAGTCAATGTCAAAATGTTCAAACATATATATTTTTTTGTATGAGATTGTTTAATTAAGATTCCACTTTACAACATGTTTTCTTGAATTGTTGTTGTTGTTTTTATTTAGTTGTTCAGTCGCACCCCGCTCTCTGTGACTCTATGGACCACAGCACGCCAGGTGCATCTCTCAGTCACTGCCCCTCTCACCTCCATTAAGTTCATGTTTTTTGCTTCAGTGACCTCATCTATCCGCATCTGTCATCCCCTTCATCTTGTGTCTTCATTCCTGCCATCTCATAATATGGCCAAAATATTTGAGCTTCAGTCTCATAATCATACCTTCTAGTGAACAGATTGTCTTGATTTCCTGAAGTGTTGATTTATTGGATCTACTTGCAGTCCAAGGGACTCTAAGCAGTCTTCTCCAACACCACAATTCAAAGGCGGCAATTCTACGGCGCTCAGACTTCTTTATGGTCCAGCTCAACTATGTTACTACTGGTAATACCATAGTTCAAACCATGCAGACCTTTGTTGATAGTTTAATATCTTTACTTTTTACTAGCTTGTCCAAGCTTGCCATAGCTTTTATCCCCAGAAGCAAACATCTTTTAATTTTATGTATACAGTCACGATCTGAAGAGATCTTGGATCCAAGGAAAATAAAATCTGTCACTGCCTCCACATCTTCCCCGTCTATTTGCCAGGAAGTGAGATTGCCGTTTGCCATAATCTTCGTCTTTTTAACGTTGGTCAGCAGGCCAACTTTTGCACTCTCTTCTTTTACCCTCATCAATAAGTCCTTTAGTTCCTCCTCAGTTTCAGCCATCAGAGTAGTATCATCTGCATATCTGCAGTTGTTTATATTCCTTACAGCAATATTGATTCCGGCTTTGGATTCATCCAGTCCAGCCTTATGCATGATTTACTCTGCATATAGGTTGAATAAATAAGATGACAATATACAACCTTGTCGCACTCCTTTTCCGATCTTGAACCATTCTGTTGTTCCATGTTCGGTTCTGACCGTGGCTTCTTGGTCGGCATACAGATTCTTTAGGAGGAGGATGAGATGATCTGGTACTCCCATCTCTTTAAGGACATGCCACATTTTGTTGTGATCCACACAGTGCAAGGCTTTAGAATAGTCTATGAAGCAGAAGTAAATGTTTTTTTGGAACTCTCTTGCTTTCATTATTATCCAGCGTCCTCCTCTGCAGAACCCGGCTTGCACATCTGGTAGTTCCTGGAGCCGAGCTTGTAGAATCTTAAGCATTACCTTGCTGAAATTAGTGCAATTGTTTGATAACTGAAGCACTCTTTGGCACTGCCTTTTTTGGGATTGGGTTGTAGACTGACCTTTTCCAGTCTATTGTCCATTGTTGAGTTTTCCAAATGTGCTGGCATAAGGCAAGTAACACTTTTACAGGATCATCCTGTAGAATTTTGAATAGTTCAATTGGAATTCCATCACCTCCTGTATCCTTATTATCAGCAAGACATCCTTGGGCCCATCTCACTTAACTCCAGGATGTCTGGCTCCAACTCATTGGACAAATTATTGAGGTCATCACTGCTGTTAAGATCCTCCTGTATAGATCTTCAGTGTATTCCTTTCCACCTCTTCTTTATCTGATCTTCTTCCGTTAAGTCCCTACCATTTGTCTTTTGTCACACCCACTTTTGCATGAAAGGTACCTTTTAGGTTCCCAATTTTCTTCACGAGATCTCTTGATTTACCCATTCAGTTATCTTCGTCAATCTCTTTACATTGCTCATTGTAGAATGTCTCCTTGCCTCTTCTTGCTATCCTTGCTACTGTATCTGCATTCAGTTGGACAAATCTTATCTTATCTCCACTACCTTTCACTTCCCTTCTTTCCTGGGCTACTTTTAAAGCCTCAGTTTGACTTCTTACTTTTCTTTCTTGTAGGGATATTCTTTGTTGCTGTTTCCTGGATTATGTATCAAACTTCGGTCCAAAGTTCTTCAGGCATTCTATCTTCCATGTCTAGTTCCTTAACTCTATTCTTCACTTCCACTGCATATTCACAAGGGATATTATTTATTTTGTATCTACTTGGTCTGATGGTTTTCCCTCTTTTCTTCAGTTTAATGTTCAACTTTGCAATAAGAAGCTCATGGTCTGAGCATTCAGCTCCAGTTCTTGTTTTTGCTGACTGTATAGAGCTCCTCCATCTTTGGCTGCAAAGTATATAGTCAATCTGACTTCTATGTTGTCCATCTGGTGATGTCCATGTGTAGAGTCGTCTCGGAGGCTGTTGGAAGAGGGTGTTTGCTACGAACAGAGAATTATCTTGATAAAATTCTACTAATCTCTGACCTGCTTCATTTTGTACTCCAAGGCCAAATTTGCCAGTCATTCCAGGTGTCCTTTTTTCCCCTACTTTAGCATTCCAATCTCCTGATGATAGTAACATCTTTTCTTGGTGTTATATCTATGACGTGTTGAAATGGACAACTTCAGCCTCTTCAGCATCTATAGTTGGAGCATAGACTTGGATCACTGTGATGTTAAATGGCTTGCCTTGAGTTCGAACTGAAATCATTCTGTCATTTATTGGGTTGTAACCAAGCACTGCTTTAGCCACTCTTTGATTGACTAGGATGGATACACCATTTCTTCTGCAGGCTTCTTGACCAAAGTAGAAGATCTGATGTTAAATGTCCCTTTCCAGTCCATTTAAGTTCACCAATTCCCAGGATATCAATGTTTAACCTTGTCATCTCATTCTTGACCACATCTAGTTTGCCTTAGTTCATAGTTCTAACATTCCAGGTTCTATTCTGAATTGGTCTTTGCAGCATAAGACTTTCCTTTCCCCTTCAGACACATCTGCAGCTAGGTGTCCTTTCAGCTTTGGCCCAACCACTTCTTTAGATCTGGTGTTACTTGTACTTGCCCTCTGCTCTTCCTCAGTAATGTAGTAGGCACCTTCTGTCCTGAGGGGCTCATCTTCTAGTGCCATATTGTTATGTCTCTGGTTGTGCCTGTCCATAAAGATTTCTTAGCAAAGATACTGGAGTGGCTTGCCAGTTCTTTCTCCACTGGACCGTGATTTGTCTGACCTCTCTGCCATGACTTGCCCATCTTCGCTGACCCTACATGGTATAGCTCACAGCTTTATCGAGGTACACAAGCCCCTTCACCACGACAAGGTAGCAATCCAGAAGAGGTTTTCTGAATTAATATGCTATTAAAATAAAAGGATGACACTACTGGTTTGTGTTCCACTAAGGTTTCAACCGTTCTTCTTCCTTAACAGGACTTCCATCTTGCTAATGCTGCAGCTGCAGATTTATCTTCAGCTTGGGCCTATATGCACCCATGTATTTCACTTTGTCTTGTCTTAACGATATTTCACATGGCTTTGCAGTAACTGATGACATCAAACGAGCATGTCACAGAAGAATATTGATTATCATTTGTGTAAAAAAGTTGTTTATATTTTATCTTTTGCTTGGTGCCCTAAAATACCACAAAGAAGAGCTTGGCCAAGTCTTGGATGCCTGCATATAGAAAAGAGAATACTTATACTTAAGTAGTTTCACAAGTATTTAAACAAAGAAGGACCTATTTGTGGTAGGAAATATTTCTACGATGTTGTATGCTCACTTTGGAGATGCAGGGGCTTATGGGATTGTACCAATAGCCCATTACCTGAGCATGCTTCAAGTTACCCACCCTGCCTAATTACTGTTATCTCTTTTCAGCCATGCTCAGGACAATGAGGGGTAGAAAATAATTAATTGTTATTAACCTTTATTTGTAAGGCACCAACATATTCTGTAGCGCTATACAGTGGTAAGTACAAGTCAAAAAACGATTTTAACACATTCCAAAAAATGGAGGGCCTTGCTATTGAGCTTAAAATCAAACGTACACAGTGCTTTCACTAAACACCTAAAAAGAATTAAAACTCATAAACTTAAAATGAGTTCAACTGTGTTTTTAAATTATATTTTCCGGCTAAATATGTGTGTTGCTGCTGTTTTGGCATGTGTTTTAAAAGGGACACAATTCTTGCACTTAAAAAAACAAAACGCTTTATACATTATCCAAGTTGTGTTTTGCATGAAGAAATATTAAAGCCATATCTAAGTTTGCTAAGATGCATCTGATAGAGGAGAATTAGTAGTGTCTGCAAACATTTTTTGCAGGAAAAAATCCCAAAATAAACATTTAAACACACTGAAGTCAGCAAAATATCTTGTAATTTCTGACAGTTGCAAATTAGGGTTAACACCCTCCAAACCAAGGCTAAATTAGCATCACATTTAAAATGATTTGTTTTGGCAAATCAGGTTAGGTGAAACATTTGATTTAAACTCTGGGGTTTGTGCTGTAAAGCAGCCTGGGATGTGTGGTGTATCACTGATATGTGCTATGTATTGCAGCTGGTATACAGACAGGAAGCAGCAAGGAGATTGCATGAGCAAGCAACAGCAGGTAAATAGTGGGTTAATATTGCTCCCCTGATTCTGCACTAACTAAAAAATTCTGTAAAAAAATATGCTCTGTGCTTATATAGAGCCCTTTAGATTTGCCAAATTGCAATTTAATAAGGCTGTTAGACTTCAGCAGACCTGCTTCTCACTACTTCTATCAGGTATCTAGAGGGCGGGCAATCTGTGCAGGAGACTCACTTAATTGGAGTCTTTATCTGTTTTTCTGATAACAGTCTTTATCTGCCTACTCCCCTGTACTAGCTATTAAAGGTAAAAATACCTTGGTAAGAAAAAATGTAGGACAGTGTCTTGGGACGATTCCTTTAAACTCCTGGGCATCTGACATGGGGTTGACAGAAGTACATATGAAGGCATCAATGCTATTTTCAAATGTAAGTTTTAAAAGCTACATTGATTTGTTTCCTTCAAATACTGATTAGCAATTAGATCATTAACTAAACAAATGTGTTACCACAACAGTGGTCATTTCAACTTTTTTTACTACAATAATGACTTATGTTTAGGTGGTACTTCACCTTTAAGTCCCCCAAAATATAGACTAGATTTGTAGTCACTTACATGTTGTGTCTAAGTTTTCACAATACAGTATTACCTAACTGCTAGCTTTAAATTTGGCAATATAATCCAGTTGAAAACATCACCATTGGAAACCTTCAATAATGAAGGATTATCTCTTCTTAACTTCCAGGGATTCAAAGTTTCAAACTATTCAATGTCTGCCAACCTAATGAATTTGATTTAAGAATGGCATCTAAAAGAAGATATTTAGGAGAAGGGAAAACTGTTAGTCATTTCTGGAATGGTCTAATTAAAAAGAGTCTAGTTTAACAGATTTCACTGAAATTATACTGCAAGAATATTATTTACCAAAACTGCTAAATGCTACATTGTTAGTTAAAAGATCAAAGTAATTAACATATTCTTTCCTAATTTAGTTCTCTGCTATGGTGTCCAGTTCCCTGAAATAATGGAATTCCTTTCTTCACTTTGTCTCACATTATTGTACCTAACAGACATTTAAATACCCCCCAAAGCCTCGTTAGGCATATTAAGGGACTCTGTAGTCCTACATTTACAGTATGCTTTAGGACTAGACTTTTACAACGACCAACAGTTTATAGAAAGATTTAAAAATACAGCCATTCATTTATTACCTGATTTATTCTTTACTAGAGCGTCCATTGGTTATTCATTAAGCTTTGTAGAGTGGGGAGGTTTCTACTAGTCCTGTTGTAACTACTGGCACTAGGAATTGACACATTTGTTATATCCATTATTTCAATCTAATAAATATCATGTAACTTAATTTTAAAAGGGCAGATTTTCATGGTCTAAGGGCAGCAAAACAAAGTATAGACTGGGACAGAGAACTGATGGGTAAAAACACTGAACATAAATGGACAACATTTAAATCCTTACTAAATATTCATACACATCGGCATATACCATGTGGGGATAAAAGTAAATGCAGTAAATTACATCCAACGTGGTGGCTTAACAATGATTTCAAAATCAAGATACAGAGTAAAAAAACAGGCATTTAAATTATACAAACAAGAAGGGACAGTGACTGCTTTACAGGAATACAAGGAAACTAACAAAGCTTGCAAAAGGGCGATTAGACTGGCTAAAATAGAAAATGAAAATGGGAAGAAGGCGAGGAAGGAATCTTTAGGAACATTACAATGTGACACAGGCCATCTGATAATTAGTGACCAGGAAAAGGCAGATGAGCTAAATAGGTTCTTTTCTTCTGTATATACAAGGGAGGTACCAGTGGTTGGGACACTGCAACATAATGGGGCTACACTACCTTCACCAAATAATTGGTTAATGCAGGAAGAAATCCAAAAGAGGTTGGAAAAAATAAATGTTAATAAAGCTCCAGGTCCTGATGGAATACATCCAAGGGTACTGAGGGAGCTGGGTTCTGTAATAGCCAAACCATGATATCTAATTTTTCAAGATTCACTCAACACAGGGTCTCTACCAGATGACTGAAGAAAAACAGTGGTGATACCTATAATTAAGAAAGGAGAAAGAGCAAATCCAGGGAATTATAGATCTGTCAGCCTCACTTCAGTAGTGGGAAAGCTTTTAGATGGGTTAATAAGGGATAATATACAGGAATATGTCTATTTGAACAGGATTATAAGTAGGAGCCAACATGCATTTATGAGGGATAGGTCATATCAAACAAATCTAATTAGTTTCTAGGAGGAGGTTAGTAGGAACTTAGATCAAGGCAACTCAGTGGATGTAGTCTTTTTAGATTTTGCAATGACTTTTGATACAGTGCCACATGGGAGACTATTGTGCAAACTAAGGGATACAGGAATTGCAGTAAATATATGCACATGGATTGAGAGCTGCCTAAAAGACAGGAAGCAAAGGGTTGTTGTAAATGGAACATACTCTGATTGGACTAATGTGGGAAGGGGGTTCCTCAGGGCTCAGAATTAGGTCCTCTCCTTTTTAACATATTTATTAATGACTTAGAAGTAGGACTGGAAAATAGTGTCTCCATTTTTGCTGATGACACTAATTTATGCAAGGTAATTAAATCAGAAAATTACGTACTTTCTCTCCAAAGGGATTTACATAAATTAGAGAAATGGGCAACTAAATAGCAGATGAGATTTAATACGATTAAATGTGAGGTTATGCATCTGGGAAGGAAAAATGGCCATGCAATTTATAATCTTAATGAAGCAAATCTAGGGGTATCATATATTGAGAGAGATTTGGGAGTGCCTGTGGACAACCACCTACGTAACAGTTCTCAATGCCAAGCAGCATCTGTAAAGGCAAATAAAATATTAGAATGTATTAAGAAGGGTATTGAAGCCAGGGAAGCAAATATAATTCTGCCACTAAGTACAGAGAAGGGCTACAAAACTAAAAAGGGGAATTGAGGGGCTAAGTTATGAGGAAAGACTAACCAAATTAAACTTATTTTCTCTAGAAAAAAGCGTCTAAGAGGAGATATGATTACCTTATATAAATACATCCAGGGTCAGTATAAAGATTTGTCAAGGGAGCTTTTTGTGCCAAGAGGTTTTCAACTGACAAGAGGACATCCTTTGAGGTTAGCAGTAAAAAGATTTCACCTTAAAGAAAGAAAAGGGTTCTTCACAGTAAGGGTGGTTAATCTGTGATATTCTCTATTAAAGGCGGTGGTGACAGCGGATTCAATAGATAACTTTAAAAAGGTATTGGATATATAAAGAAAAATCAATCGCCAGTATTTGTGGTCAGGAAGGATTCTTTTGCCCTTTTGAGACAATTGGCAAAGTTTTTTTTTCTGTTTGCCTTCATCTGAATCAATTAACTATTAATCTGCATATTGCAGATCAGAGGAGATCTTAAAGGTTGAACTTGATGGGCTAAATTTCCCTTTTCAACCTCAATTACTATGTAACTATGTATCTACTATGTATGCAATTGAGATAGCAACATTTTAGGTGGCTCAGGTGTAAACAAAAGGAACTGGGTAAGATGGGGTGCTTTTGGGATAACAATTAATTACAATAGAGAAAGAAAGATACAGGATATCCCTTTGAAATAGAGCAACCCAGAGCCTAATAGTAATATAGAGAATAATGTATTTTAAAACTTAATATTTAATAATATAATTAAAACTGAAGTTAAAATCTTGATATTTGTACGTAACATGAAATTGAATAAGAAGTGGAAAAGACTAAATGTGTTGCCCTTGAGATCACTGGGAAATTGTGATCCAGTTTTAAAGTGCTGAGTGCTTTGGAACAACTGTGAATAAATATATTGCATAAACTTTAAAGTGAATGGTGCTTTGGGCAAAAAATGGCTGTTGAATCACACAATCATAAATAAACGCTAAATAAACACTAAAGTGCTCAGTGTTGAGTATGGTGGATATAAAATATAATATCCACAAAATACCCTAAAATTGGGATTTATCAATGTTCACTAGTGAATGTGTAATATTCGAATCTCATGGGATAGCACCAGATAATAGTTATAATTGCACAAGGCATTGTAAGCTGTGTGAAACCACTTTTATTATCAATTAATCGGAGCTAGTATAAAAACAGACTTAAGACTCCTTACTCCTAAGTAAATTGAATGCAATACTCTTAATTTAGGTCCAAGTAAGGAGGCCTTATTCCGTCTAATGGAGTCTAGTCGACAGGCTGTAAGCCCATACAGAGACAAGAAAGATTAGAGCTCCCTATTCCGCGAACGCTGCCTATGCGCCCAGTGCTGACGTCATAGGTCAGCGTTGCGGCATTTGCGTAACGTACTTTCAGTACTCTGGTCAGAAGTTTATAACTGATGTACTTTGTACTCCCACATTTATTACTGATCTACTCATGTAGATCTTATTTTTTTTAATGTCCATTCTAAGAAGCGTTTAGCAGAGAAGAGATTTTTTATTTTCAAGTTAGGCAGACAATGTTCTTGACCCATTCATCATAATTACATTACAATATGTCAAATATGAGCAAAGTGGTCGCCAGCTAGCATCTATCTCTTTAACATATTGACACAAGACATGTACTTACCAGTGCAACTCAATAATGCGGAACCCTGGGGTAGATTCACTAAACTATTATCGGATTGGAGAAGGGCTATGAAGGGCTGTTTTCCCCAAAGGATGTAGACTCCATAGGCTTCAGTGATCTGCTTCATAGCCCCTGCAATGCTTAGTGAATCTAGGGGAAACAATCAAGTAAACAATTGTGATGATCCAGGGGTGATGGGACCAGGTGCACTCCAAACCCTCCTGCTTTTAGCTATAGAAACACCCCTAGATTGTCAGAGTTCTGGTAATCTTAGCACACAGCTGATGCTGCAGATATCAGGAAGACAGGATCAGGATGCAGAAACACAAGAGCAGGTGTAGGTCCCTTTAAGCTAAGACCTAGCAGGATCCAATCAAGTGATTTAGTTCATAAGCCCTTTCATAATAATGACAGCACATCTTAATTAGGTACAACCAAACTGGAACTGCTTGATTGAAGAGTACACACAGGTATTTATGGAAAACAAAAACTATGGAACATGGTATACATTAACATGAATAGGGGAGTTTGAATTCCCTGCCTAACTTATAGGACCCATCTAGAGAAACAGCTGCACTGAATGAATTAAAAATGACCAATCAGGAGGGACATGTCTGCTGAAATAGAGCATGCCTCCTAGAGGGTTCTGCCCATCCTGGAGTTGTAATCAGAGCCATACAGCGCTTGTAACAAAGTATAGATAAACTGACTCATATCATATCATTATATCACATGTCCAGGCAGAGCTCCAGCTTGGAGTTTCCACAGGCTCCAATGTGAGTCAATCAAGGGAGGGCCTACTTGCCAGGAAACATGAAATGGCCAATCAGCAATAGGCCTACAGTCTATGCGTTTTATCATGGGGGGTTCTTCCCCATAGACTTCCAATGTAACAGCCACAGGCAATGTTATGTGGTTCTCATTGGACTTAATTCTGGTGCACAACCTTTGGGCGCACCAAACGTGTGCGGCATCATCTGCGCACCATCAAAAGCGCGCATCAACAGCAGCGCGCTTGACAAAAGGAAGAAGTGACACCAGCGCGTCCCACTGATCAGTGACAGTCACAGATCTCTGACAGGTAAAGAGCTTGTGTGGGGGTGTGGGGATGGGTTTGTGGATGGCCAGGGGATAGATGTGTGGATGGGCAGGGGCATAGTTAGGGGATGGATATGTATGACAAGCCAAATATATCTGCAAGCCATTAATGGCTGCGGAGGTAGGTGTAACACATAAAGTTTTTCATATTGAAAGAACATACACATCTATCCCATAACTATCCCCACATCCACCCCCTGCCCATCCACACATCTATCCTCTGGCCATCCACAAACCCATCCACACAAGCTCTTTACCTGTCACTGATCTGTGGGACGCGCTGGTGTCGCTGCTTCCTTTTTTCAAGCGCTCTGCTGTTGGTCTGTGATTTTGATGGTGCGCAGATGACGCCGTGCACGTCTGGTGCGCCCAAAGACGGCGTGCCCTTAATTCTGCCTGAGAGGGCTTTTGGCAGTTAATTCAAAAGTTTCAATTAACCTAATTGGCCAAAACAAATTATTTTCCATTTTATGCTAATTTGGTCTGGGTTTGGATGGCGTTACCCTGATTTACAACTGACAGAAATTACAAGATATGTTGCAAACTTCAAGGTAAGTGTTTAAATGTTTATTTTGGGATTTTTTCATGCAAAAAATGTTTGCATACACTCCTCTATCAGATGCATTCTTAATACAGCCCACTTAGATATGCCTTTAATGTTACCAAGACAAAATAATATTTGCTTAATACATAACAATAATAATATTTAACAGCTACTATTAGTTTAGTTGGTCAATTCTGAAAAATGAAATTATTTAGCTTTGCTATGGGGTACAATTAAAATTGCCAGAGACTTGCTATTTATGATCGCTGCTTTCCTCAGGACAACTGGTCATCTAGAATGGATGATAACGTAAATTACAATATGTTCAGTAAAGCTAGCTTTATATTTTGTTGAAGGCAATGAGATGGAAATAAATGCTAGTTAAAGAGACGTGCACCTCACACATTTTCTCTCGTATTTAAAAGACTGTATTTTTAATATTACAAACATATAGCATTTCATTCAGGAGATAGAGTGCTTTGAATTTTCTTTACATTTTGAAAAATATCATGCAAGTTATTACATTTCTAGCAAACTCATTATTTACGAAAGAATAACAATATTTAAAGATTCTTTATCTAATTATGATTAATGATTTAGGAAGTCTGTTTCCTTAATACACCCTCAGCCCTAATCTCAGATCATGTAAGAAAGCTCCCTAATGAATAGATTGTTATTGCAACCGTTTTCTCTGATAAACTATATTAATGTTACCAAGACAAAATAATATTTGCTTAATATACAGCAATAATAATATTTAGCATGTTACTATTAGCTTAGTTGGTCAATTATGTAAAATGAAATAATTTACAATTACAGTTGCCAGACACTAGCTATTTATGATCAATGCTTTCCTCGGGACAACTGGTCTTCTACGATGGATGATAACGTAAACTACAATATGTTAAGTAAAGTGAGCTTTACATTTTATTTAAGGCAATGAGATGGAAATAAATGCTAGTTAAGGAGACGTGCAACTCACACATTTTCTCTCATGTATTTAAAAGACTGTATTTTAAGTATTACAACTATTTTTACATTAGGTAAAACCTGTGTAATCTTGTTTGAACCTAATAGAAAATTCATAGAGCATACAGCTATATGAATGGCTTATTGGCCGACAACATTTTATTGCTCATTGGCTGAAAGGAACAAGACCATAAGGGCAAATATTTTAAAACACAAAACAGGTTGTGAATAATTAAAAAAAAAATCAGATGCAACACAAAAGAAAAATGCTATTCATGTGTTTGTATCTGCATGCAATCTTACAAAGGATTCATGGTCATTTATAAGTGGAGTTGGTGGCATTGGCAAGAGCATGCACCTACACCCTTCTGACATTCCTACTTCTGTACTTATCTTCCTATTATTCATTATATATATACACATTACAAAAACGGAAAGAAAAAACAATTAGGTCAGAAGAGAACTCCCAGATTTCCTAGAATTCTAACTTAAACTATCCTGGAATTCTACATCAGTTTATCACAGTAGCAGTAAGGTACTGTGTAAAAATCTCCTGATGTCCCCTTCTTTTATCTCATTCATTCAGTAATGAAAGATACAAATATACTGTAGTTACTTTTTTATATTATTGTATTTTTGATAATCTAATACAAATATAAAGTAAAAAAAACACAATGGGATGATCAGTGAAATGAATACTGAGGCATGAGATCTTCATTAATGATGAACTGCTTCCAAAGTCATAGGAGTCTTTGAAGTCCAGAAATAAACAAGCAAACAAACAATAAATATATTTAAATACATGCAATAATCAAATCCATGAAAATGTGACGCACATATTGTAAAATATTATACTGTGTACTTTGTGTGCTTGTCTTACTATACATAATGATGGTATATAATTATGATTTTGCCCCCCCCCCCCCAACCAAGGGAAATATTCTGTAGATTCTCATTAAAGACACTGATAATATATAGGTTGGTTATATTTTTTTTATTCCATCATCCTGAGTAAATATTATGAATTCTGTTAAGGAGTGTATATCTTAGCAACAGATCTTACTTGTCAAAATGTGCTCTACTAAAAATATCTGTACTACCGCATATTTAAAATATATGGTAATATTATATTCACACACACACATATATATATATATATATATATATATATATATATATATATTTATTTATTTATATATATATATATATATATATATATATATATATAATATTTTAAGAGTAAATATCAATGCAAAATAAATGTAAGCAGTTTTAGACTGTAATCTATAGTTTAATCAACTTGAAATTGCACAATTGTAGACACATTTTTTGCTACTTACTAACTAATTAATAAACAGCACAATTTGCATGATTATGCTTAGCTAAAATATCTTGTATGTGGAATACAAGCATACTGGACCAGATTGTTTAATGTTTGCCACACAGAGCTATGAACGATAACATTAATTTGGTGCAGTGATCTTCACAGTATTCACTAAAACTGAGTTATCACATATATAGTTGTCAGCAGCCGGGCTTGGCAAAATCTGTGGCTAACGCAACAGGGAAACTGCGGCACTCGCAAAGCGAGGGATGCAGTTGCGGCCGCAATGGCGGACCTCGCGAAGCAAGGATCGCCTAAAGAGCTCCTTTCGCTGGTGGAGATGAGCACCGTAGGCGTTCATCCTTACAACCCGTAGCACTTAGGCAGGGAGTGCTGAATGCGCTCCCTGCGCTGATGGAGATGAGCGCCATAGGCTCTCATCCCTACGAACCCGCAACACTTTACCATCATACCTACAAGCCGCGGGACTACACATATACACAACACTTAAATACATAATTCCCAATGCGCGAACCGTAACACTTTGAAAAAAAATCAGAAAAAAAAATATGGCCCGTAACACTTACAAAAGGAAGCCGCCACTTGCATTAAACAAAATACGAGCCGCAAAAAATACGAACTTAACTGCCAAACCGTGCACACCGAAAAAAACACGAAAACAACACTAAAAACAAACAAAAATAAAATAAAAACATCACACACAGCAATGGGGGACACCCAGGACGTCTGCAATTCATCTTACACGTCAATTTAACTATAATTTTCACAGTTTAGACACTTGAAAAAAAGGGAGAGAAAAAATGGCCACCGAAAAAAACGATGCTACACGACCCCTAAAGCCGCAAAACACCACCAAGCACATACAACTTTTACAAAAAGCTGTATGGGCTACAACATACACTATTAGTAAGGACGCTAAATCATCCACACCCGCGTACCACATACACATTCGCCGCCATTTCACAACACTAACTTATACAATGTGGAAGTACACAGCTACACTAACGGCTTCCCCTCGCGCACGCAGCCTATTTACACTACACACTGCACACATTGCTGACACACCTCAGCTCTGCAACAGCAACATTGTATGCTGCAGGAACATCAAAACAGATTGTCAGCTCTTCAGCATATTGCTTGCTGCAATATTAATTACAAATACGTAAAGTATATTCATTTATGATTTCATTTATTTAGTAATTAATTATCATTAAAACATACATATATACAAAACTTAAAAAACACCACAATACACGATCGTAATGAATGTCAAAGGCGCTCATTGCCAGCCACATGATGAGCGCCAAAGGCGCTCACCACGAGGCTCCCAATCAGCGCAAAATAAAAAAATCAATTTGTGTGCCAAACACCATTCCTTGACTTACAATTCTATTGCCGTCATTTTTTGACGGGCAATTCGCTAGTTGTATTATAATGAGTTCCATAAAGAGCTGTGAAGCTTTCTCTAATACTCCACCTACTTTCTTTGTTCTCTAGTGAGCTTGCCAGTGAGCCTGTTCAATGAACAGTGCATTTAATTACAATATATCTCTATATGTGCAAATATTAGAATACAAAATCCAGAAATTTTTAATTATAATAAAATATTGATGTTCAAATGTATTGATACTTTCCATTACAGTAATAGGCACTTCACAACACTTACAATGGATCAGTTATACCCCATACTTGTTATGAGAATGATATGTGTTTAATATCACAACCTGGATGAAGTGTTTTATGTGTAAGATATCCTCAATGTAAATTAAGCTAGTAGAGAAGGGAATGGTGGCAATTGCTCATGAATACTTATAACCAGTAATAGGGAGCATGTTTTAGGGAACACTAAGAAGACTCTTCCAATATATGTTATGTGCACCTTAGCGCTTTCCACTTTATCTGAACCCCAAGCACTTTTGCCAATTGGAAACCTGCAGCAGAGGTCTCCCTAAGGCACTCAATGGCCGGGAGGGTAAGGTAGCAGATATCCCTTATAGCCAGGATCAAGTGGCAGAATACACAGGCACTTTGTCTGTTTTGTTCTTGCCACATCATTTTTTTGATGCAACTTTACTTAGTGAAATTGACTTGGGGAGGCCAGAGGTGGTTCTTCAGGCACAGGCTTGCGCCCTATGGACCGCAGCACACCAGGCACATCTATTGTTATGTCCCTGGTTATGCCTATCCATAAGGTTTTCTTGGCAAAGATACTGGAGTAGGTTGCCAGGTCCTTCTCCAGGGGACAGCGAATTGTCTGATCTCTCTGTTATGATCTCCCCATCTTTGATGACCCTAAAAGGTATAACTCACAGCTTCATTGAAGTACACAAGTCCCTTAACCAAAAGAGGTAAATGTGCCTAGGGTAGCATAAAACCTAAATATGCCCCTGATGTACCGTCTTCAAAAAAAAAAATCTAAAATAATTTTATGTTCCTGGCTTACACAACTGCAAGTGTTGTTAGCTTATTACACACTTCACAAATGTCACATTTTCTCTAAAATACAAGGGCTTATTTTAAAAAGCCTAAGATCTTTTTGCCTTTCATCACATCTATACATACTTTACCCAAGACCCTTACAGTGCTTTCTAAAATGAGTAGTTTTACAGAAAAACAAATGATTCCATTTGCTCAATATAAGCCAGTACTGATAATTAATCAATAAGCAATTGAACTAAGAAATACTACTGAGTGTGTTTTTTTGATGGGAAATTCTGTTCAAGCCAAAATCATTCATTGGTGACTCATAGTAGATCTAGCTTCACAAATATAACTAATTGTGTGAGTTCTAGCTATGTCCCAAATCCCACGAGTGGTAGTTTTATTAGATTAGATACGCTGGCACACATTTTGTCAACAGATTGTAACAGGGATAAGACCAGTTTGCATTCCCTCTGTGCTGTCACCTAGGTACTGTGATAGTGTTAGCGATGGTATTCACTGTGCTCTGATCTTTGTCTCAAATGGTTCCTTAGCACCTGTGCCCCAGGCCAAGCGTACAACCAACTTGCAGGCTGGGCAGGAAGCCATTTTAACAGCTGGCTTTAAAGGTAAATCATGCCCAGTCAAATATATACAATACATATCAAATGTGTTCCATAGGAAACATCAGTCCAGGTAACAATGTAAATTGATTGTGGTCAGTTTCTCTCATGCAAGCTAATGACTGGCTGTAGACCGCCCCAGGCCTCCTGGGGTCGGTAGGGAGGGCAACGTGACCCGTGCAGGAACGGGAGTAGGGTAGAGTAGGAATGTCTAGCTGGGGGGCAGGGCCGTGACCCGGGTAGGAGCGGGAGTAGGGTAGGATAGGAGTGGCTAGCTGGGGGGGAGGGCCACCTAGAGGTTTTGTCAGTGTGCCCCCAGCTAGCCAAGAAGGCAGATCCCACCCACCCACCCATCCCTTATATATTTTGGAACATAGGTGTTAAATTATTGAAAATTGTAAATATGTGTTCACAAAAAAAAAAGAAATATATATATATATATATTTATATATATTTATGTATGAAAAATGGGAAAATATGTGTAAAAAAAAATTAAAAAAAATGGAAAAGTACCAATACAATAAGTCGAGTATATTACTCTAATCTGTTTACGTTATTAGCAGTTGTATATGTATTCATTTCAGGCCGAGTTATGATGTGCCTGTATTTTGTTGTTGTCACAGCAAGGCGGTGGTGAGGGGAGTCGCCGGGACAGTGGTAAAGTGGGGGTGATCCTACCCTACGGGGGCACGGATGCTCCATCATGGTAGGCCCTGGACGAGGGTCAGGGCGCAGAGTGTACTGTCTTGGTTCCCAGGCTCCTCCCCTCTCTTGTTTACGTATATTTAATTAATGGGTTTGTTATTACGTGAACTTGGGTTTACCAATAAACGCTGTGGCCAGTATGCACCCCAAGCAAGTTGTTGTGTCTAATTATTTATTGATTAAGGGTTTAGAAAGGATTCTGCATAACAAGATTATTCAGGGAGCAAGTTATACCCAAAATGTCACGCGGACATACTCACTGGGCCTTTCACGGGTCATGATTAAAGGGACACAGAGTACAATTCTTTTTTAATATATGATTAAAAGAGCATGGTCTAAACATTACCAAAGTTGTTTGAATATAAAATATTTTGAGTAAAACCTGTTTAAACTTAATTGAAACAGAAAATACACAGAGCATACATCTGTCCATAGATTTCATTGGCAGACAAGTATGACTCATATATCTAGATTACTGCTGATTGGCTGAGGCAAGCCCTATGATCAGTTAAATATTTGAATCCGTTTTTTTTCTGTTTCGAAAGCTTAAATTGAAAAATATGGTATGTTAGCAAATATGCTTTTTCAAACGCAATAAAGAAATACTTTCAATATATTTTTAAAGATGGCATATATTATTGCTTTAAAGTTACAAAATATCGAATGACTTTTGTTTGTTGCCAATTATACAAAAATAGAATAAACCTATTATAGTCCAAAACATGCTTAGAAAGCTGGCATAAAACAATTAGTATGCAGCTCTTATACTGTAATAAAAGGGAAAAACAAAAGCACTCATATTAGAGCAGTTTTGTTATTTTCTAAGCCTGCTAAGGTATGTAAAGAAGGGCATGCAAACTTTTCCTGCTCACATCACCGTGGCAACATGGATCTGCAGTAAGCAACGCAATCAAAGGGAATAAACAGATAAACAAACAGAAATAGTCAATGACACAGAGTTACTAAATTAAAAACAAAAAATCTATAATTGAGAAAAAGTTCTTTAGAATGCCACTGCTTCAATAAACAACTAAAATGAAAAGTATGTACTATTTGAAAATAAAAAAGTTAAATTTTTTCTTACTTTGATACTACTTTGGGAGCTTTCCATTCCACCCCCCCATGCATCTCTTCCCTCATCTATATATGCCTGGTTCAGAGAGAATTGGATGGACGGCAAGTTGTACTTTTTGATTTTGCATCTTTGGTAGCACTACAGCTCAAGTGGTAGAGTATATCATATATAATAGTTGTCAAACTGCGATTCGTCGTCACGCTTGCGTCAAATCGCAGTTTGACAACTATGATTGGCGTAACCCCCACCCATGCGCATTGTGGCAGGGCACGCACACAAGCGGACGCCCGTGCATGTGGTGGGGTGCGCATGCGCATTGCTCAGCGCAAGCAACGCATGCGCATTGCTGCAAGGCGCACGCACGAGCGACCGCCCATGCCCACGCCCAGAAGAGGAAAACAGACGGGAGGAAAAGACACACAGGGAAGGAGTGGGGAGACACAGTGGAGGGGGGGGGGGGAGACACACAGGGAAGGAGGGGCGAGAAAGAGAGGAGGGGGGAGACACAGAGGAGGAGCGGGAGAGACAAAGGGGAGTGAGAGGAAGGGGGGAGAGACACAGGGGAGTGAGAGGGGGTAAAAGACACAGGGGAGGAGGGGGAGACACACAGCGGAGGGAGAGGGGGAGACGGAGACACAGGGGAGGGAGAGGAGGGGGGGAGACACGGGAGGAAGAGGATGGGGGAAGAAAAACAAGGGAGCGGGGAGACACACAAGGGTGGGAGAGGAGGGGGGTAGACACACAGGGGAGGGAGAGGAGGGGGGAGAGACACAGGGGAGGGAGAGGAGGAGAAAGAGACACAGGGGAAGGGGAAAGACACAGGCGAAGGAAATGGAGGGAAGAGACATGAGGGAGGGGGAAGAGACACGAGGGGAAAGAGGTGAAAGTGACACGGGAGGGAGAAGGGGGAAGAGACACAGGGGAGGGAGAGGGGGGAAAGAGACACGGGGGGGACAGGGGGGAAGACACAGAAGAGGGAGAGGGGGTAAGAGCACAGGGGGAAAGGAGACACAAGGGAGGGAGAGGAGGGGGAAAGGAGACACAAAGGAGGAAGTAGACAGAGAGACTCTCAATGAGCGCCTAAGGCGCTCATTGCAAGGCCCCTGTTGAGCCCCGAAGGGCGCTCATCGTGAGGCCAGTAAAGTAGATGGGGGGAGAGGATCGCAATGAGTGTATCCCGTCAAGTAGCGGGGGGGAGAGGCTTGCAATAAGCGCCAAAGTCGCTCATCATGAAGCCAGTAAAGTAGAGGGAGAGAGGCTCCCATTGTGTGCCAAACAGCTTTGCCAGGCTTCAAATTTTATTGCTGTAATTTTTGACGTGCAAGTTGCTAATACATATATATTTATAGAGATTTATAGAGGAGGTGCCTATATACTGGAAGAATAAAATCTGTGGGGTATTTGTCCCCCCCAGTTCCTACGCCCCTGTTTTTAACCCTATACTAACATTCACTCCAACAGCAGCACTATGCAGAAATCCACACAGCACTTGGGAGTTGCATAATTCAAGGGAGGAGACAGAGAGAACAAGACTACAAATCCCATGATACTTTGGTACAGAAGCGGCTGTATCTGCCTCTGCTTTTGGAGGGTTTTATAGGAGTGTTTACTCTTAAAATTAACTGCGTGCAAAGTGAAGAGATTTTGCATACTTTAGGGTAAGCTTCAAAGTATAAATGTTTTCATACACTATGGATTCTCCTCTATCAGGTCCATTCATAATCCATGAAACATAAATATGCCTTTCAGTTGTTGTGAATGATAGTGAATGAGTTTGCATGCACATATAGTGGTAGGATAGATACAGGTGGACAAAAGGAACAACCTCTACAGGCGAGTCTGGCAGATATTAAAAAGAAGAGTAACATATTTCCTGCCTTATTTTTAAACATCACAGAAGAAGATGTTATATAGTGCTTCCAAAGGGGCCTCATACCACTCTTTGCTTATCTATCTTTTACATTCAAAAGAACTGTAATAAAACACAAGCTTGAAGATGTAAAATATATTTAAAGTACTATTATCTTGCAACTGATAAGGACAGATAAGAGGAGGAATACAATGCTACCCCCAACTCATTATGATACATTTTAAACACTAGGGGTGACTATTTCTCATACAAAGAAATATGTAAAATGTTCAAAACATGGCATTTTAAGTGCATGATAGAACTGTATGGTCTTTTTAAGTAATGATAGGCTGCAGGTAGGCTTCATAAATTCTAATACAAGACAAACAGATGTATTAAAACTTCTTTTCAAAAGCATAGCTGAGAAGAAAGAAGGAGCTTCTCTCTGACTGCTTGATTTAAATCATCTCTTTATGTATAACATAATACTCTAATCTTACTACAGTAAACTACCAAGATTGTGATTGCTGGGCAACTCCTTTTGTAGTTTGAGGAGTGAGACTCTCTTACATATTATTTTGACCATATTAAAAGGACCATCGCAGTTGAAGAAAAGGGAAACTTTTATATTAAGTAGGAATCGCACTAACAATAGGAGTACACTAATCCATTTTGTGTTTGTTACATCAAACCTTAAGAGCTAGATGCTGTGCATGTTTGTAATGGGGAACATGGACAAGTTTGATGACTGGATAGGATTGAGATTAGCACCACAACAATTCCCCATCACTGGACTAGAAGCATAATTTGACATCAAAGGTTGGAACCACAGGTCTCCAGAAATGTAAACACTCCTCTCACACAGACAGTTTTCACCAATGTATAATCGATCTTTCCAGTGTACTTTACAAGCATCAAAATTTATTTAATTGTTTTAATTTAAAAACTAGCTGTATGACATTTTTTTCATGATGCTTTTAATAAATATATATTATTTTTTTTTATTGTGCAATGGACCTTTAAAGAACAGCCTGAACACGTTAGCACAAAAGTTTGGTTCTAAGTGTTAAATCAGTGCATTACTTTTATGCTGAAAAACTTTACCTCTACCTTTAATAAGATAATTAATGATAATGAATGTCTGGTGTGGATTTGCATTATCTGTTATTTTTCTTTAAGCTATTTAGCTTGAATATGTATTCTGTGCCTATCCAATTGGAATTTATTTGCTAGGACATGTAATTGTTCATTGGTATTTACCTGATAAAAAAGTGGTAACTTGTTTCAGAACTTATTGGACCTCACAGAGCAATTTAATGAGAGCATTAGTGGCTGGATCAGTGTAGAGCAGTTGGCACACAAAGTGGCTCTGATTGTGCCTAATTTCCCATTACTTTGTGTCTATGTTCCAAGCCTCTGTGTTCCAAAACAGAGATAAGTTGTGTGGTGTGCTAATGTAATGCTGATGTGCAGGGCTATATTTTTCGCAAGGTAAGAAAAGCCTATTTAAAGGGATATCATTCTGATCATGTATACAGGCACTATGTGACCTCAATTCACATCCAGTTGTCTCAAGCCCATTGCCTCGCTTGCTCACTCCTTCACTCTTCATCAACCTTTCTCTTCCTATTACTATTCCATCCTTTACCTTTTGTGTCAAACGTTTACTCGCTTTGACTCCGCAGTAGGTTTTTTCTTGTGTGTCTACATGCCTAATCATTAGCCTAGTGCATTGTTTCTCCAAACTGTTGGATCTTCAGAATCATATTTCTGCTCCAAAACTATGGATAGAAACTGAGGCCTCCAAAAAGATTCCCATGGAACCCTGTATGTCCCTCCATGGTACTCACAAATTACTTTCAGTAACTTCTTTCCAGGTCCCTTGGAACCTTTAATGTTCCAAGGAACACCATCTGAGAAACAACTGAACCTGTGATTATGTGTGTATATATGTTTCCTAAATTAAACTTTCTTATAGGGGTCAAAGAAACTATGTACTTGTAGCATCTACTTGCTTGACTGTTTTTCCAGGATTCCTCTGTATTCCAAATAATGGTAACCAACCTCATTAGTCCTAGTTCTAAGCTGTCTATACTCAGAAAACAATGTACAAATTAATCACATATTTGTTATCTTCCCTTGTAAGAAAAAGTAAGTTGGGATATTATTACAGTAAACTCTCAATTATACAGTACTCAACTGACTGGAAACTCTCAAGCAACCAGCATCTTTTGTGATTAACAGCCAACTTCTGCATCCGAAATTCTTGCTGCGCCACCGGAATCTCCGATAACCGGAATGACCACAGCAGATCTGGACATTAAATGACCTTGGATTGGGAGGGGAGTCAGTATTTTGAATCATTTAAAGTGGCAGTGTGCTGGTGGACACAATTTGGGCATTGTACAATAGATTCTTTTAATTACCATTCTTAGTTTTGAGGAATGTACAGTACATGTACAGTATTTTTATGTCAATAGGTTTTTATTGTAGACAATCATAAAGATCAGATAGCAAAATTACAAAGTAAGCAACATAGCATACAAAATAATAAATACAGTACTGTACTGCATACCATTGCTAGAGGTTCTATAAAATAAACTGTGGTGCATACCAAAATACTGTATGAAAATTATGATTAATTTTAGCACAGAGACTCAATGATTTTTCATTTTTTTCAGTGGGGAATGTACAGTATCTATCTATCTATTATTATCTTTATTTATATTGCGCCAACATATTCCGTAGCGCTGTACAGGGGTTTAGTACGTGGCAAAAAACAAACTTAACATCTTATAAAGAATAGATGGCCCTGTTTTTGAGCTTAGACTCAAATGTACATAGTGCTTGTTTCCAAGGCATGGGCACAAAATTGAAAACTTGCAAACTATCTATCTATCTATCTATCTATCTATCTATCTATCGATCTATTTAACTATGAATCTGTCAGTATTTTTAATAGTTCACAATTGTCAATGTGTTGATAGGTGCACGTTGTACTGAATTACCCTAATAGCTTACTTATACAGTATACAGTTCATCTCTTCATTGGTTCTTCTCGTCTGTAACTTTTTGATTTGATTAGGCCAAATTGGTGACTATTCTTAGTTACATAGTTACATAGTAATTAAGGTTGAAAAAAGACTTTCAGTCCATCAAGTTCAACCTGTTAAGATCTCCTCTGATCTGCAATATGCGGATTAGTTATTAATTAAATTATTGATTAAATAATTATTAATAGTATAGTATTGGAGAATGAATAAAGAGTTAGTCCATCAAGTTCAACCTTTTTAGATCTCTATTGATCTTTTTAATTTGGACTATTTATTATTATTGTTAATTGTTAATTATTGTTAATTGATCCAGAGGAAGGCAAACATAAAAAAAACCCCATTGAAACTTTGCCAATTGTCTCATAAGGGGGAAAAAAAGCAAAATTCCTTCCTGACCCCAGAAACTGGCGATCAAATTTCTCCCTGGATCAATATTCCTTCGCTAGTTATCTAGGATAGCCTTGAATGCCCTCTTTATTCAGAAATATATCTAACCCCTTTTTGAAGTTGTCTATCGAATTCGCTGTCACCACCTCCTTTGGTAGAGAATTCCACAGTTTAACCACCCTAACTGTGAAGAACCCTTTTCTTTGTTTAAGGTGAAATCTTTTTTCCTCTAACCTCAACGGATGTCCTCTTGTCAGTTGAAAATCTCTTGCTACAAAAAGCTCACTTGACAAAGCCTTATATGGACCCTGGATGTATTTAAATAACGTAATCATATCTCCTCTTAGACGCCTTTTTTCTAGCGAAAATAAGTTTAATTTTGCTAGTCTTTCTTCATAACTTAGCCCCTCCATTCCCCTTATTAGTTTTGTAGCCCTTCTCTGTACTTTTTCCAGCTCTAAGATGTCTTTTTTGTGAGGTGGTGCCCAAAATTGTACTCCATATTCCAAATGAGGGCGTACTAGAGATTTGTATAGTGGCAGAATTATATCTTCTTCCCTGGCTTCTATACCCTTCCTAATACATGCTAATATTTTATTTGCCTTTGCAGCCGCTGCTTGGCTTTGAGCGCTGTTACCTAGGTGGTTGTCCACTAGTACTCCCAAATCCCTTTCAATATCTGATACCCCTAGATTTGCTCCATTAAGATTATAGATTGCTTGGCTATTTTTCCTTCCCAAATGCATAACCTTACATTTATTTGTATTAAATCTCATCTGCCATTTAGCCGCCCATTTCTCTAATTTATGCAAATCCTTTTGTAGGGAAAGTACATCATTATCTGATTTTATTACCTTGCACAACTTAGTGTCATCAGCAAAAATGGAGACACTACATTCGAGTCCTACTTCAATGTCATTAATAAATATGTTAAAAAGGAGAGGACCCAATACTGAGCCCTGAGGAACCCCACTTATCACATTAGACCAATCGGAGTATGTTCCATTTACAACAACCCTTTGCTTCCTGTCTTTTAGCCAGCTCTCGATCCATGAGCAGATATTTACTGCAATTCCTGTATCCCTTAGTTTGCTCACTAGTCTTCCATGTGGCACTGTATCAAATGCCTTTGAAAAATCTAAAAAGACTACATCCACTGAGTTGCCCTGATCCAAGTTCCTACTAACCTCCTCATAAAAACTAATTAGATTGGTCTGACACGACCTTTCCTTCATAAATCCATGTTGACTGCTACCTATGATCCTGTTCAAATAGACATATTCTTGTATTCTGTCCCTTATTAACCCTTCTAAAAGCTTCCCAACTACAGAAGTGAGGCTCACTGGTCTATAATTCCCCGGATTTGCTCTAGATCCCTTCTTAAATATAGGTATCACCTCTGCTTTTCTCCAGTCATCTGGTAGAGACCCTGTAGTGAGCGAGTCTTTAAAGATTAGATATAATGGTTTGGCTATTAGAGAACCCAGCTCCCTCAGTACCCTTGGATGTATTCCATCAGGACCTGGGGCTTTATTAACATTTATTTTCTCCAACCTCTTTTGTATTTCTTCCTGCGTTAACCAATTATTTAGTGAAGGTAGTGTAGCCCCATTATGTTGCAGTGTCCCAACCACTGGTACCTCCCTTGTGTAAACCGAAGAAAAGAACCTATTTAGCTCATCTGCCTTTTCCTGGTCACTAATTATCAGATGGCCTGTGTCACATTGTAATGGTCCTATCGATTCCTTCCTGGCCTTCTTCCCGTCAATATATTTATATAATATTTTAGGGTTAGTCTTACTTTCCATTGCAACTGACTTCTCATTTTCTATTTTAGCCAGTCTAATAGCCCTTTTGCAAGCCTTGTTGATTTCCTTATAGTCACATAAAGATGCCTCTGTTCCCTCCTTCTTGTATAATTTAAATGCATACTTCTTTTTCCTCATCATGATCTTTAAGTCATTGTTAAGCCACATGGGATGTGATTTACTCCTATTTATTTTATTTCCACATGGTACATGCTGATGAGTATGTTTATTTAGTAAGGATTTGAATGTTGTCCATTTATTTTCAGTATTCTTCCCTGTAAGTTCTTTGTCCCAGTCTATATGTTGTATTGCTGCCCGTAGCCCATTAAAGTTAGCCCTTTTAAAATTTAGAGTTTTTGTTGGCCCCTTACAACTCTGTTTTTTGTATTCAATCTCAAATGAGACTGTGTTGTGATCACTGTTCCCCAAGGGTTCCCCTATTTTTACATTTGATATTATATCAATATTACTTGTGATGACTAAATCCAAGATGGCCCCATTTCTAGTAGGTTCTTGTATTACCTGGGCTAGATAATGATCCCTGAGTGTACTCAAGAACCTGCTCCCCTTAGCTGAGCTGCTGGTCTCGTTTATCCAGTTTATATCAGGGTAATTAAAGTCTCCCATTATTAGAACTTGCCCATGCTTAGCTGCATTTCCAATCTGTAACAATAATTGTATTTCCTCACTTTCAGCTATATTTGGGGGTTTATAGCATACTCCCACCAATATGCATTTAGAATTAGCTCCTCCACTATTTAGCTCAACCCACAAGGATTCAATGATGCCGTTAGTGCCAGCATAAATATCTTCTCTAACTATAGGCTTAAATTCAGGCTTAACATAAAGACAGATCCCTCCTCCTCTTTTACCATTGCCCCTATCTTTCCTAAATAGGTTATAACCATCCAGATTAACAGTCCAGTCATGAGATTCATCCCACCATGTTTCCGTAATGCCTATTAAGCCCCATTTTTCTTCATTTTTTTATTACAGATTATCCTTTATAAATCAACCCCAACCTGTCTTGTGACCACAAAAATGTCAAAACCGGTCCCAAATAAGAGCAAACGTGTTGTGCTGAACCTCAAGCAGAAGTTGGTAATATGCAACAGGCTTGAGAAAGGCGACAGTACAATTGTAGAGTTCCAGAATAAATATAATCTCAAAGATGCTATCTACACTGTCAGGTGTGCTTGGGATTATGTGGCAAGTGAAACATTGCCGAAATGTTGGAGAAAGTTGTGGCCAGCTGTCATGCCTGAGGAATCCTCCTCCTCCTCCACCTCTGCCTCCGTCGACTTTGAGGAGGTTCAAATCAATTGTGCAGCTGTCAATATCAGAGTTTATGACAAAAGATGTGAGTTAGTTGACTCTGCTAACGACAAAATTAAATTTGTCTTGAGATGAACTGAACGACTGGTTTGCTTTGGATGAAGCTATTCCAGTCACTCATACACTAAAGAAGACATCACAGAAGGTGTTGTGAATCATGAAAAAATGAATGTTGCCGAGGAGGAAGAGAGTGATGACGACGACGGGTGTGAGGTGGAAAAAGTATGCTGGCAGAGAGCTACTGCAGCATTTGAAATGGTAATAGATTTTACAGAACAGCAACCCTTCTTCACTTCCCAGCATCATATGCAGCACATCATGAAAAACATGACTTTGCAGGAGAGGCATAAGGCCTCAAAGCAAGGTGATATTCATTCATTATACAGAAAACTGCACCCAAGTCTACCAGTACAACATCATCTACAGATGAAGATCCAAAACTAATCAAGTCCATTTCTCCTGATTGTGTTCCAGCTAAATTATCAGCAGATCTTAATGATGACTGGTTTTCTGCTCCTGAAGGAGTTCTAGCAGGAGATGAAGCTGCTGGAGATCCTGATGATCCTGATGTTATGTCTACGCAGTAAACTCTCTTTTTTAGTTAGTTTTTATAGTTCATTCAAGTTAACTGAAGTGAAAAAATGTATGCTAGTTATGTTCAGTAGTTTAATGACTGCCATTTAATACAATATGTACTGTACACTACATTTCAAAAAGGTATTTTTTTACAGTGCAATAAAACTGTGATGATGTGAAGATGTTTTTATGTTAGTTATGTTCAGTAGTTTAATGACTGCTATTTAAAACAGTATATACTGTACACTGCATTTCAAAAAGCTATTTTTTACAGTGCAATAAAACTGTGTTGAAGTCTGTTTTTATTTGCTTTAATTTGCTTTTAATTACTGTATTTCAATCTCAATTATTAATGAAATACATTGTGTATGGTTTTGTGTGGGGTATAGGGCTAATTAGGGCTATTTTAATAGTGACTCTCAAGCAACCGGAAACTACACTTATCCAGTAATAGGCAATCCCGCAGGTGCCAGATAATTGAGAGTTTACTGTATAAACTATCCCCACCATGACACAGCATATACTGCATTTCATCAGCAAGAGGAACACTATTACTAATACTATTGTTGTGTTTGCATCATCCAGTCGTGTCTGATTCTCTGTGACCTCATGGACCGTAACACACCATGATGATCCACTTGGTATTCATGGCAGATATACTGGAGTGGGTTGCCATTGGGTTCAATTCCATACAGCTCCTGGTATTCCCAGGTGGTTTCCCATCCCAGTACTAACCAGGCCCAACCCTGTTCTGCTTCAGGGTGGTGTGACCGCTTGGTTCTCTGACTGGAACTGAACCCAGGTTGCAGTGGTGAAAGAACCAAATCCTAACCACTGGTCCACCAGGGAAGCCTACTAAAAGTATTACTGTTAGTCTATTACTGGGTTTTTCAACTGGAGCTACTGCAGTTGCTGGTGGCTCACTCCTCCATGGTGGCAAGACAGTCTCATTATCCACCATATACAAACTTGCCATTGCTAACAAAACCTGAAGTTTTTTTACAGCACTATACAGAAACTTCCCCATGAGCTTGCAATTAAGTGCTGGCTTTATTGTAAAAGCACCAGTGTGCTTCTTATTAACATATTGACAGAGATGATGTTCCATCTTTCACCAAACAAGTTACATGTCTTTATGGTTGAAGCCAGCACAAACAAATCTGATACTATATGCACTAAATATTAATATGGGGGGATTTACTCAGTAGCTCAAGTAAACGATATGTGCACTGATGTATTTTCTATGCACTATTTCCTATGGGGAAGGCTGAGATCACGGCCCATCTAACATCATCCCAGCAACTTGAGATGCGGGGTAACTTATCATCATAGTTAGTGCCTAGCAGGGAGTTAAAAGAATAAGACATTAAAACATGAAATGATTACTACAGCCCATATTGACAACACTGCTTTATGCCATTTTATCATTCACTTCATTGTCCGAGCAATATTTGTATTAGATTTATGAGAACAAGTTCTGGTATTATTACTAAAATGTATATATGAAACAACAACATACAATACAGTGTTATATACAAGGGGAAAATACATTGAATACAAAGGGTATATGAAACATAACAGTACAAAAAATGTTGATACCTGAGAGCTTACACGTAAATGGTACAATAAAAATAGATCAACATTGGGATTGAATTTAGATAGCATTAAAAACAAAATGATATAAAATCAAAATGACCATGATAATCACAGTTACATATAGTATTGTACCTTCTGACAGTCACAAATCATATTAGCAATGTTATTCAAAACATATCAGATTTAATAAAATAAGTCAAATTTATTTTGGCACAAACTGTTTATATTCAACTGTCCAAAGTTTTATGTTTAAAATAGTGCGGTATCTTTGTTTCCTGTTTACTTCATGTTTATAAACTCTATTTAGATAGTTGGTTTGTCCATCTAAATATTCCTGTTTTTCTTTTTAAAGATGAGCTGACTCTGTGGAAAGAAACAATGTTTATAAAAACATTCCTGTTGAAATAGAAGATAAGGCTTGGAGAAACTCACTGTGACTAACACTGCAATAATGTTGTGCACCAGCAGGGGGAGAATTATCATATATGGAATTTGTCACCATTAAGTTACAAATGATACAATAACTTTCAGAAGAGTTCTGTATATATTTTACTTGTATACCCTGTATATCAATAAAATGCATATTGTATGCTGATATTCATTTTATTATTACAATATTTTAATTATAAAATATATGTTATTGTTCATTAAAATATGACTATGTGAATAAATTAAAAAAAAAGTATAATAAGCAGAAATACTTAATTTAAGCATTCACAGATGGCCCAGTATTTTAGCTATTTGAAAAGCATCACATCCTTGTTTGGATTAATGTCTCAAACCACTTATGAATCGCTGAGTTACTGACTTTGTGTGTAAACAGAATATTTGATTAGCTTCTGAAAAAACAACGTCAAACATCAAACATAAAATGTACCTTAGTTTGCACTAAAACAGAAGATATGACATATTTTGAGTATTTTGTTTTTCTCTGTTTTTTCTTTGCTTTTGAGATTTAACATGTGTATAAAATAGTAATATGCTAATGCGCATCAGCACTAAATTATTCATAGCATTGTACAGGCAAATCATGTAATAGGAGAGCATGTGTCTCAAAAAGTTTAGGATGACATAGAAAGCCAGAGAAATGGTACTGTACCTGCCTTAGAAAGTACATTTATTTACCAGCACAGAGATGTCAAACAGATGATTTGCTGGCTCAAGAGTTCCAATACTGGGAGTGGATGACTGAGGAATTCAAGTTTAAAAGCACTTTTAATATTATTTTCCCCCCCAGAGTTCCTAAAATATGCACTGCTGGCTCCTAAATATATTTCCTAAGTATATTACATCTTTATGAAGGGCTTATTTCAAGGTTCTAGATTTTTTGTTCACCCCTTTATATACAGTACATGCCGGTCCATAGATGCATGGGATGTTTTTGAAGGTTGAGTTTCAGGGGGCATTTACATTTCTGCAGAACTAGGGATTGTATTTTACATTGCAACTGCCTTCTTTTGAGTAACAAGTCGGGGTTTGGTTATAAAAACAATATCCAAATCTTTGATGATCTCCAGGAGCACTATCAAATCTATCATAACCAAATGGAAAGAACATGGCACAACAGCAAACCTGCCAAGAGACGTCCGCCCACCAATGAGGGCATTAATCAGAGAGGCAGCACAGAGACCTAAGGTAACCCTGGAGGAGCCGCAGAGTTCCACAGCACAGACTGGAGTATCTGTACATAGGACGACAATAAGCCGTACGCTCCATAGAGTTGGGCTTTATGGCAGAGTGGCCAGAAGAAAGCCATTACTTTCAGCAAAAAACAAAAAAACAAAAAAAACCTATGTCTGACGCAAACCCAACACATCACATCACCCAAAGAACACCATCCCCACAGTAAAACATGGTGGTGGCAGCATCATGCTGTGGGGATGTTTTTCAGCAGCCAGGACTGGGAAACTGGTCAGAGTTGAGGGAAAGTTGGAAGGTGCTAAATACAGGGATATTCTTGAGCAAAACCTGTACCACTGTGTGTGTGATTTGAGGCTAGGACAGAGGTTCGCCGTCCAGCAGGACAATGACCCCAAACTCACTGCTAAAGCAACACTTGAGTGGTTTAAGGGGAAACATGTAAAAGTGTTGGAATGGCCTAGTCAAAGCCCAGACCTCAATCCAATAGAAAATCTGTGGTCAGACTTAAAGATTGCTGTTCACAAGCGCAAACCATCCAACTTGAAGGAGCTGGAGCAGTTTTGCAAGGAGAAATGGGCAAAAAGTATTGACTTTTTCTGTTATTTTTTCCTATTTGTTGTGTGCTTCACAATCAAAAAAAAAAACATCTTCAAAGTTGTGGGCATGTTCTGTAAATTAAATGATGCAAATCCTCAAACAATCCATTTTAATTCCAGGTTGTGAGGCAACAAAACACGAAAATGCCAAGGGGGGTGAATACTTTTGCAAGGCACTGTATGCTATAGATAAATGTCCTTATATTCTGCCTGTAAAGGAAATACAGTAGATCTCACAGGGGAATACTTTTGAATACAGATATAAAATTAAAGGAAAAGTTCATTGCTATTAAAAGAAAATAAAAGTTACACTTTTATTACTTCCACTTTTTGTTTATGTTATTACAATGTTAATTATTACTATTCTTATACAGTTGTGCTCAAAAGTTACCCTGGCAGAAATTGTGAAATTTTGGCATTTATTTAGAAAATATGATTGATCATGCAAAAAAAAATGTCTTTTATTGAAGGCTTGTGATCATATGAAGCCATTTATTACCACATAGTTGTTTGGCTCCTTTATAAATCACAATGATAAAAGAAATCACCCAAATGGCCCTGATCAAAAGTTTACATACCCTTCGTTCTTAATACTTAATACAGAAGAATGCAAATTGTCTGACAGTATTTCCCCTTATACTGTAAGTCTGCGAGTTTCAATCTTGCATGGTGCTTTGGGGAAAGCACCATGGACACTGGATTCCAAGCTCAAAGACAGGGCCCTCCATTCTTTGCAAAGTGTTAATTTTGAATTTGTTGTTGCCTGGAACTTAACTTATGTATAGCGCTACGGAATATGTTGGCGCATTACAAATAAACAATAATAATAATACTATGTATTGCCTCCTTTAGCATCAATGACAGTGTGCTGTATTTTGTAATAGTTGTCTATGAGGCCCCTAATTCTTGCAGGTGGTATAGCTGACCATTCGTCTTGGCAAAATGCCTCCAGGTCATGCAAAGTCTTTGGTCATCTTGAATGAACCGCACATTTGAGATCTCCCCAGAGTGGCTTGATGATATTAAGGTTAGGAGACTGGGATGGCCACTCCATAACCTTCACCTTTTTCTGCTGTAACCACTGGAGGGCCAACTTGGCCTTGTGTTTAGGGTCATTGTCACCCTGGAAAGTCCGAAAGAGCGACCCATGCAGAAGAATGGAAATTGTCTGCCAGTATTTTCTGATAACATGCTGCATTAAACTTGCCATCATTTTTCACAAGATTCTGCGTGCCTTTAGAGCTCACTCCCCCCCAAAACATCACTGAGCCACCACCATGCTTCACAGTGGGGATGGTATTCTTTTCACTATAGGCCTTGTTGACCCCTCTCCAAACATAGCACTTATGGTTGTAAAAATAAATCTCTATTTTGGTCTTGTCATTCCAATTTACAGTGTACCAGAAGCTGTGAGACATGTCAAGGTGTTGTCGGGCATATTGTAACCAAGCTTCTTTCTGGCATTACGACCATGCAGCTCATTTTTGTTCAAGTACCGTCGTATTGTGCTTCTTGAAACAACCACACCATCTTTTTCCAGAGCAGCCTGCATTTCTCCTGAGGTTACCTGTGGGTTTTTCTTTGTATTCAGAACAATTCTTCTGGCTGAAATCGTTCTGGGTCTACCTGACTTTGGCTTGGTATCAAGAGATTCCCGAATATTTCACTTCTTAATCAGTAATTGAACAGTACTGACTGACATTTTCAAGGCTTTGGATATCTTTTATATCCTTTTCCATCTTTATGATGTTCCATTAGCTTGTTACGCAGGTCTTTTGACAGTTCTTTTCTGCTCCCCATGGCTCAGTATCTAACCTGCGCAGTGAATCCATGTGAAAGCTAACAAACTCATTGACTATTTATACACAGACACTAATTGCAATTTAAAAAACCACAGGTGTGGCTGGGAAATTAACCTTTAACTACCATTTTAATCTGTGTGTGTCACCTTGTGTGTCTGTAACAAGGCTAAACATTCAAGGGCATGTAACCTTTGGATCAGGGCCATTTGGGTAATTATAAATGGCTTCATATTATCACCATCCTTTAATAAAATATATATATTTTTTTTTGGATGATCAGTTGTATTTGCTAAATAAATGCCAAAATTTCACAATTTCTGCCAGGGTATATAAACTTTTGAGCAGGGCCATTTGGGTTATTTCTGTTATCATTATAATTTTAAAAGGAGCCAAACAACTATGTGATAATAAATGGCTTCATATGATCACCATCCTTTAATAAAAGACGTTTTGTTTGCATGATCAGTCATATTTTCAAAATAAATGCAAACGTTTGAGCACAACTGTAACTGAGATATAATTTGCTATCTTAGAAGTGTATGCTTGTTATAAAAAGTACACACGATATCTGTGGACATTTATATTATAGTTTAATTTGAAATAAAACACATTTACATCCATAAACGAATAAAATGTTACCAGATGGTCCCTGATTGACAAATCCGCAACGGTGATTATATATATTAAACTCTCCATGAATTGCATTTGTATCTGTAAACTGAATTATCATTTATATGGAATAAGAAAAACAAGGACTGCTTGAGTGTATCTCTGGAGATCTATAGTTAGTTTGATATACTAAAAAATGTGCTTGTTGCCAAGGAAAAAGATCAACATATTCACATTAATAGTTCAGATATTCATAAACATAATCTGGGAACATGAGAATAAACTATTTATCAAATTGGCTCACAAAACAACTTCATCAGTCAAAAAACAGTACCTGGACAGGACCTGTATGTAAATTAAGTGCTGTAGAAGTCACCTTTACTACAATTATTTTGGCTCACAGAGCTTATTCAGCATTTTTTCAGTTGCTCTTAAAAGTTAAAGTTATAAAGATGTCACTATTAAAGTTATCCAGTGGCAACAAGAAAATATAACTAGGCCCGGCATAGTTTAGGCCTAATGCATCTATCTATCTATCTATCTATCTATCTATCTATCTATCTATCTATCTATCTATCTATCTATCGGGTGGTCTGTCTATCTATTTGCCTAGATGCATATTTTACTTTTTTATAAGACATTTTATATAGCCCAGTTTTTCTCCCAGCAGCATGTAGGGTATGTGGCTGCTGGTTCCAAGAGGTCCAATTCATTGCAAGCTCCCTCTGTTTTTTTTTAAACAAAAATCAGCTTTTGCTCTGGTTTCTTCAGACTCTAACCCTAAGGGAAAAAAAGGAAAATAGTTTATAAGCATCTAGATGGAGTTTCAGAACTTGATAGCTATTTAGATCTTTCTCCCTTTTCACTTAATATATAAACCAGTGCAGATGAACAACAGATAAATAAACACTTTGAAATGTTTAAAACCTATCACTGCTTAATTTAAAAACAATTATAAAACTGTGAAAAGAACATCATATTAAAACCTTTTTACATCTGCCCCACTTGAGTCCCTCTAATTAGTTTTCACTGACATTAATGGATTAATATAATCTTTGAAGTCCTGATAAAAGAACATTTCTGATGTGAAGGCGTAGACAAATGTGAATACTGTGAAGCTGAGTCTCTCTAACTTTTTGTCATATCTTATGGATAACACTCACTGGATAAGTGATTTAATTAGACCAATACAAGGCGCTTGATATGCAAACCCATGTTGGGGCTACTACTGGTGCTGCAAGTACAAATACTAGGGCCGACAACAGGGTAGAAGTCCTCTACTACTTGCCATAAATGAAGAATCATAATGAATTAGATGAGAATGGTGAATACTTACTTTATAGAAAAGAGATTTAATCACCATATAGATGATCTTGTAATCTACATATATGTTTGCCTTTTTTTATTGACCCCAAGGGGTGGGTACGGAAGTTGCAAGGAGGGCCCCAAATTATTTCTACATTCACTACCATAGCCACTGATTCAAACCAACTTCAAACTTCATAAAATGGCTTCTTATATGGCTATGCCTTGCAATATTGACCAATTTGTGATTGACACAGTTTAATTAAGATATGCTAAAGAGAGAAAATGATTTGCCTTTCCATTCCCTCTTTCTCATAATGCACTGTAAAAACTATTTGTAGTTGTGCTCTATGCAGATAACCTTGAGTTATTCGAGGTAAAAAAATCAAAAAAATATTTATCACTAATTATCCCTTATTATGACACAGTTCTCAGTATCTTAAAATGTCTGTATACATGTGCAGCATTAAAGGTCACATAGTGACAATACCAATCAAGTTTTTAAAGGGATACATAAGTGAGCTGGGTTTCAAATGTTTCCTAATAAAGAGCTACTGATTAGAAGAAAAATATGTATTATATTGAAGAGTTGGATGTGCTTACATATTTATATGCTAGATACTAATATCTGGATAAGCACACCCCCTAGGAAGATTACATAACTTGTACCCTGCAGGGTACAGTGTGTGACCTCTAAAGGAAATGATGGTTGGTGGGGTCACAGGTGAAAATGCCCATAAGGAGACAGGCAGAGAGAAAAAGCAGACAGCAACTGCCAGATTGTGATACAAATGTTTCAGTTCTTTACCTCCTGATTGGCCAAAACAATATTTCAAATTATCTACCGGTTTAACCTGGCTTTGGTGGGTGTTATATATAGCCTGGGTTTGGTGGGTGTTAACCCTAAGTTTCAACTGACAGAAATTAAAAGATATTTTGCTAACTTCAAGGTAGGTGTTTAAATGTCTATTTTGACATTTTTTCATGCACATTTTTTTTCATAAACTACTAATTATCCTCTATCAGATACACTCATAATCCAGCTCACTATCAGATTCCTTTAAAATATCTGAGGAAATTCATATTTTTTCAAGCTTCAAAAACAAACCTTTTGCAAAGCTCATCTATTTCTTTACCTCCCAGTTATATCTTGGCAGTCATGCTATTGTCACTCAAATTTTCACATTCAGGAGGTGGAACACACATAAAACTAGTTTATTGTATTTTAACTATAAAACTGTCCTTTTCGAACACAGATCATCTAGAGTTTAGCTATATTGTTTTTTTTTAAGACACAGCCTTATATATTAGTGTACTTACTGCAAATTAATATACATAGGTTATAGTTTGCACTGTAGGGCATATAGAAGTAAAGCCCATATGTTTATTTGTTGGGCATAGGCTATTAAAAACAGAATGCAGTTTAAAATAAATAAAAGTTAACATTTGTATCAGCTTTTAACCTGTCTGTGTTCACCCCCAGAAGAGTGGTCAGCTCTGTCTGTGGGCTGGACTAAAAATAAAGTCTGACCAGTGTAGGTTCTACTTCAAACTTTATTTTAACATTTGTTCATTTTAACATACACTGAAAACAAACATGTGGGCCTACTTGTAAATGTCCTTTAACATTAGATCATACCTGAAAATCTAATGTAGTCTGTTCAATATCCTGTCAATCTAAAACGCCTGGTACTCCAAACCAATGACAAGCAACTCATTTCAGATTAAGGTAAGACATATGTGGCCAGAATGTCTCATAGTAGGGCAGAACATGTCTCATCAGACATGATTCCTGTCCATGTATCTTTTTCAAGTGTTGATTATAATTGGTGGAGCTCCACCACCTTACACATTTTAAAAGTAAGTTCTATTAGTTTAGTTTTTTACTACTATGTTTAAAAAAAAAAAAAAAAAAAAAAAAAAAAATATATATATATATATATATATATATATATATATACATTCAATGACCACTTAATGTTTTAGAAAATCAATTAATATTTTATAATATCACCACAGTCAGAATATTTTCTTTGAAAATAAAGTCAAGGTCCAGAATTCATACTTTTTATTGATACAAATACAAACTCCCGAAATAAATTTACATAGTTCGTGGCGTAACTAGTGAATGGAGGGCCCTGGTGCAGTGGGGTGGGGGCATGGCCATTTTCTTTAGTTGTCTCCTATACATATATATATATATATATATATATATATATATATATATATATCACATATATAGTTGCGAGGCCTGCAGTTGCTGGCAAGGAGCACCAAAGGCAAATTGTCACACCTGTAAATTGCAAATGTAGAAGAAAATCCTACGAGTACTAGATAGGACTGGCAAGGGGGTTAAACACCTGTTCGTAGCACTGCAAATGCAAATAAAAAATCAATACTGCACTTTAAAAGACGGGGAAAGCGACGTAAGACATTAGAATTAATTGTTCAACATTCTCAAGCTCGCAAATCTGCAATAAAACATAATTTTTTTTACGTTTCATTTCCATGTTATATTGATTTTGGTGATCAAGGAGTTAATACATATCAGGCCAACCACATGGACTAGTACAGTATCGTCATTCATTTTTATTATTTTGTACATTTCCGGATTACGAGTCCGATCACATATCAGACCTCTAAACACTAACTGATTGCCGTTTAAACTCCATGTTTTACTGATGACAGTCTCATTTACTATTGGCTGTTTCTAAATCGGTAGTTACGGCCTTGCTTAATGGATCATGTTCCCGCCCTGAAATGCTACTTACGGGTTCATGGTTTAGGCTTTTGGCCAGGTAGTTGCAGGCTTGATCAATTTAACTGATCTGTAACTGTTGTAAATTTAAATTGCAATTGAATAGGGGCCTAAGTGTGCTGTTATCTTCTCCTGGTGCTGTTGTAGGCATCTAGGATCTTAACAAGTCCAATCTGGATCAGCAGATATTTTCATTTTCTTGGACGGATAGAGCAGCAGCACCCAAGTCTTGAAATATCTCTGTGTAGTGTCCCAGGAGTAAAAGTAGAGAACAGAGTTAAGAAAAAAAAAAAAGCAAAACAGCTGTGATTGATTCTTTTAAATAAATCTACCTGTACCATATGTCTGAGTTTTACACCAACATATATAATTCAGGAGCTGTATCTGCTTTTACCCATATCATACTCACTGTGAGGAACGCTATATTCCCAGCAGTATATCACATCCTCTAATCCATTAGCAGCCTAACAACACACTGTAAATACATTATAGCACAACTGTTCCAGAGAACAAAAAAAACATGGTTTTATTTGAAATTTATGACCAGACCAGTTCCTCAAGTCTAATGCAAAGCTGTCTGGTATATTATTGCAATCTATACAAAATACACAGACTGACCATTACAGTAATTCAAAAATAAAGTCAGTTCGAAATGGGAAACTGCTGACTCAGAATATATTTTTATGGGTTAGCATTTGGCCTTAAATTTGCAACAATTGTAATAGTTGGTTGTCTTCACTTCACAGTTGTGCCTTTGTTACTATATTAATTAGGCTGTGGTAATTATTTCCGCACCAGTCACTTTTATGTTATTTAATAATATATATTTAAGATACTATTTTTAGATGTGCACTGTGTTCTGATTTATTTTTATATATGGTCTTTTGAATTACTAAACTTGTTAATGGGACAAATGTTAAAAAAAAAAAAAAAAAAAAAAAAATATATTGTAGTCTTTAATTTAGTTTTCTTGACTGTTGCTCCTGCTATAAACAATGGCAGTTATAGCTGCCACATTCTCACTATGGAGACAGTTACTTCCTCTGCACTCAAAGTCTCCTCCCAAAATTGCAGATGCCAGCGCACATATATTGTATATAAAAGGTACTAAATTAGAGAATCTACTATTTCTTTACATTCTAAAAACATTTTGCGTAGTTATTCAAGGAGTACAAAATATGACCATAGTGGTCTCTTGAATTTAAACTTATTTAAATAGGGAGCATTATTCATCACTAACACATAGAGTTGTATTTTGTAATGGCCAGTTCTGAGGATATTGCCTAAAAACAAGTTTTTTAGACATATTTTCCAATCTCCAAGTGACTTGACTCAGCCCTTACAGTACTGTTTTCAGGGAGAGTCTGTGTACCATATTTATTTTATTTGCACAAGACTGCAGCCCCTTTTGTCACTCTTGAGGGGCCTCCTCATGCAGTTCTGGCTGCATTATCCCTGTATTTCTTTATTTCTGGGGGTGCCCAGTGTCCTGGGTCAATAGCACCAGGCACCTCCTTGTCAACCTGCTCCTGGCATAAGCCAAGCTGGCTATATATAAGTCCAAGAAGCAGTGATTGTCAGAGGAGGTCCCCTTATCGTGTGAGGCCATGTTCTGGGCACTGGTGCGCTCCCGTATCCGGGCAGAGTATCACCTGGCTTTGTCCGCTGGGAGGATGGGATAGTTTATCTCCCAGTGGGCTGTGGATGGTGTACTCTGCTTGGTATCCCCCCATCCGGTTTCTTTTACCCTCATTTTCCTTTTATAATTTTGGTTTATTTACAGTTGTCTCTCTGGTTATGGTCTTGACATTTTTCCACCCCACCACAGGTGGGTATGTGAGTAAAATATAAAACTGGCCTTAAAAGGCCAATCTCTGTCAAACCAGTAAAATATACTGTTTTCGGTCTGCAAATCATCCTTAATACATATTCTTAATGCTAGATACATTCTGATATTTGAATGTATTTATGTCTGATATTTGTCTTTATCCATTGCTAGATATTCTTAAACATTTACAGTATCTACTTTTTTGTTCCTCTATGAACCTCATCACATTTTCCTAGAGGTATATATATTGATTATGTAGTGGGGGGATTGACTAAACGATCTCTGATGCAATAGCCAAAGGTCCGAATTTACTGAGCACAATTCAGCATTGCGTGTTTCAACCCCACAATAGCAGTACATTTTATAGTTAGATAAAATAATATTACCAATATTCAGCCATTAAAAAACAAGGCTAAATATAACTGAAAAATCCCATCAATACAACTCATGCTTACAGTAGCGTAAATGAATCCCAGTTTATGGAAATATTAAATATGAATATAAATGATTAATTACATTATTTTTATTTAGATATAAGACTCATTTATATTTCTCTGCCCAGTTTCCCAGAGTGCAGTTCAAAAACTGTATTTCTTGAGATTCTCAGCAGGAAAAACATTTGATTTTTTATTTTTATTATTTTTAGATGGCAAAATGTGCACAGACTATGTACATTTTTATTAATTTTACTTTTTAATCATTTTATTATATGATTGACAGAATGACATTATAAACAAAAGTGATTAATATGTGGTGATGATGTTATAACTTTGCTTGCTTTGTTGTTATTATATATCAACCACTATTACAACTTTGATGGTTAATCTAAGCACATCTGAAGCTAGCATTGCATTTTTGCCATGCATTTGCGCCTGCGCCTACTGAAATACCTTATAAAATGCTCATGCCTGATCCCTAAAACATACATGCACTATTCTGTTGGCGATATATAAGGGGTGAATAGGTACATAATGCTACATTGGGCATTATCACATCACATCTCAGACCTAATTATAATACCTGAGATTTAGTAACTCACATGTAGACTTGGGCAGTACTAATGCGTGATGTGCCGATGTAAATCTTGACTTAACAAGAGTCGTTTTAGGAAATTCCCCCAGTAAGAATGGAAAATGTTAAAAACTATTCTCTCACATGAAAAAATATGCTTGCAAACTGTTTGTTGAAGCATAGATACAATAAGCATGTACATTTGGCTTGGCTTCATGAACAAAGATTTAAAAGGTATGTTTTCCACATCTGCAAGCTCTCTGGTGGCTGAGGAGGCCAATGTGGGACAGGCAGCCTCGACCACAGTGGTTGCACAGGAAGGTTTGCTCTGGTTTGGGTTCTGCATTGACAAGATTTTTCCTCCGTCTCCTTTTGTCCTCAAGATCAGCCCTACGTGTTTTTTCAAAAAAGGAAACAACCTGATGAATGGTACTTCTCCAGGACTTGCGGTCTAAAGCTAATGTTGTCCATCGTTGATGGTCAATGTGACTGTCATCAAGGGACTATTTCAACAAGTCCTTGTACCTCTTCTTCACTCCTCAGTCACGATTACCTGTGGTGAGCTCACCATATAACACAATCTTTGGAAGCCGATCACCCTCCATCCTAGAGATATGTCCTGCCTAGCGCAACTGGCCTCAATGCCGATGACTCCTGCCTGTTCTAGGACTTTAGTGTTGGAGACGAGGTCACTCCAGTGGATGTTGAAGATGGTGCGGAGGCAGCACTGATGAAAGCACTCAAGAAGTCGTAGGTGATGGCGGTAGGTGACCCATGACTCAAAGCCATACAGTAGGGTGGTCAACACAACAGCTCTGTACACATTGACCTTGGTGCATTTATTCAGATGCTTGCTGTTCTAAATCCATTTATGTAACCTGCCGAATGCACCATTTGCTTTTGCCAGTCTGTTGTCAATTTCCTTGTCAATATTAGGGTCCGAGGAGGTGATTCAATCCAGTTAGGTGAACTAGTAGACTGTTTTCAGTCTGGACTCGCTAATAATGATGCGAGGAGGACAGTAAACGCCTTGAGGTACATGCTGGTGGAGAACTTTTGTCTTCTTCAAACTGACTTTTAGACCGAATAGCTCTGCAGCCTCAGTAAAGCAAGATGTCAATCTCTGCAGAGCTGTCAACATATGGGAAACAAGGGCAGTGTCATTGCCGAAGAGTAGCTCTCGAACAGGTGTGGGCCTTTAGTTGTCTCAGGTTGAACTGAACTGAGCCATTGGTGTGGTATCGAATGTAGACCCCATCCTCATCATCAAGGTCTGCGGTGGCCATTTGCAGCATCATACTGAAGAATAATGTAAATAGTGTTGATGCAAGGACACAGCCCTGCTGCACGCCATTACTTATTGGGAAGGGCTCCGACTGGTCGTTGCTGTGCCTGACTTAGCCATGCTGGTTTTCATATAGCTGGATGATCATGTTGAGGAACTTGGGAGGACATCCTATACGTTTCAGGATTTGCCACAGACCCTTCCTGCTCACATGGTCGAATGCTTTGGTAAGGTTGACAAATGTCACATGAAGCCCCTTGTTCTGTTCTCTGAATTTCTCTTGGAGCTGCCTGAGAACAAAAGTCAGTGGTGCTCCTGTTGGGTCTAAAGCCACACTGACTCTTGGGGAGGAGTTTGTCTGCGATGTACAAAACCTAGATGATTAACACCATTCTGCAGGAATTTTACATTTTGTTATGGAAAAATGTTGATATATGATAACACATACACTAAATTTTAAAATGCAAGACAAAGAAATTAATATTGGAATACTGAATATCACTATTTTAGACCTACCATTTACAATAAGCCTTTAAAATGGTTGAATTGGTCAGTTACATGTGGTATAGGAGATTCTTCATGGAAATTTTAGATCCTATGAAGAGGTTTTATATAATGGTGTACAAGCTATTACATATTTGACCTTTGCAGGGAGTGCAGGTTACTATTAATAATGGCGTAGCTTAATGAGAGACTATGAGAGCTGGATAACTTTATCAGATTGAAGGGCTGAGGCAGTTAGAAAAAAGAGCAAAGATAAGTAAGTGTGTGGCTTTGAAATTATTTTGAATTTTAAGACAGGCTCCATTTTAGAAGTGTTTGACTTCAATTGGTACCTTTATCCCTTGTCCGTTCGAACTGGCTTCCCTCAAAAACGCAGCATGCTCCTACTCCTACCAACTAGGATTTCATATTTAGTTAGTACAAGTAAAAACTAATGAGTCTTATACTCATCTGTAAGTGGAATTATGCTGTATATTATGAGTTGAATGAGCAAGTCTGAGGTTTTTTATGTTACCTGCACTATTCCACTATTCTATTACACTACTTTACACTACTTTACTTAAAAGCAATAAAACAGAAAAATATCATTTTAAGGAATTGATTAATATCTTAAAAAAGTAAATAATATAATACTACCAGTTACTCTAGCCACCAACATGAGTATTTCCAATTAAATATATATTAATAAATAAATAATTTTACTGATCCAACTGTGGTTCTGTTTTTGGGACTGTCCATGATTTTATTCTATCCTCTCTTGAGCTAGGGTTTGTCAATCTCAATGACTCTGCCACTGATAATCCAACTATTTGTAGTAAATAAGAAAGCAAGACAATTAAAGAAAATCTCCAGTAGCACAATAATGTTTGGAATTAGCGAAACATATAGATGGTTCACTAATATGTGAAGTACTTTTCAGTAAAATGTTATGCAGCTGTGTGTAATGCCGTAGCTGCTCCATTGCCTTTTACTCATAGCTCCTCTTCTTTATGTATTTATTTTTTTATTATCTATTTACAACTAATATATTAACTATGTAACACACAAACTCACAATAGGCAATGGAACACTGCAGGGATGCCCGTTGTCACCCCTAATTTTTAACTTAATGATTGAACCTCTACTACAAGCTATAAATGTCGCAGGTAATATTAAAGGTATTTCTATCAAAAATTACACATATAAGCTAATGGCGTTCGCAGATGACGTCCTACTGACCTTAAACAATCCAGAAAATTCACTCATACACCTTTACGATATTTTGAACAGATTTAGTCAAGTCTTGTAAAGTAAATATGTCAAAATCTGAAGTCTTGACTTTAAATATAAGAAAGGCCGAATCTATAGCGCATGAAGCTAAGTTCCCCCTAGACCGGCAATCGAAAAAAGTTACTCATCTGGGTATAGTTTTTACTGGGGATCTGAAACAACTTAATTTTAAACTTAAAATTAAACTATAATAAATTGCTATGTAAAATAAAGGAAACATTGAAAGCATGGAAATTGAAATCTCATTCATTATCTGGAAGAATAGTCGCGGTGAAAATGTCCATTCTACCCAGATTAACTATCTGATGCGTGCAATACCCATAGAAATTCCTGGCTATTTAACTAGACAATTGCAGTCAGTAATAAAAAAGTATATCTATAATGATAACAAAGCAAGGATCAGCAGGGAAATAATATCCAGAAACTTCTGAAAAGGAGAATTATCTTTACCGCACATAAAGCGACTATGCTAGCCCATTTGGTTAAATGGCCAATGGGCAAAGACAAGGCGAGATGGTACCAAATAGTGAGGGACGCGGCCGAGGGCCTCGGTTGCTGGCGGCGCTCCATGACAGCAACTGAGGCCCTCGCAAAACTAACGTTAATATGGAGCACTTTGGCAATGAGCGCCACAGGCGCTCATTGCAGGCGAGCCTCGCATAGCGAGGCGAGCCGTTAAACCGTAGCCAAAAAATACGTCCGCAACTCGCGAACATGAAAAAAATAAAAAAACACAATAAATACACACACCACATACATAAAAAGATTACCGACAGCAAGAGGGAGCATCCACGACCTCAAAAAAACAACTTACAGCTTCATTTACCTCAAAATAAAAGAGTTTACACACTAAAAAATTGTCAAAGCGAGAGAAAAAATGGCGGCCGAACAAAACGAAAACGAGGCTACAGCACTCTAAGCACGAAAAACACTTATGGATAATCCGCTAAGATGCATACCACACATTACGACATAGCAAAAATCGTACGCAATCGGACAGGAAAAAAGCAAAAACACAATAAATACACACAACACATACATAAAAACCTTACCTACAGCAACACGAAGCATCCAGCACCTCAAAAAAAAATACTTACAGCTTCACTTAACTAAAAATAAAAGAGTTTAGACACTACAAAATTCTCTAAGCGAGAGAAAAAAATGGCGGCCGAACAAAACTAAAACGATGCTACAGCACTATAACCACGGAAAACACTTACGGATAATCCAAGAACACGCATACCACACATTACCCGCCATTTTACGCTAATGCGGAAGTACACAACTACGCTAACGGTTTCGGCTCGCGCACGCACACTATTACACTGCACACGTTCATCACGCTCACACAGCACCTGCACACCACTAATGCTGCAGCAACATCAAACAAGGTTCACAGATCTTAAACACAATGCTTCAAAATAGGTCAAGTATATTCAATTATTAATTATTATTATATATTTCAGTAATACACACAAAACAACATTAGCTACCTTAGAATTCCATATGTATATTAATAACTAAACAACTTTCCAAACATACACATCTCATTGCCGTCATTTTTTGACGGGCAAGTCGCTAGTTTCAAATAAAGTTAATTGGAATCATTGGGGAATCACAAAGATACAAGATTTATACAATAATAAAAAACAATACTCCTTTGAAGAATTAAGCCACAAATATGACCTTCCTTCAAATAAGTGACTGGAATATAACAGGGTCAAACATTGTCTGAGCAGATTTAAATGGCAGCAGACCCTTAGTCGACAACTTTCCTCTCTGGAACAAATTTGCTATGTACAACAGAACACACATTTAATTTCCAAATGCTTTAAAATGCTTGAACTGAAGATGGAACAGGGTAAGTCCTTTAGGGTAAAAGAATGTGAGAAAGAAATTACCTCCACTTTGACAAAGGTGCAGTGGACTCAGGCCTTTCGCGATACTGATAGATTCCTTAAATGCGCATCACATAGGCAAATATACTTTAAATACCCTTCAAAGATGGTACTATGTGCCCAGTGTGGTAGCTAAATTATCTGATAATAATAAATTGGACAAATGCTGGAGAGAATGTAATGAAACTGGTTCCTTCAAAGACAAAAGGTGGGAGTGCGACAAATTGCAAGAATTCTGGACAGGGTTAAATAGACAAATTAAACCCACCATAGAAATGGCGTTATTTCATATTTTTCCCCCTAAGACGCGCTTGAAAGAAAAAGCATACTTAATTAATTTTTTTATGGTAGCCAAAAAACTGATAACTCGCAATTGGAAACATCTCTCTATGCCCTCAGGAGGTTGATATAATCAGATCCCTCAAAGGGAATTTATACTTCCGGTAGATATAGTCAAATGGACAATCTCGGACAGACTGAATGACCCTTAGAACAAAACTGCATGATACCAACTGGAGATCACCCCCTCTAACCCTGATGCAATTTTTTTTTTCTTTTCAATGTTTTATTGTGGAGGTACGTTTGGAATATTATACAAACATTCCATTATAATCAATGCAATAAGATCAAATTGGATTTTGTATGACTATGATGTTTGCACAATGTTCTTGTGCTATGTTTGTAATGAAAATAAAATGATAATGAACTATGTAACTTATATATATATATATATATACCGTATTGGTCCAAATATAAGCCGCACCTTTTTTCCGATTTTTGAGCTTGCGAGTTAAGGGTGCGGCTTATATTCGCGATCGTGAAAAAATGACAGCCGATTTGCGAGATTTGAGTTACGCGTGTGTGGCTTATATTCGGGATCGCAAAATCAATGCCGATTTGCGCGTTAAGGGTGCCGATTTGCGCGCATGTGACTAAATTGTAGCAATTGAATACCAATTTCCGGTTTTAGTGATTCTAGCATCCTGGAAGGCCTGTAACCTGCAAAAGAAGTTACAGTACATGTTAGAAAGCCTGTTTCTTGCAATGGCTGATCACTTGGAGAGAAAAGCATCAACAAGCCTAGGAGTGAGGCGTAGTTATGATGCAAGTTTCAAAATTGCAGTTGTTAATTATGCAAAGACAACAAGCAACAGAGAGGCTGGAATTTTTTTTGGCTTGGATGAATCCAATGTGCGACGTTGGGTTGCCTCAGAGGAGAAATTGAAAAATTCAGTTTCCACCAGAAAATCTTTCAGGGGACAAAAACATGGCAAATACCAGAACTTTAAGCTGGGGTTTATTCCTACATTCAAGATATGAGAAAAGATTCGATGCCAATTTCTCGTGAAGTAATCCAGCTGAAAGCCTTAGAACTTGCAAAGACCTTAAAAATAAATAAGAGGGAATTTCGTGCAAGTATTGGTTGGTGCCGTCGTTTTATGCGGAGAAAGGGTCTCGCTCTTCGACGAAGCACTTCATTGGCACAGAAACTGCCAGATTTTGAGGAGAAACTGACTAGTTTCCAGAGGTACTGTATGTCATCCAATTGCGGCAGCGTCACTCATACTCATTAGACCAGATGGTCAATGCTGACGAGACCCCAGTATTTTTTGACATGCCAAGCAATACAACAGTAAACCAGAAAGGGGCAAAAAAGTGTCATTTTAAGAACAACTGGTAATGAAAAACTCAGAATAACGGTGATGTTAGCTGTCACTGCTGACGGAGGAAAGTTACCCCCCTATGTTATTCTGAAGCGAAAAACTTTGCCCAAAGAAAGCATTCCTGATGGCCTAGTGATTCGTTGCCAGGAAAAAGGCTGGATGACAACTGAACTGATGGTTGACTGGCTGTCTGTAGTTTGGAACTGCAGACCTGGAGCACTGCTCACTAAGAGAGCCATGCTGGTCTTGGATGCACTCCTGAAGTGAAGACTAAAGTTGCTGCACAGAAGACAGACCTTGTTGTTATACCTGGTGGCATGACTTCAAAGCTGCAAGTGCTTGATGTCATTGTCAACAAGCCGTTCAAAGACAACCTACGCAAGCAGTATTCAGATTGGCTTCGGGAAGGGGATCATGCTCTCACACCATCTGGCATGATTAAGAAGCCGTCAGTGACACTCCTGTGCCAATAAATTATAAATTCAAGGTCTAGAATTTCTTCTAACTCCATCATCAGGGGGTTCAAAAAATGCTGCGTGTCCAATGCATTGGATGGTAGCGAGGACAACTTGCTATGGGAGGAGAATGAAGATAACAGTGACAGTGATGAAGCGAATACTGGTGACGAAATCAGTAGTGACACCAGTGATGACTGTGAATAGTAAAAAGTTTCCTTGTTACCTTATGTTTCATGTTTCCTGAACTTTCTGTTGATTTTACCATAATATTGGCAACCTGCCTAAAGAGTTACAGTATAATGTTTTCCAAATACTGGATACCATATATGGTACAGTATATGATAAAATAAAATCACTATTTATTCCCTAAATCTACTTGACTTTTTTCTTTTTCTCTCTGACTTTTGTCTTTTTCTCTCCAATTTTAAGGGTGCGGCTTATATGTGAGTACTATCTTTTTTCAGTTTTTTCCCCTTGCATTTTACAGGTGCGGCTTATATGCGGGTGCAGCTTACCGTATATACTCGAGTATAAGCCGACCCAAGTATAAGCCGAGGCACCCATTTTACCACACAATACTGGGTAAAATGAGTGACTCGAGTATAAGCAGAGGGTGGGAAATGTGCTGCCCCCTGTGTCCCTCTTGTGCCCTCTGTGTCCCTCCTCAACCTCCCTCCTCATCCTCAACCTCCCTCCTCATCCTCAACATCCCTCCTCATCCTCAACCCCCTCCTCAACCTCCCTCCTCATCCTCCCTCCTCAACCCCCCGTCCTCAACCCCCCTCCTCAAACCCCCCATCCTCATCCTCTCTCCTCAACCCCCCTCCTCAACCCCTCATCCTCAACCTCCCTCCTCATCCTCAAAATCCCTCCTCAACCCCCCCATCCTCAACTACTTCCTCAACCTCCCTCCTCAACCCCCCCATCCTCAACCCCCTCCTCAAGCCCCAATCCTCATCCTCCCTCCTCAACCCCCCATCCTCATCCTCAACCCCCTTCTCAACCCCCCCATCCTCATCCTCTCTCCTCAACCCCCCATCCTCTACCTCCTCCTCAACCCCCCCATACTCATCCTCTCTCCTCAACCCCCCATCCTCAAACCCCCTCCTCAACCCCTCCTCCTCATCCTCAACCTCCCTCCTCATCCTTAACCTCCCTCTTCAACCCTGCCATCCTCAACCACTTCCTCAACCTCCCTCCTCAACCCCCCCATCCTCAACCCCCTCCTCAAGCCCCCCATCCTTATCCTACCTCCTTAACCCCCCATCCTCATCCTCAACCCCCTCTTCAACCCCCCATCCTCATCCTCTCTCCTCAACCCCCATCATCTACCCCCCTCCTCAACCCCTCCTCCTCATACTCAAGCGCCCTCCTCACCCTCAACCTCCCTCCTCATTTTCCCTCCTCATCCTCAACCTCCCTCCTCAACCCCCCTCCTGAACCCCCTCCTCAACCTCCCTCCTCAACCCCCCCATCCTCAACCCCCTCCTCAACCTTCCTCCTCAACCCCCCCATCCTCAACCCCTTCCTCAACCTCCCTCCTCAACCCCCCCATCCTCAAACCCCTCCTCAAGCCCCCCATCCTCCCTCCTCAACCCCCCCATGATCAACCCCCTCCTCAAACCCACCATCCTCAACCCCCCTCCTCAACCCCTCCTCCTCATCCTCAACCTCCCTCCTCATCCTCAACCTCCCTCCTCATCCTCCCTCCTCATCCTCAACCTCCCTCCTCAACCCCCTCCTCAACCTCCCTCTTCAACCTCAACCCCCCTCTTCAACCTCAACCCCCCTCAACCCCAACCCACCTCCTCAACCTCAACCGCCCTCCACCCCAACCCCCCTAAATACCTCCCCCCTCTCCCCTCACTTCCCTGCTTGTGCTCCGGCCTCTGCTCCTTGACCCGGCGTGCATGTGACGTCACATGCGCGCAGCACCGGGTCATGGAGCTGAGGCCGGAGCACAAACAGGTAAGTGAGGGGAGAGAGGGGAGGTATTTAGGGGGGTTTAGGTGGAGGAGGGGGGTTGAGGGGGGTTTAGGTTGAGGAGGGGGGAGGGAAAGAGACACGGGGGGTTAGAGACACACGGGGGGGTTAGAGACACACGGGGGGTTAGAGACACATGGGGGGGTTAGAGACACATGGGGGGTTAGAGACACATGGGGGGGTTAGAGACACGGGGGGGTTAGAGAGACAAGGGGGGGTTAGAGAGACACGGGGGGAGAGTGACTCGAGTATAAGCCGAGGGGGCCCTTTTTTTTTACTTAAAAAAAGGGCTGAAAAACTCGGCTTATACTCGAGTATATACGGTAGATTCGGACCAATACGGTATATATATATATATATATATATATATATATATATATATAGATATAGGGTAAACAGTCACGCTGTATTAATAAAATCTGCAATAAAAAATAAAGCATATACAATCTACTATTTGCTGAATGGAATAAGCAATGTTTTTGGAGTGTTTCCAGCTCTGAAGAGATAGGTAGAGAATAATATATGTATAAAACCAAGAAAGACATGTCCATAGCACTGTAAAAGCAAATAAAAAAATCAATACTGCACTGTATATGATGGGGAAAGGGATGAAAGACATTAGAATTAATTACACAACAGTCTCAAGCTTACAAATCGGCAATAAAAAATAATTTTATTTTATGTTTCATTTCGGGGTTATATCGATCTCGGGAATCAATGAGTTAATACATATCAGGCCACCCACATGGACTACATTAATTTTCATTATTTTGTGTTTTGCGGGTTTGCGAGTCTGATTGCATATTGGACCTCTAAATGGTAATTGATAGATATGTAACCTCCATCTTAGACTGACGTAATGATGACGGGCTCACGGCCTTGCTTAATGGATCATATTCCTGCCCTGAAATGCTACGTACGAGTTTACAGTTTCGGCTTTTGGCCCGTAACTTGCGGGCTTGTTCAATAAAATAGCACCGGAATTGTATCAGACTGGCCCGCAGACATACGGCTTATATACCGCGAGATGCAGGCTTCGAGTTGAATGAGGCTCAATGTTAGTAGGCAATTTCCCTGCTTTGCAGTCAGTCAGATTGACTCATCTATGGACTATGGACTCTGGATTCTAAGCTCAAACACAGGGCCCTCCATCCTTTACAATGTGTTAATATTGCTTTTATTTTTTTGAGCTTAACCCACAAATTGTGCTATGGAATATGTTGGTGCCTAGCATGATTATAATTATAATAATAATAACAACATCGAGTGCAACAACATCAAATACCCAACAAGTGCCATTTGTGGATACCAGAATGAAAACAAAATCTAGCACATAAAGTGTCACACAGTGCCCTACAACAAATACATCACCGCTTGTGTCTGTAACATTTCATGCTATACATTTACTAAAACTAATGTGTTATTTAACTAACTATGTTTCAAGAGTTGTAAGAGCTCATTTTTTTTCTTCATCTGTAAGAGAGGAAGGTTAATTGGCTGTAATAGCTGGAGGGCCTGCACAAGTCAGCAGCTTGCTAGTGAAAAGAGGATCTGCAGAGACAAATGAGACAACTTGTACAGTATGTGGTTATAAATATCTAACATCTGCACTAAGAACATCACAAGCAACAAGTAGAAAGGTTTCATGCAATGCAGAAAAAGCTGTTTATTAGAAAGGATGCTGGAATAGTAAGGATTATTACATTTAATTAGATTGTAAGCTCTCTTGGACAAAATGCTCATAAATCTTAATGTAATCATACTGTAACTTGTATCTGTGTACCTGGATACAGCTATTCAAATAAAAATACAAACTTGCAGTCAGATATCACAACTATATTAATAGATATATAGGTTCTTTTTGGAACCTATTTATAGGAGCACAGTAGTCCTTTATTTAATATATAATATTTTGAAGACAGGGAAAATATTTTAGTATGTAAAAAATGCTGATCTAATGCTGCCTATAATTAACTAACTTTTATATGCAAATCAGCTGCTGGAGAATGTACCATTTTGGTTTCGACAGATGAGCTTCCCTTTCTATTTCAATTGCAGACAGCTTTTAATATTTATTTTATAATAGGATTTAAGTTCTATCCACTCTCTCTTAAATATACTGTTGGCTTTGAATGAATCAATTACCATGACCAACGTGATAAATCCCTTGCAACAGACAGTGTCCATTACATTCAATACACTTCCACCAATATAGTTATCACGTTTTTATTGCTATAGTAGAACATATATTAATAACAATTTTGCCTGAAATTAGTAATTCTTTTTTCAGCCGGTCACTCGAGTTACGGTTCTATCCAATTCGGGAAGACCGCACATTATGGGCTAATAGTGAAATTCGGAAATCATGCCATCATCGTAACTTCAGAGTTAGGAACAGCCAATGGAAACAGAGATTGTCATCCTTATGGCAATGAAAATGAAGTTTTGATTTCAAAGTCCTACGGGCTTCAATTACGAGTTACAATTGGACATTTCATATTGCAGATTTGCAAGCTTGAAAATGTTGTGCTATTAATTCTAAGACCTAACATCAATTAAAAGTACAGGAGTGTGTGTATATGTGCATTAAAAGTGCTCCCGACATGACATTAAGCACTTTGCGAGGCATCCTTGGTACATGTGACTTGTGGTTAAAATTTTGCCATTTGCGGGCTTGACGCAATAGTGATTTGCGATTTTAGCGTTCGCAACTCTTGGCTTGAACCATCGCAGTGAATTGGAGGCAGGAGCCTGTAACACTATAGGAGCCTGCAAAAAGACGACAATTGAATAGCAAAGTAACTTGCGGGCTACATTTCCAAAGCCCGGATCTCCCGAAAGCTCAATTGAATGAGGCTCACTGTTCGCAATAAATAAAAATATTGGCGTCTGAGGGGTATACATTCAAAGCAAGGTGACTATTAAGACACATATTTTAAAATAGAAATGTGCTGGTATTTTGACTGCAAGAAAATTATATATATAGTTTCTTGGCTTCTAGGTTGCAGTAAAAACAATTTATCCACTCTATTATAACATTGCTGTAAAAAATAAAATCAGCCCATCTACTTCAATTACAACCAACTGTTAATATTTATTTTTCAATAGCATTTGATCGATTTATATAAGATCATCCTTGTTTTTTTTTAGATGAATTTTTCCTCACTATGTCTGTCTTTAAATTTATGGGTCTGTGACACTTCTTCTTTATTAATGCCTCCAGAAAAATGGTTTATGTCTACTCTGACTTTAATATTTCTTCTCTGCTGATGACAAACTTTGATCACTAATATTTTTGTTCTAGTGAAGAAGCAATTATAAATCATATATTACAAGAGCGTAATCTCAAAGCAACTGCAGTTTAATAGTTTTAATTGATTGGTGGTGAAATTCTGTACTGTAGCACATCCCAACAAAACTGGTAATAATGTGCACACATACAAAATACATCTGACTGTATGTTTACTTTTTTATTTTCTTCAATTTTAACTACTTTTTATTTTTTTAACTGTATGTGTCCAAACATATTTGCGGATATGTTAAATATTAATTCTTAGATTATATGACCGATCCATGTGTAAAACGATGACTAAAGTCCTAGGCCTGCGCCTTGTTAGTCATTTGCTCTAGACCTACAAGGCACAGGCCTAGGGCAGCTTATTTTTAGGGAGCAGACTCTCTCAAATTGCTGGTATGTATTCAGGGAAAGTAACAAGGGAACATGGGAATAAAAAATAATAATTGGGGCATGGGAGACATACAACCGTAGCAGAGCTACTGTTGGTGCAGCAGATGCAAAGCACTAGGGTCATAAACAGGATAAGGGTCCACTGTTAACTGGAAAAAGGTGGTCTCTTACTTTATTAGGGGACAGAGGCAGATATTTTTTTCTAGAGGTGATGTGACCACCTACACATTTTGTCTGTATTGGCCCTAAAGTTGGCTACAACCTCTTATAGAGAACTTGCAAGAGGAGGCCCCACATTGTTTTGCACCAGAGCCCTCCATTCACTATCTCTGCCACTAACACACAGATATGAAAGCACATAATTCAGCATAAAACCTAAACATGCCTCTGGGAAGGGACACAATTTAATTTGTTACATAGAAGCACTATTTGAGAAACACAAATACATTGTGATCACTTATCTGTATTTGACCACTGTCAGCTGACCCCTATTTGGAGTGACATTTATAACCTACTCTAAGGAAAATTGTAGAGAAGGTGGAAAAGGAACAGGAGGTAGACCCATAATGAAATTATTTATTGCACCTCCTGGGGAGAAGTGTTGACATGCAGCACTACATGCTTTATTCATTTTAATGGACCTCTTTATTGTAGAAAAACCCATATACCGTAAGTTTGTATTGTGTTCATCTCAATGAGTATACCACCTTATATAGCTCAGTTTCTCTGTGTGCTCCTGTTGTCCAAATATTTATTTTACATGTATCAGATATATATTATAAGAAATGAATGTGTTTGTGTGCAGTGAAAGGAGTTTTGTTAGTTTGTTAGTTAGTAAGGCAGAATGAGGAACAGTTAATAATAGTCTGTTTTGTACTGTGTTTCTATACACTGTACAGCTGCACCATTTGCAGTTTTGCACCATATGGTCCATGGTATATCCGGTAATGACAATTTCTGTGGTGCCCCCTTCGCTTGATGCCCTAAGCATGTGCTTATTTGCTTAATGCTTAATCCAGCCCTGGTTCTACACACCCCAACAAATTTATTTATTTGGCTGTAGGGGTGCTCCTTCCAGTCTTATATACAAGTAACAAAGATAAACCTTACACTGACAGTTCCAATAAAGAATTACATATCTATCTGACTATGAGTGTACTGATATACACAAAAAATTTCCTAGGATATAATCACAAGCAAGGATATTAAACCTGTTCACGTGTGAATTGATTTTCACACGCAGGGCCACTAAAGATATTTCTTAAATACTATTAATTGAGTTATCAATATATTATCATTATTATTATTAACTTTTATTTGTAACATGCTAACATATTCCACAGAGCTATACAGGGGAAAAGAACAAAGAAAAATACAATATTAAAAACTGCAGAAAAGGAACGGCCCTGTTTCGAGTTTCAAATCTTGTAGAAAGTGTTTTTTTTCCAAAGCAGCCTACAAGATTGGAAACTCACTACTTACAATCTAAAGGGAATGGAAGAGGCAGAAACCTAGACAAAAATAAAAAGGTAAGGAGTAGCAAGGGTCAAGAAGAAAGTGAAAGTTTAGATAGGTAGGAAGGTGTACAAAGTTAGAAAGGTTTTTCAATTAGTGGGAGAGGGAAGAGATCTGATTGAGGTGAATGGCTCTAGTATGTAATATGTTATCTGCCCCTAGTGGTCAGATAATGTAACCTGAAAAGGGAATGTCAGGTGATAGTAATCTGATTGGTATATAGCTGTAACAAATGGGGAGGGGGAGAGGGAAGTGGTATCCTGACCCAGAGTGAGATGAGTTGAAGCAGAAGAGGAAGCAAGTGAGAAAGAGTGTTACATAGCACACTGTGCGAGGAGGAGGAGGGTCAAAGGAGGTATACTATTGCTGGGAGGAGGAAGTGGGGGAGGGGGGTCAAAATTAGTCAGAGCATGAGGATAAATAAAGACACATAGTTTAAACACAGCTTAAGTAAAGTAGTTAATGGGAGCATAAAGAGGAGAGCATGAAAGATGCGATGGTTTTGTTGGAGAGTTGAAAAGAAAAGCCTGAAGCCTGAGGAAAAGGCTGGAGGATATGAGGAAGAAGAAGGCACAATGAAACATTGTGTAAGGAATCAATAGGAATAGTTAGCAGTTGTGGCGATTAATCAGCTCTAAGAAATTTGTATGACTCAATAAATTAAGAGTAACCAGGGGCGGGCGGTATAATTAGATACATTCACACTTCAGGTGAGAAACATTGTTTTTACTCGTCACTACAACGAAGAAGGGATGGCAGGTGGAGATGGATCATTGAGGTCATTGAAATAAAGAACATGAGCTTATGCAAATTCCATTATATGTTCTGCTAACTTGGTATTTTAGCTGTGCCACCAATCAGTGAGCTGAAAACCTCATGGGGTGGGCGGAGAGTAACAAACAATATACTTAGTATGGAATATAACATTCTCATCTAGTTTTGCTAACCATCTTTATGAGTAGACGTTTCTGCCTGTGTACCATTATTGAGTATTTGAAATGAATCACTGCTTTTAAATTAAAGGGGGTAGAAAATAATGGATGGAGAGAGGTAGAGAGATTATTAGAGAGATGGAGGTAAATATGGACTAAAGAAGGTGGGGAAGATGAGAGGGTATAAAGAGAGAGCACAGTGATATACCAACAGCGTGGTTAGGATAACCCCTGCAAAATATCTCTCTGGGTCAGGCAAAAATAGAGGTCAGTTTGTGCAATGTTGAAGAATAAGTACCACTGGAGGGCCACATTGGGGCCCTTGGGCTGCAGGTTGGAAAGTCATGCTGTAAAGGAAATGTAAATATATCATGATACTAAACTACATGTCAGCAGCCAGAATCCTTACCTGCAGTCAAACAATCAGTGGGTAAATGTGCACAAGAAACAGGTCTGCTCAACTGCTTGAGAAATGTGAGTTTAAAATATATATTTTTCCCAACCGTATTTATAATGAGGGATTTTTTAATAATATTTTCCTCACACTAGAAACAGAATCCAATGTGAATAAAAATTATTTAGTTTTATTTAAAGTTTAATCTTTCAAGAAAAGTATACGAGTAATAAAAATGAGCACAAAATACATTGTAGATTTATCAAACTGCAATTTCCTGTGAAGTAAGAAAAAAAACAAATCAGAGCAATCGCTTAATTCTGTGTCATTTCAGATTTATCACATTGTCTAAAAATGGCTGATAAATTATCTCTATAGATTAACATATGGTTAAGATAGATTTTTTTCATATGTGATATAATTACACTGTTTCGAAAATGCTGTTCATTGTCTGCAAAAATACATGATAAAAATAAAGCCACATTACACAATGTTATTTTTTCTACATAATATGTAAGTCAAATTTGTATTGAACCAAAGTAAAATTAAATGATTGATCCTGGAGAAAAGAGAATTGTTTGGAGAGAGGGACACCCTACAGAGGCCCATCTGAATAACTCTTTATAGATGACCCGACCAACGAAAATATTCAAGTATTAGAAATTTCTGTGAGAAATTTGAATGCCAAGCTTCCTTGACTTGCAAACTAAAAACACAAACCAGACTGGGGCATATGGCTGCAGGACTTCTAGGGGCAAGCACAAATGTGTTCCACACTTTCTTCCCTATTATTTCACTACTGACCAAATTTGTATACCTCATTTTCTCTCTATCATCCCTGTTGACTTTTTCCCTCTCCTATCCTTTTCCCCATGTTTTAACCAATTTGGCCTTCGTGTCCTCTATCCTCCCTCCTTCCCCCTTCTCTCACATTTCAGTCTTTCTTCCTCTCCCCCTTCCACTTTCCCACATATTTTTGGCACCAGTTTGCATAGCGGACATTTTAACTACGGTTCTCGGTATTCTATCTATAGATGTGAATGACAGCAGTGTTACTCTTAAACTGTTACCTTAGTCCCAAATGTTCTATAATACAGTTATTAAAAAATATGTTTGAAAACTTTGAGTCTGACTGAGAGCATAATTAATTACGGAAAAATAATTAAGCTAGTTTGAATTAGAAACAAATAATTTTGATGCCTCTGCTGGATCCCAAGGCATCCAAGATACATTGGTGGAAAATATTCTGATTATCCCAAAAATGTTTGCATGCCCACAACTTTTGTGTTGCTCAGTCGTGTCCGAATCTCAGTGACCAGGCCCAAACCTGCATGGCTTCAGTTTGGTGGTTCCCTGACTGGAATCAAACCCAGGTCACAACGGTGAATCCTAACCACTGAACCACCAGGGATACCGCCCATGACTTACACAGATATAAATGTTGATCATTTGATACATCACTTGTAAGTGATTTTTTCTTGAAGTATAGTGGTCCTGTAATGTAAGGAACTTCACGCTAAGGCATTAAATAGATGAAAACCAATGATGTGCTTGATCAAGTTTAACCTGAGTTAAGAATTGGAGCATATTTAGAAGTGTTATCTATTGTCCCAACAAGCTTGTTGTCTGTGTTTACTTTTCTAATCATACTTTCCAAATGATGGTAATATAACAGCAGCTTGTGCACGTATGGTTCTAAAGGGTCCCTGTCACTCTGTGTCATGTAACAGGTCAGAACTTTATATACATACTAGCGACTTGCCCGTGAAAAAATGACGGCAATAAAATTATAATGTAGGCAATGCTGTTTGGTCGAGACATTCATTTTTTTTGTGGTCCGAGATCCTTCGGCGCTCATTGCGAGGCTGTTGGTCGTTGTATTTTTATTTTCTGATAGGCGCTTTTGCTGTTATTGTTTTGTCGGCGGTGATCTGCTTTTTGCGCTTATTGCAAGGCTTTGTGTGCTATGAGCAGCGTTGGCGCTCGTTGTGTCGCGCAGTGAATGGGTTTTGTGTTTATTGTGAGAGTGTTTTTTTTTTTTTGTGTATATTTGTTTTTGTATACTAATGAAATAATACATTAATAAATTAATATACTTTACCTATTTGGAAGTAATATATGCAGGAAGCATTGTGCTGAAGAGCTGACAATCTGTTTTGATGTTCCTGCATTGTAGATTTGCAGGGTTGTTGAGCTGAGGTGTAAGTGTCAGCTATGTGTGCAGTGTGTAGTGTTAATAGGCTGCGTGCGCGAGGGGAAGCCGTTAGGGTAGCTGTGTACTTCCGCATTGTGTAAGTTAGTGTTGTAAAATGGCGGTGAATGGGTATATGGTACGTGGCTGTGTATGATGTAGAGTCATTGTTAATAGTGTATCTTGCACCTCGTAGGGCTCTTTTGAAAATCTGTATGTGCTTGGTGGTGTTTTGCGTGTTTAGGGTCCTGTAGCCTCGTTTAGTTTTTTTTTCGTCTGCCATTTTTTCTCTCGCTTAGGGGATTTTCGTGGTGTTTTGCGTCTTTAGGGTCCTGTAGCCTTGTTTTTGTTTTTTCGGCGGCCATTTTTTCTGTCGCTTAGGGGATTTTCGTGTGTTTAAACTCGGTAATTTGGAGTTAAATTGAGGTGTAACTTCACTTGCATAGGTCCTGGGTGCCCCACACACACCTTGCTGGGGGTAATCTTTTTATGTATTTATTGTGTGTATTTATTGTGTTGTTTATGTTTTCAGGTGCGCACAGTTCGGCCGTTAAGGTCGTAATTTGTGTCATATTTTGTCTGGAAGTAAACCACATGTAAGGCAAAATAGATAATACAAAAGTGAAAAATGAAAGTCTCTATATAAGGTCATTTCATCAAAAGAACATGCTAAAAATATGACACATCAATGGTGGACAAGTGGTGGACAAGTGGACAGCTCTTCCTACGATTAAGGGATACTAATGTATTTAAGTTGTCAATCTCCCCTCATCAACCTTCTTTTCCCTTTCTGTTCTCATCCCTCCCAGATAATTTGTTATTAAGGAATCACAAACCAGCACCGTTCCCCAAGAATGGCTCTCCAATCCTTGCCTTACAGAGTGCTTACTACAAGCCGCCAGCTTTTCTAAACAAAAAGAAAGATAATTCGAGATGTGCTATTTTCTCCCTGATATTAAACCCTGGTAGTACTAAAGAAAGAACATTTCATTATCTACCCATTTGACATTGAAGGAGATTGAATTTAAAGGTTTATAGCAGAGAATGATGAAATGAGAGCCTTGTCTGTAAATCGTATACCTCTTATCTAAATGTTTAGACAGAATGATGACTTATTGTGGGAAATTAGTTTTCCTAAAAAAAGCCCTCCGTGCCACACACACAGGAACTCCCCCTCCTTCCAGGGAGACAGACTAAAACACTAATGAGTTTGTTTAGTTAGCTTTATCTAGTGAGTTGTTGTTTATCCATTTGTGGGAGAGATGAATACTTTGCTTCTGCTGATGGTTTAGTTAAATATAAAGAACTTGTTGTAATCATACATCAAATATCAGGAGACTGAAAGTGCAGGTCACCTGGTCAATACCAGCACTCTGTTGCTTAGCCCTGCTTGTTTTTCTAAGTGCTGAGTGCACACAATGCATAGATTAGGTATGGTTAGCACAAACGTGTCTGATAAACCCAGACATAAGAAAAACAATCAGTAGGACTGCAGCATTTTTCCCTAATGGCTCTATATTATTCATTTAATTCCATGTTTAGCCAATACAGTGCACAGACGGAAGCCTTTCTATTAGCCCTTGGGATAATCTGACATTTACACTGTTATTTTTTACTAAACATTATTACTGTTATTATTCTTTAGTTATAAATAGCCAATGTTGTATGCTGAATTAAATGCTAGGTATGCAGTAAACGATGGTGAGAATAACCAAATTATTTACAATACCATCCTTTCTATGCCCTTTGCTTCAAACCTGCAAGTCTCCCCTTCCCATGACCCTTCTTTTCAAGAACTACAGACTCATATTTATCATATACTTTCTGAAGCTAATCTTGATAAAGGGTAAAATTATTATAAGAAATTTAAATAAATAAATTCAGCATTTAATTGATTCATTTTTATATGCCCTGATCCATATCTGAGCATTTGATCTGCTTTATCATCAGATTATGTCCTTTTTTTTAATAGTTTTTAGTACGTCTTTATAAACTGTTAAGATTTAAATTCTGAGTATTGAATGCACTGGTACTTTGAATTGTCACATTTTCAGTATAACTGGACACTTCCTTTATATACAAGGACTCCTCCTACCTGGAGTAGCAGAAGAAAAATGGCAGCTCCCATTACAACAATAAATGATATATATATGATGGTATTGTTTTTACTCTTTAACGACATTTCATTTCCTTTTACTATCTGTCTTTTGATTTTTACTGCTGCTCCTGTTGTTTTCTCAAGTTCTCTAACAGAAAAATCCCCAAACTCTGTTTTTATCATACAATATACTTTTTTCAACCCCCTCCCCATTTCTTGTTTTTAAATGCTACATTTATAGTCCATTGTTTTTCAAACCTTTTTAAATATATTTGCCCTTGACTTATTGTTTTTCATTTTTTGAGACACAATTAATAATTATAATAATGCATTGTTATTAAGAAAACAACACATAAAACTATGTAGATGTAATTCTGGTGACTGCATCTCTTAAAGGATATTAAATTATAAAGAATTCAAAGGAGGGCAACTAAAATGGTTCATTATCTAAATGCCAAACAGCCTTATTAAATTGCAATTCGGTAAATTTAAAAGGGCTCTATTTAAGCACACAGCATATTTTTTTACAGAAGTTTTTAGTTTGTGAACTTCTATCCAAAAGCAAGCTCTTCACTAACTAAAAACGTCTGTAAAAAAAATATGCTGTGTGCATATAGAGCCCTTTTAAATTTACCGAATTGCAATTTAATAAGGCTGAAAATGTATAACAATAGGCTTCATGACATTAATATATATAACATATATCAAAGAAAACCTGTTATTATATTAAATGATTTAATATGTTCAGAAAGGAAGTGTCTACCACAAGATGAGGAATGGAAGAACAAGGGGTCATGATTGAAGTTATAAAATGTAAGGGTAATGTATAAAAAATAGTACAATACACAAAGGGTAATAGATAAGTGCAACAGCCTTCTAGTGACGGGTACAAACACTGCTTGGAATAAGCATAAGGCCATCCTGAAGATTAATTAAGCTAATCTATTTCAGGTAGATAGAAAGGGCAGAGTAGATGGACCTTTTGGTTCTTATCTGTCATCAAATCTATGTTTCTGTGTTATGATGAATGCATGGACGTTGCTTCTCCCCAATCTCTTGTAGGTCACTTTATACACGTAACAGTTAGAAGTTGCTACATATTAGTATATGCAGACATAATGGTTGATACACAAAGGCCTATCATTTTATGTATCTTATTGCTACCCTCTTATCTGCTTCATAATCCATTTTATTTACTTCTACTCTTATGGGGACACAATAAGCTTGAAAGAAAACGCCAAATCTAAATTGCATATATTACATTTAGAAAGATACCAGTGATTTGTTCTTCTTTCTTGTCCCAAGTGCAACTTTAGCATCAAAGCATTAGCTCTCTGGTCTTGTGGGAACTTTTATAGCAAAGTCAATCGCACAATAAATTAATGAGTCCCCGCAGTTACAGGATCCAAGGAATTCTCAGCTCCCTGGATAGCTAAGATAGACAAGAGTAATTTCTATCAAATGTCAAAGTGGTTAAGCGTGGGGGCTCTCACCTCCCTAAATATCTATTTCTCTGTGATTATTTCATCCAGAAAAAAAGTCTAAGAATGGAATGAGCAAACATAACTCCTACCTGGAAGCAAGAGCAATAAATGTAATGAGCAAAGAATGACAACTAATGCTCTGGTGCTGCAGTTTCAACAGGTACTATGAATGGCACAGACACATGATCTATCTATCTATCTATCTATCTATCTATCTATCTATCTATCTATCTATCTATCTATCTATCTATCACTGTCTATCACTCTAACTAGCTATCTATCTCTATATTATTATTATTATTAATATTATTACTACTGATTCTTATTATTCATTTGTAAGGCTCCAACATATTACGCAATAAACAGGGAGTACAGTAAATTATTACGCACTAAACAGGGAGTACAGTAACAGGGAGGCAAAGCTGAGAAAGTAAATATAATGGCAAGAAGAGTTAAGGGCTTGGATGGGTCAAGTGAGAAGATGGCTTTGAGAGACTGATACAAGAAGATAGAGAAGGAAGGAGAAGACAAAATGTTGTTACAGTAACTGGGCTAAAGCATAAGGACTCCGATGGTTATACTTTAGCTGGGGGATACCCAAACTAATAGGGGTAGTGGGTATTAAGGGAGAATCCCAAGAGTTACCAAGGCTCTTAGAGGTAGCAGTATTAATCCCTTTATTGTGAAGGATTTGAGCAATCAAGCCTCAAATTCAACACAATAAAGGTGTTCTTCGTAGTGACAGAATTGAGGCAATCTGGTTTCTCTGAGGCATTTTTCTGCCTTTACTGCATCTGATACTACCAGTAGCGTTTTTAAACTTTCAGGTATTCGGAAAGACTTCTGAGTACACATCAAAGAGATTGGATATTGTTACAGGGGCATGTGATATCGATTTGTAAAATAGTTATGGGACAGGCACTCTGGGATTAGGATATTAGGCACATTTGGAGCATTCAGACAGCTATTTTCAGAGGTTAGATTTACATGTGTGATGTGATAGCTCGTGGACCTTGCGTGTTAGTCCAGCGCCAGCCAGCGCCAGCAGCAAAACTACAACTGATCACTAGGTACAGTTTCAAGGCAGGATTTTAGCTCCACTTGTGAGCGCTGGTGTCGGCCTGTGTGTGGGAAGTTGCTGATGCTGCATCTATCTATCTATCTATCTATCTATCTATCTATCTATCTATCTATCTATCTATCTATCTATCGTATAGAACTATCCAGATACTTATCAGTGCCCTCTTCCCACAGTATTCAAGGAGTACACTTCACCACCTCCTCCTCACTGACACAATACTTTAACTTCTACTGTATTGTACAGTCTGCTTATAAGCCTTCCTCTTATCGGACCTTGCGTGTCAATACAGTAGAAGTTCCAAAGTATTGTGTCAGTGAGGAGGAGGTGATGAAGTGTACTATATGAATACTGTGGGAACGGGGCACTGGTAGGTAACTGAATAGTTCTATACTATATATATATATATACTATATATATATATATATATATATATATATATATATGTATATATATATATAGAGAGAGAGAGAGAGAGAGAGAGAGACAGAGACAGAGACAGAGAGACAGAGAGAGACGCAGCATCATCAAGTTCTCCCACAGACGCAAACACCAGCGCTCACATGTGGAGCTATACTCCTGCCTTGAAACTGTAACAGCGCCATCTAGCTGCCAGTTGTAGTATTGCTGCTGGCGCTGTCTGGTGCTGGACTATCATGCAAGGTCCTAGTTCATTAGTCTTTTATGAGGGAACTTGTTTTCACTCTTACAGGAGCCATGGAATGGAGGCTTTAGTTCTTTCAGAACTTGCAGATACAAACAAAATGGTGGCACGCCCTATGCGCGCTGCTTAATAGTGCGCTCTGATGATGCTCTGCAAGGCAAGCTGGTTCTGATTCTCATGCGTGAAGGTCGGGATGCCAGATTAAACACTTCTGCCTGGACCCCTATATCATGCACCCCTTAACTATACCATACTTGCTATATAACAAATGACAGAATCTCTGCTGCCCAGTGAGAAATAGCCGGATTATGGGCACCAGACAGGGGCAGCTCACACAGCACCCCTGTCTGGGCTGTGTGAGCTGCCCCTGTCTGGCGCTGTGTGATCTGCCCCTGTCTGGCGCTGTGTGAGCTGCCCCGGTCTGGCGCTGTGTGAGCTGCCCATGTCTGGCGCTGTGTGATCTGCCCCTGTCTGGCGCTGTGCGAGCTGCCCCTGTCTGGTGCTGTGCGAGCTGCCCCTGTCTGGAGCTGTGCGAGCTGCCCCTGTCTGGCGCTGTGCGAGCTGCCCCTGTCTGGCGCTGTGCGAGCTGCCCCGGTCTGGCGCTGTGCGAGCTGCCCCGGTCTGGTGCTGTGTGATCTGCCCCGGTCTGGTGCTGTGTGATCTGCCCCGGTCTGGTGCGGTGCGAGCTGCCCCTGTCTGGCGCTGTGTGATCTGCCCCTGTCTGGCGCTGTGTGAGCTGCCCCTGTCTGGCGCTGTGTGAGCTGCCCCTGTCTGGCGCTGTGTGAGCTGCCCCTGTCTGGCGCTGTGTGATCTGCCCCGGTCTGGCGCTGTGTGAGCTGCCCGTGTCTGGCGCTGTGTGATCTGCCCCTGTCTGGCGCTGTGTGATCTGCCCCTGTCTGGCACTGTGTGAGCTGCCCCTGTCTGGCGCTGTGTGATCTGCCCCTGTCTGGTGCTGTGTGAGCTGCCCCTGTCTGGTGCTGTGCGAGCTGCCCCTGTCTGGTGCTGTGCGGGCTGCTCCTGCCTGGTGCTGTGTGGGCTGCCCCTGTCTGGCGCTGTGTGATCTGCCCCTGTCTGGTGCTGTGTGAGCTGCCCCTGTCTGGTGCTGTGCGAGCTGCCCCTGTCTGGAGCTGTGCGAGCTGCCCCTGTCTGGCGCTGTGTGAGCTGCCCGTGTCTGGTGCTGTGTGAGCTGCCCCTATCTGGTGCTGTGTGAGCTGCCTCTGTCTGGTGCTGTGTGAGCTGCCCCTATCTGGTGCTGTGTGAGCTGCCCCTGTCTGGTGCTGTGTGATCTGCCCCTGTCTGGTGCTGTGCGAGCTGCCCCTGTCTGGTGCTGTGCGAGCTGCCCCTGTCTGGTGCTTTGTGAGCTGCCCCTGTCTGGTGCTGTGTGAGCTGCCCCTGTCTGGTGCTGTGTGAGCTGCCCCTGTCTGGTGCTGTGTGAGCTGCCCCTATCTGGTGCTGTGTGAGCTGCCCCTGTCTGGTGCTGTGTGATCTGCCCCTGTCTGGTGCTGTGCGAGCTGCCCCTGTCTGGTGCTTTGTGAGCTGCCCCTGTCTGGTGCTGTGTGAGCTGCCCCTATCTGGTGCTGTGTGAGCTGCCTCTGTCTGGTGCTGTGTGATCTGCCCCTGTCTGGTGCTGTGCGAGCTGCCCCTGTCTGGTGCTTTGTGAGCTGCCCCTGTCTGGTGCTGTGTGAGCTGCCCCTATCTGGTGCTGTGTGAGCTGCCCCTGTCTGGTGCTTTGTGAGCTGCCCCTGTCTGGTGCTGTGTGAGCGACCCCTGTCTGGTGCTGTGTGAGCTGCCTCTGTCTGGTGCTGTGCGAGCTGCCCCTGTCTGGTGCTGTGTGATCGGCGCCCTGATGACGCCCAGTTCTCGGCGCCCTGATGACGGCACGCTATTCAGCTGTGCGCGAGGGGCGCGCTGCCAACTAAACACATGAGGCAATAAGGGAGGACAGGTGAAGGATTAACAACATTATATAAAAAACAGTGAAATATACACTGATTTTAAAATTCAAAAACCTTTTATTCACCTGTTTTTTTTCTGTGATCTGATAATGTAGAAAGTGACAAAAAACTCCATGTTTTGTTACGCCTGTCCCTGCTAAGAGGGCACAGCCAACAAAGCAGCCATCTTCTCTAATATTTTACTCTTTTACTCATTATGTAAAAAGTTGTAAAACATTGTTTATAGAGGCAAATTCAACTCGCTGAATATGAAACAGGAAAGTTTGTTGACCAAGCCCTTAGTTATTATTTACTAACCATTATTCTAGACAGAACCAATGACATATAGACTAACCTTCAGTATTCATGGATGAGTTAAGATGTTTCCTTTACAAACATCATTACATCTAGACTGAGAAGACATTTTATTTACAGCTGAGGTTAATCAAAGAAGCCATGCAAGAGGCCAGCTATTTCTAATGTTTTCTTATAGATAAGACAGAGCTATTTTGAGGGTTTCTGAACTAAAAGCTAATCCCGAGAGCTATTAGGAAAGGTTACATAAACACTCCATGTCTCTAATCTTAAATGAATGTTTAGTAATCATTTCAAAAATGCAGATATGTCTCTACAAACATTATGAAGACAGTTATACATTAAACTTGATAAGAGCTTGGCAAGTGTTCAAGAGCATATGTCTCCCTCATATGTTGGGATGTGTTGAACCCATCTAGTAATGATCTGCCTCATACATTCACTCACTGTATCTCAGCCCTTTATGGAGCTCAGCCATCCATTTATATTTGTGATAAACAAGAAAATGTAAACAAAATATGGCATTTCAATGTTTTTGTTCCTAAAAGAACAACAATAACCCGCAAGTTCTGTAAAACTTTAAATGGCCACAGGGAACTAAATCTAACAAAAGCTGTGCATATATCAAAACAAGTTATTAATTGAAATATGTTCATAAGAAAATGGAAACCATAAAAAAGTATAATCATTGCTTTATATAATGAACTTTTAAAGTCATTTTAAAATGTCTGGTCATGGACTCCAGCTGCATGTTCCTATGTAAGAGCTGCAGTGTATGCTGGGGGATTGGGGGAGACACAGGAATGGAGAGAGAGAGGGTGAAGGGAGAGGAAAGGGAGAGTGAGGGGAAGTTAGGAAGAGGGGAATGGAGGAATTGGGGAGATCAAGAGAGAGGGACCCAGAGGGCCTGGGTATATATATATATATATATATATATATATATATACCGTATTTTTCGCCGTATAAGACGCACTTTTTCTTCCCCAAAACTGGGGGAGGAAAGTTGGTGCGTCTTATACGGCGAATATACCTTTTCAGACAGCCTCTGTCCTTTTGATCTCACCCCAGCGCTTCCTACCAGCATCGCGTCGGCCGGTGCGTCCTAGTGACGTCACACACGCAACGCTGCAGTACACGTGGAGTGCTGGTAGGAAGCGCTGGGGTGAAATCAAGATGGCAGAGAACAGAAGGAAGGTGAGGATCAGGGGGATCAGGGGGATCAGGGGGGTCAGGGAGGATCAGGAGGGTCAGGGAGGGTCAAGTGCTCCCAAATGCTGCAGTATATGCATGTGTGTGTGTATGTATGTGTGTATGTATGTATGTGTGTATGTATGTATGTGTGTGTGTATGTATGTGTGTGTGTATGTATGTGTGTGTGTGTATGTGTGTGTATATATGTATGTATGTGTATGTATATTTATGTGTGTATGTATATGTATGTATGTGTCTCTATAAAGGTGAGGATCAGGGGGGTCAGGGAGGATCAGGACGGTCAGGGAGGATCAGGAGGGTCAGGGAGGATCAGGAGGGTCCGGGGGGGGGGTCAATGGCTCCCAAATGCTGCAGTATATGGATATGTATGTGTATGTGTGTGTGTGTGTGTATGTATGTATGTGTGTGTGTATGTATGTGTGTGTGTGTATGTGTGTGTATATATGTATGTATGTGTATGTATATTTATGTGTGTATGTATATGTATGTATGTGTATCTATATATATATATATATATATATATATATATATATATATATATATATATTTGTGTGTAATGTAGGTGTGTATCTGTGTGTAAAGTGTATTTGTGTTTGAGTGTATTTGTGTTTGATTCAGATTTTTTTTTTTCTTGTTTTCCTCCTCTAAAAACTAGGTGCGTCTTATCTGCCGGTGCGTCTTATAGGGCGAAAAATACGGTATATATATATATATATATATATGAATAATCAGGGTACTGTAGTATATAGTGAATTGGACACACTTATTCATAATATAGCAATGAGCTTTCGAGAGATGAACCTTTCTTTATCAAGTCAAAAGCAATACTTGATAAAGACAGGTTCATCTCTCGAAAGCTCGTCGCTATATTATGAATACGTTTGTCCAATAAAAAAGGTATCACTATATACTGCAATACTCTAATTATTCATCTAGATTACTGGATACTAACGGCTATCTCAATCTTTATATATATATATATATATATATATATATATATATATATATATATATATATATACATATATAAATGAGATTGCACTGGAGGGCCAAGACTTTTTCTCTTCACTAGCTCCAGCACTAGGTCATTGATATTAATATATTGTTAGATGTTTCTGGCATTTTGTCCACACCCTGTAGCTCTGATGAACTTACTTAAAACAAGCTCCCTAATGTTTAGATTTATATTGAAATCTACATCAAATATCATTTATGTTAACGTGATAATATTATCTGGGGATGTTATCAGTGATGATTCCTTATACTGTTCCTTATTAATTTGCTAAAACCACATCTGTTTAACAGGCATCTGAATTAAAAAAAACTTGAGTCCCGAGTGGTGTATTTAAAGTAAGCCCAGCAACACCCAGGGAACAGATTAAAAAGGGGCAGCAACATTTTAAAAAAAGGCACTCAAAAAGAGGGAAAGAATATGTCCTGGCCTTACTATCCCATATATAGTTGTGAGTAGCGAGTTGTTGCTAACGCTGCGGGCTCGCATAGCGAGCCGCGGCCCTCGCAAAGCGAGGGCACTGGGCGAGGGTCTCAGTTGCTGGCATGGAGCGCCAAAGGCGCTCCATGCCAGCAACTGCGACCCTCGCAAACTTCACGTCTCAACCCAAATAGCACGACACACACATTACAACACTCGCAAACAACATACGACACACGTTCACACGTTACGGCCTCGCAAAACTCGGACGCAACTCGCGAACATTACAAAATTAAAAACACAATACATACACACAGCACATACATAAAAAGCTTACCTACACCAAGAGGGAGCACCCACGACTTCAAAAATGCAACTTACACCTTCATTTCACTCAAAATAAAAGAGTTTGCACAATAAAAACTTTGATAAGCGAGAGAAAAAATAGCCAACGAAGAAAAGAAAACGAGGCTACACACGCAAACACCATACGAGACACGTTACCAGACATTACGACCTCGCAAACATCCAACGTAACACGCTGACATACAAACATTTCCAACACAATAAATACACACAACACACACATAAAAAACTTACCTACAGCAAGAGGAACCATCCAGCACCTCAAAAAAACAAGCTACACATTCATTTCAATAAAAATAAAACACTTTAGACACTAATGAAATCGCTAAGCGACATAAAAAATGGCCGACGAAAAAAATGAAAACGAGGCTACAGCACTCTCAACACGTAAAACACCACAACACACTCGCAAAACACCACAACACACTCGCAAAACAACACACGAAACTCGAAAAACACCACGAAGCACCGACGGATAATCCGCAAAGACGCATAACACAGATAACCCGACATTTTACGCCAATGCGGAAGTACACCACTACGCTAACGGTTTCGTCTCGCGCACGCACACTCTTACACTGCACACGTTCATTACGCTTACACAGTACCTCCACACCACTAATGCTGCAGCAACATGAAAACAGATTGTCAGCTCTTCAACACACTGCTTCAAAATAGGTAAAGTATATTAATTTATTCATATATTATATATTTTACTATTACACACCAAACAGCATTAGCTGCCTTACGATTTGATTGCCGTCATTTTTTGACGGGCAATTCGCTAGTCACATATATAGTTGTGAGCATTGCAGGTCATTGCTAACGCTTGTGGGCCGACCCCGCACGACTTAGGCAGTGATAGCCAAAGGCGGTCATTGCGCTGGTGGAGATGAGCGACGTAGGCGCTCATCCTTACGACCCGCGGGACTAGAGATCAACCAAAAAAAAAAAAATATTCATATTTACAGTAAATTTCAACATTTCCATTTTTTTTGTCATTTTCAACAGACTCTGCCTGAACAGTGTCACTGATTAATTTGCAGCACTGCACGGTTTCACACAGACAAAAATAAATTTGCTTAACATCAATACTATGGTCTAATAAAAAAAAAAAAAAAAAATTATTTCAACATTTGCATCTCTGTCTCTCATCTTCAACAGATAAGATCTATCCTCTTTGGTGTGCACCAATGTGAAAATGCACTGCAACCTAACTAACCCTCTAAGCCTAACCCCATAACCTACAACCCTAATGCCAACAGTGCCGCACACAAAAGATGATAGCACAAAAAAAAAATAAACGTACCCTAAGCCCCTAATGCCAACAGTGGGGCACACAAAACAGGATACTACAACAATTGTTGTTAACAGATATAAAATGGAAGCATCTAGCCTCTTCTATGTGCCGCAACCTATAAGCATAACCCCATAACCTAAACCTCTAATGCCAACAGTGGTGCACACAAAACAGGATACTACAACAAATGTTCTTAACACATATAAAATGTAAGGATCTATCCTATTTTCTATGCACCACTGTTTAAGCCTAACCCCAATAACCTAAACATCTCTGAACACATACAAAACATACAAAGCATATATCTTGTTTAGTATGGTCTTAGAACAAAAACAAATTGATTTAAATGTTATTTTAACATCCCTCTCTGTAATTCTCAACAGACACTGCCTGAAGACTCTCATCATCTCTACGGGAATTTATACACAACACATTGAAGACAAGAGGAATACAAATAAACTTTGTATTACATGTTACAAAAAAAAATAAAAAAATACATCAAGTCCTATTCTTTACACATATAAAATGGAAGGACCTATTCTGTTTTGTGTCCGCCTTTGTAGAAGCGCACTGCAACCTAACTAACACTCTAAGCCTAATCCCATAACCGTAAACCCCTAATGACAAAATTGCCTCATGCAAAACACTATGCCAAAAAACAATAAATGGGTACCCTAACCCCTAATGCCAACAGTGACGCACACAAAACAGAAAAGGACAATGCTGTTAACATATACAAAATGGAACGATATATAATATTTTAGGTGCGCAACCCTCTAAGCCCAACTTCATACCCTAAACACCTAATGACAACAGTAGCACACAAAAAAACACGACTAAACCCCTAATGACAACACTGCCACACACAAAATAGGATAACATAAGAAATGCTGTTAACATATACAAAATAGAAGGACCTATCATGTTTGCTGTGCGCCTTTCACAAAATAGACTGCCACCTAAGTAATCTGCTAAGTCCAACCTCATAAATCTAACCCCATAATGCAGTGGTGCACACAAAATAGGATAGGACAAAAAAAATAACCAAAACAAAATAACAAAAAGTTAATGTAAACAAAAAAATTATAAACAAAGGAGCAAAAGTACTAATGTACTACAGACGCCCAAGCAAAAGGAAATTTGACGACAAAAAGAACGCGAGAGCTTCGCATGTAAACGACTAGCGGCTGACAAACTAACATCCAAGCCCAAGAAGGCAACTAAAAAACAAAAGCATTTAGAAAATGTTGCTGAAAAATCTGCTAAGAATTCCAATGATGATTTAGAGAGTCATGTTCTCAGAATTGTTCTTTACTTAAATCTTTAACAGTAAAGGTTCATAATTGTGGTATTATGAATATTGGCTGTCAGTTTTGTGGGGCTTATCATTTCAAACAGGAAAAACCCAGAGATGGCCAGTTCGTTAGTTGCTGTCAAAAGGCAAGGCAAGACTTCCACAAAGACAGCACTTCCCAACATAATTAAAAAGCATTATGACTGAGACTACATTCCCTAGTTACCAAAATTTCAAAACAAACATACAATCGTATAATAGTGCCATATCCTTTGCATTTATGGATGCAACATTAGCTGCTAATGTGCCAGGACATGGCCCTTACTGTTTCAAAGTACAAGGACAAATTTACCATCATACTTTGCTCAACTATATGTCCTAGATACAATGGAAGCTGTTGAACAATGTATGGAGCTTCCAGAAAATAAAAAATGCTTACCCATTGTTTTTATAGAGCTTGATAAAATTATGGCCCAATACCAGTACACTCAAGCTTATAAAAAATGTCAAAAATAGAACAAGAACAAATAATTCATGCAGAACTACATAAATTACCAATCCCAAAAGTCAACATGGCTCTTAAAAGAGATTGCCATACTGATAAACACCATTACAACTAACCAACATCAAATGAGGTTGCAATGGTCTTTCAAAATGATGAGGGAGAACCACCATTTCAAAGGGATATTAGAATATATCCCAGGAATGAGGAGCAACCTTACACCAACATAATTATCTTAAGTACTAATTTAGATCCAATGACATATCCCATTTTTCCCCCAATGGGGAAGCCGGCTGGCAACCCAAATTAACACTTGACAGGTGCCCAAATTCGAAAGTATGTGTCAGAAATATTTAAAGTGGCTCAAACTGCCATTTGAAATGGATTTAATCCCATTTTATGTGGCGGAAAACTGACACAACAATGGATCATTGATTCATATTTGCAAGTTCAGGCAAATAATTACAATTTTATAAAATATCAACAAGATAAACTACATGTAGAACAGTATTGTGGATTGATGGATTATGTCGCTGAGGTAGCTACAAACAGAGCGCTCACAGCTGGCAAAGCCATAATTTTACATTCTTCTGTCCAAGGATCTCTTCGCAATATGCGAGAAAGATACAATGATGCTATGGCTGTTGTAACTAAATTTGGAAAACCAGATTTATTTATTACATTTACATGTAATCCACAATGGCCAGAGATTATACAGAATCTGCTAATTGGACAAACTGCTTCCGATAGACCAGATTTAGTGGCAAGAGTCTTCAAAATCAAATTAACTGAATTAATACGTGACATAACCATAACTCAGTTATTTGGAAAATGTCTGGATTATGTTTATACCATATAATTTAAAAAAAAGAGGCCTTCCACATGCACATATGCTTATAATCCTTCAAGAGAAAGATAAACTGGATACTGGTGAAAAAGTGGATTCAGCGATTATTGCTGAACTACCAGATCCAGAAATACATGGTAGACTATATGAGATTGTAACTCATTGCATGATTCATGGACCATGTGGAGATTAATCCACAATCACCATGTATGGAAAATAAAAAATGCACTAAAGAATTTCCAAAGGATTATAGAGACAAAACTTATGCTAATTGTGATGGCTATCCATTATATAGAAGAACAGAAGGCCAAAATGCCATTATTCATGGAAAAAAAGTTGATAACAGATATGTGGTGCTATACAATCCACATTTGCTCATGAAGTATAATGCACACATTAATGTGGAAGCTTGCAATGATGCAGCTACTGTAGTGGTCAAAATGGAAGAAAATCCAGAACAAACTGAGATATTACATGATGAACTTGCATCTCTGGCATCTTCTCAAATTTGAAGTGTATGATCGATCACATGCAGTATATTGATTAGCTGTACATTTGCCCAAAAGACACTTAGTTTATTTCAATGTTGGAAATGAAAGAAATGCTTTGGCACAAAGTGAGCATCGACAAACTACACTAACTGCGTGGTTTCAATTAAATTGTACTGACTTGGAGGCAAGGTAATTGTAATACATTGACATTCCATATCCTTATGTTTTTGTTAATGAATTATGGCGGAAAAGAAAAACCAGTGGAAATAAAATTATAACTAGAATTTACACTGCAAGTCCAAGAGACCTTGAATGTTTTTGCTTACGTTTAATCCTTTTAAATGTTCCTGGTGCACAAAGTTTTGAACAGTTGAGAACTGTTAATGACAGTTTATGACACATTTAATTTAGCTGCGCGACACAGAAACTTCCTGGCTGATGATACAGAATGGGAAAGATGTCTGGAAGAAGCAGCACTTTGTCAAATGCCACGGCAGATGAGAGAACAATTTGCATTAATTTGCATCTTCTCAAATGCTCCAAATGCATTAGCTTTGTGGGACAAATTTAAAACAATTATGTCTGAAGACTTTTTGCTACAATACAATGAGCCTATTGCAGAATTAAAAGCATTAATTGAAATTCAAGAGGGTTTCTCTCTCATGGATTAAATTGTGCAAATTTTTATCTGCCAGATCCAGGACTCATAGATGAGAAAACCAAATAACACAAGAAAAACTTGCAACTTTAAATACATTACAATTGTAATCATTTAACGCCATAAAAATGCACTAGAGGATGACTTGCTCAAAGAGCGTTATTTCTATCTAGATGGACCTGGTGGATCAGGAAAAACGTATCTATATAATTTATTGATGAGTTTCGTTCGCGCACAAGGTCAAATAGCACTGCCATTTGCAGCAACTGGAATTGACACACTTTTGTCAGAAGGTGGAAGAACTGTGCATAGTGGATTTAAACAGCCAGTTCCCATTCCGGAAACATCAGTGGGAGATATTCAAATTACATATTTTCAAGCAAAAAAAATTAGCAAATTAATTATAATCGATGAAGCTACAATGATGTCATGCCATGCGCTACAATGTATTGACCGTTTGTTGCGTGAAGTCATGGATAATGATTTGCCTTTTGGTGGAACGGTGATGTTGTTAGGTAGAGATTTTAGGCAAACATTACCTGTTGTTGTCCATGGAAATCGCACAGACATTGTAGAAACATGTATCAAGTCAAGTACACTATGGAAACCCTTTACTCACCTCAAATTAGAACAAAATATGAGATCAGAAGGACAAAATGAATTCAATGAGTGGCTCATCAAAATTGGAGAAAAACAGAACAAATTCATAATTTACCCAATGATACTGTGGAAATTCCATTGCAAATGATTTGCAAACGGGACATTATATTGGCTATATTCCAAAATACAATAACTAACGACGATTATGCAGAGCTTGCAACCAAAGTAATATTAACATCCAAAAATAAAGATGCATTGCTTCTGAATAATGAAATATTAAAATGAATAGATGCACCACAAAAAAATGATCACAGTGCTGATTGTGTACTTGGTGATGACAAAGAAACTCAGACAAACTTTTCAACTGAATTTATTAATTCATTAACTCCATCTGGAATGCCACCACATATTTTGCAGCTAAAAAAAGGTACAATTGTCATTTTACTATAAAATATGAACCCCAAAAAAGGACTATGTAATGGGACCAGATTAATTGTTCAAGAATTAAAAGACCATTAAATAAATGCAGAAATTCTCAATGGTACCCATAAAGCTGAAAGAGTTTTCATACCAAGAATAGATTTAGCACCAGGTGAAAGTAGCTTGCCTTTTGTACTTCAGAGAAGACAATTTCCCATCATCATGGCATTTGCCATGACCATTAATAAATCACAAGGACAAACTTTTAAATCTGTTGGAATATTTTTAGAAGAACAAGTATTTGCCCATGGCAAACTGTATGTTGCATTTTCAAGATGCACGAATCCAGAGGAAACTAGAGTTTATATTGAAAACAACCATTATTAGATGATGGCCGAATTTTTACAAAAGACATTGTCTACTATGAAGTACTGTAAATTGAATTAGAAAAAAGAATAACAATAAAAATTATCTACAAATAAACCAATTAAAAAAGCAACAGTGCTCTTATATCTATGACAAATTCACAAAAAATACCACAACAAATATAGAGAACAGTGGTTTTATTTCAAGGAAGCAATTTTATGTCACTCTGACTTGTTTTACAGGACCACTATTTTGCTAAGGAAACTCTATAAAATGGCAAAAAACATAGAGAACAGTGGTTATACCCCGTGGACGAACTTGGAAGTCTGGCAGTCTCTTTGTAGAGGACCACTGTTTCACATAGGAAACTCTATGTGCCATCACATATATAGTTTTGAGCATGCGAGATGTTGCTAACGCTTGTGGGCTCGCACAGGGCCTCAGTTGCTGGCATGGGGCGCCGAAGGTGCTCCTTGCCAGCAACTGTTTGGTTTATGTAACATGAGTTATTGACTTTAAACCAACACAAATGTCTTGACTGTAAAACTTGCCTACGGACCTCGCAAAAAAATACGAGATACGTTACCACCAATTACGACCTCGCAAAAATCGGCCGCAACCCGCGCACATGAAAAAATGAAAAACACAATAAAAAACACAACACATAAATAAAAAGCTTACCTACAGGAAGAGGGGGCATCCAGGACCTCAAAAACTGAAGTTACACCTCAATTTAACTAAAAATAAAAGAGTTTAGACACTGAAAAATTCTCTAAGCGAGAGAAAAAATGGAAAACGATCCTACAGCAGTCTAAAGACGCAAAACACCACCAAACACCTACGGAATTGCCGAAAAAGACATACGAGATTAGAAAACAAAGACGCAACCCGCGCGACCCCAAACACATTAGAAACACAATAAATACACACAACAAACATATAAAAAGCTTACCAACAGCAAGGTGGTGCACCCAGGACCTCTGCAAGTAAAGTTACACCTCGATTTAAGTACAAATTTCGGAGTTTAAACACCCGAAAATCATCTAAGCGGGAGAAAAAATGGCAGCCGAACAAAACGAAAACGAGGCTACAGGACTCTAAACACGCAAAACACCACCATAAACACACAAAACACCACAGAACAGCTACAGATATACCGCCACAGCCGCATACCACACATTAGCCGCAATTTTAGAACAACAACAATGCGGAAGTACACAGCTACGCTAACGGTTTTGTCTCGCGCACGCACACTATTACACTACACACATTCATCACGCTTACACAGCAACTCCACACCACTAATGCTGCAGCAACATCAAAACAGATTGCCAGCTCTTCAACATAATGCTTCCTGCCTATATTACTTCAAAATAGGTAAAGTATATTACTTTATTATTCTATTACTTATTTTATTATTATACACCAAACAGCATTAGATCACTTACGATTTGATTGCCGTCATTTTTTGATGGGCAATTCGCTAGTTTTTAATAACTACAAGAATACAAAGATCAAGTGAAAAAAGAAGAAAAAACAACAACAATAAACAGTGGTTATATCTCATGGACAAAATTACAAGTCTGCTGGGCTCTTTTTAACAGAACCATTTTGACATACTAAACAAAAAAAGAATGGAGTGTCTAGGAAGTGACATTTAACAGGATTGGCCCCACAAAACAGTTACCTGGCATTTTCTTACATTTACTTTTTCAATTTTAATACACTAAGCTCATGTTTGTAATGTTAAAATTCTGTTTTCAAACAACTTAAAAGTTGTTTCATTGTATGTAATTAAGGATTTATGTTAGTAGGAGTATGATCATTTGTTGTAAAATGGAGATGTTTAATTACATAGAGAGTATTGATCCAGGGAGTAATATGATCGCTACTTAATGGGGTCAGGAAATAATTCATTTTTTTGTCCACTTAACAATTGACCAAGTTTCACTGTTTTTTTTCTTTTCGGTTTGCCTTCCTCTGGATTCAATATTCAAGATCACTATATTTTTAACTAATTTAATTTGAAATTGTATAACATTACTTTAATGTTTACATTGTTAACATTGTATTTTACAAGGTTTGAAAACTTGCTTTATTGGATGTTATTAAGGGTTTATGTCAGTAGCAGTATAATCATTTGTTAAAAATGTAAATGTATAATTAAATAGACAGGATTCATCCAGGGAGAGGTCCGATCGCCACTTACTGGGGTCAGGAAGGAATTATTTTTTCTCCCCTTTGATTCAATTGGCTAAGTTTCAATGGGGGGTTTTACTGTTTGCTGTCCTCTGGATTCAATACCTATGTGCTTTACCAGTAGTTCAACTACAAGTTACGTGTTAAGAAGCATGCATGTTACTAATGCATGGATCAGAATTAAAAAAATGTATATTGTTAAAAATAATTAGTTGACCACTGTTTCCAATATAATGTAATGGTTCACAATACATATTCATACACATTTCATGCATTGTTATATGATTACTGCATACATGACAATTAAAAAGGTTAATATGGTTTAACAGTTGTTGAAATACAAGTTGAATGTTAAAAAAATATATATATATATATATATATATATATATATATATATATATTGTAATTGTTGTTCTTCTTTCTAGATAACAAAAATGTTAAGAGTGTCAGAGTCTCACATTGTGCGGCAAACAGCATTCCCAGCTTTAACATTTTATTGACCGTTATTTTTTGATAGTGATATATATTTGTCTGGTGATGTCTTGTTCTCACTGCATATTGTTCATTTCTCTTTATCAGTGCATTTATTGGATGGTATATTTTCTTGTCAACAAATGCTCATAATATTGTGCTCCTCTTTTTAAGTTTCCTAACCTTATTCGCAGAAAAATACACAGGGTAAAACTAAAGATATACTGTAAATTTTTTTGTTGACTACTAATTACTGTGATTAGAAATTAACAACATATCTTTTATTAACCAAAATGTGCTCATTTTAGTAACCTCATGAGTACAGATATTTTTAAACTAATGTTTAAATGCTAACTTGACTTTTTAGAACATTTTTTCGAAAGTCCAAACCAATATTACAAAAAATATTAAAATGGAAATTATTTTTTTACATTACAGTTTAGGAAAATGTTAGCCTCTATATACCTGATCTGCTTGAAACACTTCAGGTAATTTAATTGCAGTACAAATTGGGAAAGGGATAAATGTCAAACAAAGTTATGACTGCCAGCAAATCCAGGCTATTTAAAGTTATAGTTGTGTTAGTGTTTGTCTTTAGAGCTATTGATTAACAGTTCCTGGGAGTCATTGGCCACACTTGGCAGTGTAAGCTGTTCAGTGGTTGAACTGTTTCGAAGCTTGAAGGCACTATAGCATCCAATTCCAATTGTTACCCTTTCTCTAAACTGGGGGAAGATTTGTGAGATGACATTACATTATAATATGTAGTTAAGATATTTCTCGAGAATAATGGTCATTGTAGTCTTAAGTTACTTTTCCCCAACAGCTTTGTCTTTTCTGCTGAGAGCTTCGGAGAACTGTGAAATCTAATTCTTTTAATAAAATTACCAATTTCAGACACGTATGAAAAAAAATAATGCACAGCGAAAATAACTTCCTTTTTATTGTTATAATTTTTCAGTTTTCAATATGTGCACTCACAAACGTACATATTTCAACAAATGAGAGCAAAGTGGTGTATTTCTACCTAGGCCAAAATAAGTTTCTTAAAATGAAATCTGGCACATTTTTTGTGGTGAGTGGGTGGGTATAAAAACTGGCGTTAATAGCATAATGTATACATATAAGTAAATTTTACCATATTACACGTATATTATAATTTTAAATCTATATTTTATTTTTTAGCTAAAGTTACCAGTAAGGCTAAGGTACATTCTTCACAATATTCAGGTTATCTGAATAGTTTAATAAAATATAGATATTTCTATACATTAAAACACTTTAAAGACATATCCAAATTTCATGGATTAATACATGTCTGCACTCTATAGGCAAAAAGCAGCCTTTATGTATGCAGCACATCTCATAAAATATATATATTTTTTAATATCACTCTAACGAGTATGTTGTCACCCCTAGGGGTGTCTACAAAGTCCCCTGATCCCCATCCAATCAGCATGCAGCATTAGGGGATCCATTTTAACCCTTTATTCACCTTCTGTTTCTTCCTTAGCCAATAGGACAGCAGTGATATCAGCCACCAAATCACTTATGGGGTATGACTCCCTGCTGCTTCCTGTCTGTGCTGCTGCCATAGCACCTAACATAGTGGCACACTACATATCCCAGACTGCTTTGCAGCACAAACAGGAACCACAGAGTTTAATTCAAATGTTTTAGCAAACCTGACTGGCCAAAACAAATTATGCTAATTTAGCCTGGGTTTAGAGGGGGTGTTAACCCTAATATTCAACTGTCAGAAATTACAATACATTTTGCTAACTTCAAGGTAAGTGTTTAAATGTTTATTTTGGTATTTTTTCATGCAAAATCAGATGCATTCATAATCCAGGAAACTTACATATGCCTTTAAGAAACCATGTTGCAACAAAAAAATCATGATATACTATTAATAACCAAAGCCTCCAATTTCAAACACCATTTTGTTAACCTGTATTGACCTTTCAAAATGGAGGGAAGAAAACTCACAACATTTCTTTTGGTGTTCCTAAATCAATCGGGTTAAACAAATGTACATGTCTAAATAATGATGAGGACATCAATCCTACAGCACAATTCCCACATTTTCGCTGAGGATCTAACTTAAGAGGAGGGTAACAATTTGGACAAGCAGCGAACCAATGTAAATGGAATAAATATTACCTGAACTAAGAAGGAAATGGAATAAAAAGGAAACAGTTTAGACTAATAGCATGAAAGAAGAATGGGCTGAACTGTATAACTGAGTTATGATATCAGATAAGAAAGCGTGGCAGGGGTGGGATAGAGAAGAGATGCATTTGCTATGTTTATTGAGGCTGATAGAGGAATGCAAATGAAATGAGAGACAAATATAGCAACAATGGGTTTTGAAGGGGTGTGATGAGATCAGAAGGGATAGTGTAAAGGGATTGTGTTTATTGGTGTATATCAATGTGTAAAATTCTCTTATAAATTCATAACCATGGTAAAATATCATGGAAATAATAGTGTTACTTGGATTTTTTTTTCATTTCATGGTCATGTTGGAATGTTACTCAAAATGTTGAGAACAATTGATCTAGATGAAACTATCAGCAGCAGTTTAACAATTACTATCACACAAAATCACACTCATGCCATATTTTGTTTTTAAATTGCTTGTGAAATATAGTCATGGAGAGGCTCAGTACATACAGTATATAGGGGCGCAGGATACATGTGGAAACTAACAAGACCACAGAACATGAGTGTAGCAGTAGGGGTATAAGAAAGAACACTGCTGCAAAATTAATCTAGACTAAACTATATATAGTAAGTGAAAGATTTAGAGGCACATAAGATAACACAAAGACAAAATTAGGTATTCAGGTTAGGGAAACCCACTGTAGTTATGGAACTTTGAAACAAATGTGTCTATTTAGAAAATAAGTGGATTTCTATGTTGTATGGGAGGACTCAGATATTTTTTGAGTCACACTCTGGAACCAAATGCTTCCATTGTAATTCCTTCTACTTTAATCAGTTAAAACAAGTCAAGAAAAGAAAGGGATTTGGTGGCTCTAGGTGTAAATTTATTGTAATGAACTGTTCATAGGGTGCCACTAAGGGTCAAAAACATATATTGGAAAACCTTTAGAGAAAAAGTTTCCAATATTATTTTTATATAGACTTAAATATTTAATAAAACTTAACTTTTAATAACTTCATTAAAAACCTTGAAATATATTTAGACGTAGCATGATTGAACAGGAATTGTATAGATACTCTTCACTAAGACAAATTAGATATAATGTGCATATATTGTATTTAGTGCCATCAAAAAGTGCCAGTGTTGCAGTCAGAGAATCTGAAAGTGCCAGTGCTTTGATTAATAAATAAAAATACTAATATACAGCCAGTTTGATATCTGACTTGATTTTAAACAGTCTTTTGAAAGTGCCAGTGCTACAGTTAATAAATCTAAAAGTGTCAGTGCTATAATTCATAAATCTAGAGATATTTATATAGAGCCGGTTGAGTGTCTGACTCAATTTTGGATGATCTTATTGAGATGCTTAATCTTATAAATTTACTGTACAAGTGCTATTACTCCTTAATTTGCTTATCCAGAATATCAAGGCAGTTTCAATTGTACTCTTATCATTAGAGGCTGTTCCTAGTGCTGAGTGGCTCATGGATTGATTCCTAGATATATATCTTAGTGATCAATATAACATTGTGTTCATGAGGTACAACATAGCACACTTGTCATGGAGATCTCGGTTAGGACGCCTCGCGATGACGGCACTAACCTGCGTCTCACGTTGCTGCGTCTAACCCAACGCACACTTCTCACTTTCCACGTGCTACATCTAAATATATTTTAAGGTTTTTAATGAAGTTATTAAAAGTTAAGTTTTATTAAATATTTAAGTCTATATAAAAATAATATTGGGATTAATAGGTGTGCACTATAAAAGGGAACTTTTTCTCTATAAGTTTTCCAAAACATAAAGTCACCTGAATAATGAAAGTGGCCACACTAAACTAAAAGTTGGGAGTCAAAATTAGGATGGTGTGGACTCAACTAATTAAAATGGAGGAATAGACAGAAGGATGCAATTTTACAATTCCTACATGACTAATGGGACATTTAGAAGTTAAAGAAGTTTGAAGACACAATTAATCACAAAAATGTAGTATTTCCAGCAGATAAAAAACTCCATCAATCTACTTTAGACTGATTTAACAAATGTTTCTTATATACTTTCTATTTGCAGAGGAGATACAACCTAAACTTTATATAACTAACTGTTAACTGAAAAAGTAAGCTTAAAAAAGATAAACTATGTTAAGCACCACACTTAAACATGTAAAGAACTTGCTTTTTATTGCTTCAAACATTCTATATATCTGTATTGGTCTTCTAGAAAACAAGAAAGGCATTGCATTTATATTGTGTAAAGATCATACAGCCTTTTAAATTTATATTGAAAAGATTGTATTCATGAAAAAAAGGAAGACAAATAAGCAATCATGATTTCCAGGAAGAATAAAAATACTTAGCAAATAAAGATAACAAAAAGGCACTATATTAGGTTGTCACTAAGATGGGCTGTCAATAATAATATTACATAGAAAAACAGCACACATTCTTCACTAAAGAATATAGCACCCCAATAAATTAGTTTTTAGTCACTTCTTTTTTTTAACAGTATTTTTATTGATTGACAATATTATTTGGCTGGTAAGCATTGGATTTTTTTCTTGGTAGCTTTACTAAAAACCTCATTAGAGAAAAAGACAATATGACGACATGTTCATATTCAAGGAAAGAACATGATATGCAAATCTTATGTCAAGGATTTGGCAAACATGATAGTCATTTCACTTTGTTGTTGTGTCACTAACCAGTCTGGCATTTTGATCAGCTTATAACATTTAAAGAGAGAGAGATTGATAGCATGTTGAAATTTAGTTTCCTTGATAGATTCCTATCTGCATTCCTTTCCTATACACTGCTTATATGCATTTATAATTTATATAACCTGGTTTACATCCTGAATTAGAATTGCAATGTCGTTAGAGATAGTGTGGCCTGTTTTGTACACACATTTTACTAAAGCATTTTGACAGTTTCACAGAATTCAGATATAGGATATTTTTAAAATTATCTATGGTATTCTACTTTCATGTATTTGAAATAGCCCTCAAAAGGCCATTGTTTTATCTCCATTTTTTGCAAATTTACTATTAATATTATTGCTTTCTCAGAGAGGATTTTTTTCAAAAGCAGGTTTTAACCTCTTGTTAAATTATTAGTTCCCATTAGAAACATATATTTAATGGAATGTAAAGGGAAGATGGCTGCCACCAGTTTTCCTAAACATGTGGCCATATGGTGCTTCAAAAATCTAAATCAAAACGTGTTAAACATAAGAGTATCTGCCACCTACACTCTGAATAGTTGCGGCTGCTGAGAGACCCTATGCAACTGGCCCCTCTAAGACTCTAAGTGCAAGAGTTGTGCATAATGTACCCCTAACTTGAAGGGGTAGTTGGCTAGTGGGTCCCGACGAAATAAAAAGGCCTAACTAAGTCTCAAAGTACTTGAATATATTTAAGTTGTGCTTTAAAAGAAGGGGTAGGAAAAATCTCACACAGGGGAGGGTGAGAAGGAGACACAGGGAGGTAGAGGGGGGGAAGACACAGGGGAGGGTGAGGGAGGGGGATAGACACAGGGGAGGGAGAGGGTGGAAGAGATGGGAGGGAGCGGGAAGAGACACAGGGGAGATAGAGGGGGGGAGACACAGGGGAGGGAGAGGGATGAAAGAGATGGAAGGGAAGGGGGAGAGACACAGGGGAGGGGGGAAGAGACACAGAGGGACAGGGGGAGGGAGGGAAGAGACACGGGGGGGGGGAGACACACACAAAAAAAAAGTCACTAGTAATAATAATAATAATAATAAGACACACACACACAATTAGGTACCAGACTCACACTGATGAGATCTGTTTAAGATCAAAACAGCTGTCTGTGGGTAGATCTCCTAATTCCTGCATGATCCGTTCTGAGCTATGCTTTAAGGCTGTGTAATACAGCAGGCATATGCTTAAAAAGAAACAAAGAGTAAAACTGAGAACGAACAACACTTTTTGTTTGCTAACCTACAGCCCTATTAAATTCCCCCATCGTGAAAACCCGTAGCCCGTAACAGAGCACGCTAAACTTACATCTATTAAATTGGCCTCTTACAGCTACCAACAAACGATCTGCGGTTTACAGGAGGAAAAACCCTACGGGCTGTCAAAATTGGAACTCCGTTGCCACAAAGCCTTTGATCTGTCAAGCCCGTAAATGTCACATTCGCAAATCACTAATAAATTGCTACAAATCCACTGGCGTTCAAATGGAGCCAAAAAGCCTACGGGTACTAGAGAGGACCCACAAGGGGGTTAAAGTCCTATTCGTAGAACTGTAAATGCAAATATAAACACTACTGTATTTTAAAGTAAAGGAAAGTGATGTTAGGTATTAAAATTAATAGCACAACATTCTCAAGCTTGCAAATCTGCAATATAAAATACGTTTTTTCTGTTTAATTTCCGTGTTATATCGATCTTGGCAATCAATGTGTTAATACATATAGTGGAACTCGCATGGACTAAAATATAATATTTACTGGTTTATTAATATTGCATTATTTCTGGAATGCGGGTCCGATCGTAACTCGTAATTCAAACCCTGAAGGGATTGAAATCTAGCCTCCATTTTTCAGTGACGTGATGATGATGATCTCTTTTACCATTGGCTCCGTCTAAACCTGTAACTATGGGTTTGGCTAATTAATCATGTTCACGGCTGCACATGCCACATGCGCAAGATTGGTTTACTGTTTGGATGTCGGCCACGTCTGTTGCAGGGTTAACTAATTTAATAGCTCTGTAACTCCGCCGAATTTGAAGCCTGCAGGTTTTGCAGGTGTACCGGTGCCACCACTGCCTTGGAATTTAATATGGCCCTACTCTTTTAGCTCACATGTGCCCTTCACAGGGAGAAATATCCTGTAGCATATCAGTCTGATCACACATATAGTATATATACATATACAGTGGTACCTCGGATCTCGTCTGCTCCAGTTCTTGTATTGTTTGGAATTCAACTCATCTCACAGAGGAAAAATTTGCTTGGAAGCCAACACTTGCTCAGACTGAAAATATTGTTCAGAGTTTGATGCTTGTTTAGAGCTCGACGCCCTTGTGACACCCTGCATCCTGTCTCAAGTGAAATAAAGTTCAGTACCATGGCGTAGCATTGTTAATTGCTTCCAGAGCCCAAGAGCAGTCGGCGCAAGAGCCCAAGAGCAGTCTGTGCCTGAAACAATCCAAGTGCAGCCTGTGCCTTTAATTACCAAAGTGCAGCTTGTGCCTGTAACAACCAAAGTGCAGCCTGTGGCTATAATTTCCAAAGTGTTGCCTGTGCCTAGAAGAACCAAAGTGCAACCTGTGTTTACAAGAATCAAAGCGTAGCTTGTGCTTACATCATGAGTTCAAGAAAGGCTAGTGATACCACTCAGCAGAAAAGAAAAATAGTGAGAATCACCATAGAACAGAAAAAATAGATAATTGCCAAGTATGAACATGGTAGCCACTTGTGTAATCTCACTGCTGAGTACAAAATGCCTAAAACAACTATTTCTAGGATAGTCAAAAATAAGGATGGTTTTAAAGGAGCCTTTGTGGCTAGAGGTGTGAAGACTATTGTTATGGATGATAATTAGGAAAATGTCTTTTCATGTTATTATGTTTGTCTGCATTCCTTACTCACTTATATATTTATAAATGAGAAGAATATTACTGACAATCGAGGTTACTTAAAGATGAAGGATGGAACTACAAACAACATGGCTTCAGAACTACAAATGGGAGTGGCCTGATGATGCATACATCCGTGACCAAATAAGGACAAATGAACGGTTCCTCCCTAAACTGACCAGTATGATGACGACACACTGCAGCAATTTTGAACCAATCAATAAAGCTATTAATTCCTAGACAAAGGAATCATGTGACGTTTGATCAGATAACGTTTTCTACATATAAACGTGTAAACTGCCATTTTAATACAGAGCGCTTTGAGAACTACTATACAGAAACACTGTGTCTGTGTCTTATTTCTCTGGAATGTGCACATTCCACACTAATTGGAAAAGCAACAGATATTTAATACAGACTTTGAAGTCTTATCTAATTCAGTTGGCGCCCAACGTGGGGCCTTGAGTTTATGACCTGACAATAGCCGAGAAGGAGCGAAGTGGTAACTTTCAACAGCAGAAGGAACCTTCATGAAAATATGTCTGGTAAGGTCGTTATTTAGTACTGTGCAAGTCGCTATTTCTTTCTCGGCTATTGACAGGCATTCAAAGCACAGGTGGTATAGCTTGCTCAAGGTCCGTTTTAAAAAACCTGTGATAATAGATATCTGTTGCCGGCGTGTGTGTGTGTGTGGTCTGTTGGTATTGTGAGTTGGGATTCCTTAGACATGTGATTCACGACACACACGTGTATTTGTGACTATCTGGAAGACGGATGATTTGTACCCAGAGACGTGCATATAAACCAGAGGTCGCAAATACGAGCTTGCATATGTGTGCCCTGGGGAAATAGATATTTTTTTCCCTGGGAAATGTCTATGCATGTTGGATAGACGATATCCCTTGAGGGTCATGATGTTCAGGCCGGAAAAAGTAGCTTGAAAACTTTAAGGGACGTCTGTCATTCACTGCGGGTGGTTAAAAACGTGTGTGTGACGCATAATGCGCATGATCTTGAAATCATATGTCTTTTGAATCTAAAGTTTTCTGCAGGAAAGGTTTGATGATTATAATGTTATATGCTATGTCACTGCTGGTTGTTATGCATGTTTTGATAAGAAATGCAGCTTAGAACTTCTCTCCCTAAAAGCTACAAGCTGATCTCTCTCTGTGTGTTTTTTTGACCTTGATCACGCAGCTGTAGAGAGAGAGAGAAATTCCTCATCCACCCCCTCCCATCTGGTTTAACTATTTGAAGGACGAATCTTAGAATTCTTCCTACGCCAATGCTAGGTTGTATTTGAAGGTGTTAACATATTTTGCTGTATTGCTATGCTGTTTAAGGTATGAACACAGAAATATTAAGGAACTTTTCCTTACATACATTTATATAATATTCTGATTGCTTTCGTTTATAAAGTAGATGGATTGTCTTGTGTTTTGCTGCAAATAAATGTGTGAGTATTTGCTGTAATTTCTTTTCTTTGCAATACAATTGAGGAATGCAGGTTAGAGAATTTGTGTCCACCACTGAAATCAGTGGAGGATTTATAGTTTATCTTGTTTGTAAGTGTAAGACAGGTGTGTTTGTGAAGTACATACATATGCGTGTATTCTTTTGAAATATTTTGTCTGAAGTTTCTGTGTGTTCGATACTGTACTCTTTGAAGAGGGAGGTGACCGGTTTGCATTGTATGAGAGGGATTGGCCACCCCATCTTATGCCAAAGCAAAGCAAACCACTCCCTTCTCTCCTCCCATCTACTCTGTGTGCGTATTAGGGTTTTATGTGAAAATATGTCTGTCTGTATTAAAGAGAGAAGAATGGTGTTTGCTACATTTTAGTGGTTTGTGGAACAAAGACACCATGAAATTCTTAACACACAGCCACCGCCCCATCATGGCTCCCAACTTAGGAAAATGGGAGTTGACTAACTTTAGGACCAAACCCTTTTAAAACCTATGACGAAGCATTTACTATGCTACCTCTGCTGGAGTCAGTGCCCTGTATCCACTACTCCTTGGGAATATTAATCTTTCTTAAAAGGAAGGTATAGGAGACATTCAATGTTTTATTAAGCTTCTTAAGCTTTTATTAGCAATCTCTGCTCATGTAAATCAACTCCTACACGCCTGTCTGCAACGGTGATACAGAATTCTGTGAGTTATTAATAGCATGCTCTCCGGATGAAACAGTAAATCAGGCTATTAATTTGTCAAATACTATACAGGATAAAACAGTCAGTGGTAATATATATCATTCCAGTGTTGCCATTAGACGCAGTAAAAAATAAAAAGGGTTTTCACCTTATGCCCAAGAATAACATTGTTAAGCATACATTCTCTGGAGGGAAGTTTTTTTCTCTGTCCCCTCAGGAGATCCTTATTATCCTCAGCAATTGAAGTTTAAATCTGATGTATTTATTGATTATGTGATTGTTTAATCTCAAGCACTGACTAAAATACATGCACAAGTGTTTTCTGCTATTCCAGATCCAGAAGTAGACACTGGTACTCATCAACTACTTCCTGGAGCTTGGGTCCTGGTCAAGAGATTTGTGAAAAAGAATCCTCTGGAATCCAGATATGATGATCCCTTTCAAGTTCTTCAGTTAAACTTGAAGGACGGCCTACTTGGATCCATGCATCTCATTGCAAGCAGCACCAGACCCACAGCAGCCAACATCATGATGATCATAACACATATCCTTTTCTGTCTGTTCTTAACTAAAGTAGAACCTTCTGCATTCATTAGTGAGAAGGAAGATGGTACTACATTTTGGTACAATCCATCTAAACCACATATGATCACATTCTCCTTTGATTATTGTCATGTTGTATGTTGCCAACAGCTAAGCGTGACTCAACAATGTGACTTGTACAAAGACACTCACAGCACATGTATACACATATGTGTTACAGACCAGACTTGGGGAAAAGATTGTAGTCATTGGGAAGCTGTAGGATGGAACACTGGGACAGCTTGGGGCTACAGACCACAGAGTGCCTCAGATAGAACAGATTTGAGTGGAAGCCCTTTACTTGAACGTATGACTCTAATAAAGCCAGGCAAATGCTCGCCAAATGGCAAGACTGGAGCTAACATGCGACTTACGCCCAGACCCACAGACGCAGGTACATACCTAATGGGTGACTGGGTTAGAGGAGAAGCAAAAGGACGGATTGGTAAATTTATGCTCAGAGATCTAAATGCACCACTCATATCAGAAGGACTAATGCAAGTACAACACACTCAGGCATAACCCCAGATGACTGATATCAGTGAACCTAGGCACTGTTCCACTTATGGTAACTATGAAGGAAGAAGTGGAGTGTTAGTTGGGAATTATTGTAAGTTAAGTACGGGACTGAAGCGAATAGTTCCTAGAATATTATAGTAATTGATTTGGAAGAAAGATTTTGCATGTGAATTTGATCCAAAATGGAGTTTGTATTTGAATAGTTTGCAAATATTAAATACAGAAAAAGAAAACAGGCAGCCCTTAACCCCCGAATTAACCCTTCTACACATATGATGTATATAGTCCGTGGCTATCCTCTGACAGTTCTGGCACCACATAATATTGCGGCCATCATACAGCAGACTCAACCTAAGCACATGACTACATCCAGACACCTCCGTCTGCAATGTTCCCTCCTTCTACCAGACAATGTTACTTTACAGAGATGCTATGTTCTCAATCCAGCCACTCTCTTACCATTTCCAGAGGGGGGAGAGAGGAAGATGGATACTTTTGTACAGCCTGATTGTACAACCTGATTTTGAACCCAAACTCAGGAATAACCAATCTATATGTAAAAATACGTCTACTGGAAGGTGGTGGAAACGGCCAGACGCTCACAGATGAGACACAAGACCCTTTATATTGCACGCTGTGGAATAAACAATCTCCAGGCCGAGATTTCCAATATGAAGCAAGTCTCACTAAATTGAAGCAGGTCACCTTAAACCTAAAGACATTGTACAACAATGCAGCAGGTGATAGTGCATTTACAGTGGAGCTCCCACAAGAAGCAGAAGCGCTCTACAAGCATTGGGATACAGAAATTCCACATGTTGCAATATCCAAGTTCGCACCGGATAGATGGAAGACATTAGGAGCTGCTTTAAAATGGTGGGAATCTGCAGAGGAAGAGGAAGGAGTGGAAAAGAAAACTCTCCACTGGCGAGCAGACAGCACTCCCAGTATACAAGCCAGAGACCCATATGCAGTCCCAGGACTCACAAATCCACCCCATGACTGCCTTCAACAAATGGAAATGGAGACCTCACACCTTGCAAATGTAAAAGACCTTGCCCTGACAGACCCAGACATCACTCTGTATGTAGATGGATCAAGGTATGCTGATGAGAATGGAAAATATCACACAGGATATGCTGTGACTACAGAAAAAGATGTGATGCGAGCCTTCTCACTTACCTCCCTCCATGTCAGCACAAGAAGCAGAGTTGATTGCATTGACCAAGGCCTGTGAGGTTGCGACAGGAGTCCGAGCCAACATCTACACAGACTCAAGATATGCTCTGGGAGTGACTCAAGACTTTGGAGTAATCTGGAGAGCTAGAGGATTCATGACAGCCGCAGGCACTCCAGTGAAGCATGACAAAGCCATCCGTGAACTACTAGATGCTTTAGCACTCCCGAAGGAAGTAGCCATACTGAAAGTAAAGGCACATGGGAAGCTAAATTCAGACGAAGCACGAGGAAACCATCTAGCAGACCAGATGGCTAAGAAGGCAGCAATGGTATCACAGGAAATGGAAAGGAGAGGGGTGGATGGAGAAATAAACATTTATACAATACAGACTCTGCCAACAGATTTAAGATTGCTCAAAGAATTGCAAAAGACGGCAGGTCCAGAAGAAGTGAACAATGGAGGAAAATGTACCCCGTGATGACTAGTAATCCCCACCCAGGGAGAGGTATAACTGAGTACCCTGGAAATTATACGTGTTACAGGAGAAACGTTTCTCAGGGGTTCAACTTGCAGAAGTTCCAAAGTGGGTTTTGCCACACATATAGAGATGGTTCAGCCACCATGCTAGTCAATCAGACACAATCTTTGGGGGACGTATATTGGTTGTGTGGAGATATGAAACTCAGGGTAAGACTGTCAGGAGTATGGCGTGGGGAACGTACCATGACTAAAGCCATAATGCCGTTACACATTGTTCCAACCTATTATGGTGATCTAGATAGTGTTCCTCAGACACAGTCCAGAAGGAAGAGACATACATCATCATCTGAACCTAAAGAAAGTTTTAATTCCCATGTGTACATAGATTCTAGTGGAGTCCCAAGGGGGGTGCCTGATGAGTTCAAGGGCCGAAACCAGATAGCAGCAGGATTTGAATCACTGATACCAATGATTGGTGTAAATAAAAATGTTGCTTGAATCAATATATATATATATATATATATATATATATATATTATAACCAACAAAGGTTTGTGGATTATACAAGAGACGCTCTGCAAGGAGTTGCAGAACAATTGAAGGCCACATCACACATGGCCTTCCAGAATAGAATGGCACTAGACATGCTAGAAAGGGGGGGGGGGTGGTGTAAAATTCTCCCCGACACTGACACTGGCAACTGTTGCACCTACATACCTGATAATATGGGTCCAAATGGTAAAATTACTTTAGCCATTAAAGAACTAAACAACTTGGCACAAGAATTGAAGGAGAATTCTGGAAACACAGACTATTGGGATAAATGTTTTGGGTGGATGAACAACTGGCAGAGGGTATTGTTACAGGTTGACATTGTCTTTCTTTCAATACTGATAATTCTTGCATTTGTTACCTGCTGTATCACCCCATGTGTCCGAACATATTTTTATGAAGTCAGTTACTGGAGTCACATCAACCTTTGTGCACCGAGAATTTTGTGATGATGACAACTGTGAGGAGTCACATAGAGTGTTACGGTCTATTGTATCTAGGAGTGAGGTTTCCACATAAACCCCTTGTCCCACATGTTCCTGATACAAGGGGCTAGGGAAAGGCATCTGACTTGTCTGTGACAGTGGCAGGAGGGGCCATGGGTAAGCCATGGCTACTCAAATGTACAAAGAAGAACGGGCGTTCACAGCACAGATGTTTAGGGCTTTCTAGCAGTCATGCACCTCATCCTCAGGGACAGATATACACCTAGTGTTTAGGGGGGAGTTTACCCCTCATCACGCATTAACATAAGTACAGCTGCTTTTCTTAGGTTGCACACTCATTAATAACATAAAAAGAGTACATTTTAGGGGGGACTGTTATGGATGATAATTAGGAAAATGTATTTTCATGTTATTATGTTTGTCTGCATTCCTTACTCACTTATATATTTATAAATGAGAAGAATATTACTGACAATCGAGGTTACTTAAAGATGAAGGATGGAACTACAAACAACATGGCTTCAGAACTACAAATGGGAGTGGCCTGATGATGCATACATCCGTGACCAAATAAGGACAAATGAACGGTTCCTCCCTAAACTGACCAGTATGATGACGACACACTGCAGCAATTTTGAACCAATCAATAAAGCTATTAATTCCTAGACAAAGGAATCATGTGACGTTTGATCAGATAACGTTTTCTACATATAAACGTGTAAACTGCCATTTTAATACAGAGCGCTTTGAGAACTACTATACAGAAACACCGTGTCTGTGTCTTATTTCTCTGGAATGTGCACATTCCACACTAATTGGAAAAGCAACAGATATTTAATACAGACTTTGAAGTCTTATCTAATTCACTATCACTAAGCAAATGTCACAGGCATTGTAGGAAGTGGAGAAATTGCTGTACATTTGGATTAACAAAAAACAGTTAGTGGATGACAGCATTTTTCAAGGCACTAATACATGAGAAAGCAAAACAATTGCATGCTGATCTGGTAAAAGATGGACCTACAGCAAGTAGTTCAAGCAGTGAAAAATTTAAAGCCAGTTATAGTTGGTTTTAGAATTTTAAAAAAAGAACTGGCATTCACTGTGAGGGGGCTGCGGATGCCAGAGGGTGCTGAGGATGGCCAAGGGGGGTAGGGCTCACTACACTACAGAATTTATAAAAAAAATACAAAAAAAATAGAAAATAAAATAGGCAGCAGTGCCCCCCCAAAGCAAGGCCCCTGTGCATTGCACCCCCTGCACCAAAGGTAGTTCCGCCCCTAGCAATAGCCATGCAAAAGACAGTCATTACTAAAATGTAAGAACATTTTAAAATTGTATAAAAAGGGGGCAGTTAATGTGTGAATCATAAAATATTTTTTCCTGTCTCAGGTCTACAGTTTTTCTACTGTTTAAAATAATAATATATAACTTAGATTGTTTGCAGCTTAATCTTATGTTAAATCTATGCTATTATGTATTACAGCCTCAACAACAAGACATGAGCTAGCGACCCCTAGAGAAAAGATCAAGGGAAGGGGTCATGATTCGATCAGGGAGGGGGAGTAAGGAGTAGGAAGTTGGGGAGGAGTTGGGAGGGCTATATGAGGACCCTAGCCTCCTCCCTTACTTCCTTTCAAGTGCTGCTCCTCTCCAGAAAAACACGTATTGCAAATCTGAAGGAATAAATCCTCCTTCCATAAAAGATCCACTGGCTGAACTCATGGCATTGCTGTGGTCTCATGCAGCTGAAATGAGCTGTGAATGGGTCCGGCAGCAGCTTCTCAGCTTCCTGAGCCACCACTAACTCCCACCCACCCAGCTCTGTGAACCCATCCACCCGCTCGCTAGCAGTTCAAAAATTAAAAATTAAATTTTCATTCAGCACTGGACATTGGATCAGAATGACCACCAATGCAAGTGGCCATACATGCCAGAAAGGCTAAGAGGTTGCATATACAAATCAAGTCTTTATGTATAATACATTCCTCTCCAGATAGCCTCTATAGCTGGTCCGTGAATGAAAAAGAAGACAAAAATCTAAGTGAGCATATCTCGAGCTATAGGGGCAATCTGGAGGGGGAAGTATTATATTTACAGACTCTGATTTGTATATGCCCCCTCCTAATTTTTCTGCTAATGTAAGGCCTGATGCTAATCCAGCTGTGCCCACAAGTTTGCCATATTTGATCATTCATCCCAGCCTTTTCCTTATAGTGGTTTTGCCCCTGTTGCTTCTGCTGCTCCCCCATTATCTTCAGTCCATAGCAGGGGACAATCAGAGTGGTGTTGTTTGTAGTGGCAGGTCATAGGATCTGTAGGAGTTGTGATAGATGATCAATTTCTTCCAGTGGTCAAGATCATTAACTACTGTCAGTTTTGTACTTACAAGCATCATCCCTGAGGAAAATACTGTGAGGCAACGGTAGAAGTTATGGCTGTTATGTTGCCATCCACCTTTGCTTCCGGACATTACAGTGGCTTCATCTTGAAGATCCCAACCACCTCTGGCATACCCATCTGCAGATGCATGTCATCAAGGGTATTCTTCTGGTATGGGTGAGTCTGGCTAGAGTTATTTGGACAGGAACATCTGACCCAGTAGCAGGTATGGGTAGGGGCTCTGACACTACTGCTGACACTTACATAGAACTACAATTACTCCAGATAATGGAGCAAAGTTTCAGTCTATAGTCTTAGTGATGTGCTTAATCCTGAAAGGGCTTTGGTCCCTCCAGTTGTTGACCCCATTCTTAATATCTCTGTATTTTGGATGGCGGGAAAAAGTCTGGAACATGGGCTGCTGTTAGGATCATCAATTGTACATTGATTTGTCCCTCCCTATGTGCTGTTCCATTTCTTGCTTATACTTATAAGGCTTTAGTACTTTTTTGGAATGGGTAGTTTACCAAGTAACCGGCAGTTCAGATATGATTAATTATTTGGATGATTTCCTTCTTGTCGGATTGAAGGGTGCCTCTTTTTTTTCAAGGCTTTAACAAGGTTTCCTTATTGTTGCTGAGTCATTAGATGTTCTGCTGGCCTATGAAAAATCAGAAGGCCCATCCTTTTGCCTGTAGTTTATTGGAACTATCATTGCTTCACAGTGCATGGAATGCAGACTGTTGTTTAATAAGGTTAATGATTTATGTTCTGACCTTCAGTTGCTGCTATCAGGGTCCAAGACCACCCGCAGAGCCCTGCAATCAGTGTTTAGAAAGTTACAATTCACCTGCATGATCTTTTCTGTGGGTAGGATTATTTTTGCTGAAAGCTCTCCTTAGCAACGGCTAGAATTCAGGTCCCCTACCATGATATTAGGCTCTCCGGGCCTTTGAAAGACGATATTAGCCAATAGATATGCTTTTTTTAGCATTATAATTGTTGTGCATTGTTTTGATCTGCTTGTTGTTCTAGTGTGGCCCTGGGTAATTTCTTTCAAAATCAAAAGTTTGGGGAGCATTGATGTCATGATCCCCCTGATGACCCTTTGGGTTCAGTAGTTGTTATAGTTATTTAATATGTTTTTATGTTATATTGATTAACAGTATAAATCAATAAATAACCAATAAAAACTTTTAAAACAAGTTTATGTACAGGTGGTTTTATTGTTGAATTAGAAACACATTTCTTGTGTGATAAATTTGATAATCAAATTAGTTACCAGGTGCTACCAACCTTAATTAACCAAATGTAAAATTGTTGATTGCCACCTAAAAAAATCATAGTGAACAAACTAAGGTTCCAGGAAGAGATTCTCTATAAAAGGGAAAGCAGGGAAAGCTGGCCTATGACCTGATTGGGTCCCTATAATAGATTCCTATTGAAAACATGCTTGCAGGTATTGCTAAAGCCTTTCACAAAGCCACACTATTGTTGAAACGGCCGTCATGATAGGCATATTAGGCATTTATTAGCCATTCCTCATTGCATGAGACCATATCACTTGTGAGGTTCCCCAAATCAACAATTTTAAATGTGGTTAATAAAGGTTGTTTTTAGTACTCCCCCCCCCCCCCTTTTTTTATTTATTCTGTTGGTTCAGTTGTAGGAGTCATGCACCAATAGAGCAAAATGTAGTACATTGTGTGATGTTCATTACCCTACTTACTCTGTTATGTTGCTTCTCTATATATGTTTAACTTATGATGTTAGATTCTGTGTCCCTGATGACAGTTTAAATTTAAACTGAAAGTTCCATTGCTAGTCAGTAACTGTTATATATAGAATCAGTTATGTAATCTGAAGATGTTAGTCAAGTTTGCTGTGATGGTTGATACATAAAAAATGTGTATCTGTTAAGAGGTTTCCACCAGCACCACTCCAGATGAAGTATCCTGTGTGCTCACATTTTTAAATGCTGCTTGGTGAAGGGATCAAAAGAACCTGAAAGACCTGCTGGGTAGGTTTGGCCATGACAGCTTTATCAAGCTCGTCTGAAGAAAGCAGATTTCCCATTAGAATGGCCAGAGGCTGGTGTTACAAAAAAACTTGCCTTTTCAGTACTCTTCCTTACAGAATAAGCATTGTTTCTTTGGGAACAGAAGTTTTGAGACAGCCATGTGGTTTTCTTTTCAGACAATTTGTGTGTTGTTCTGATGATTAATTCTAAGGCTGCCTCATCTCTTCCAGTGTTAGGCTCCTTCAGCATCTCATGCAATGCAGCTTTGCGATCAACCTCTGCTTTAGGGCTAGACGTGTTGCAGGGGTTGATAACAGCATTACTAATTCCTTATCTCGCTTGCACCTCGAGAAGTTCCTGGAGCAAAACTAGAAGTTCTATCCATTCCATCTCATTTCTGGAAAACAAGGCTTTCCGTAAATATGCAGGTTGATTCGGAATTCTCTGGCCCCATCCACTTGGAAAGCTTACCAGCAACTTGGTGAGATTGGTGGCAGCTTTAAATGTGGGCTGGTCCGTTAGAAAACTATATTCATAATTTACACACTAATACTTTGGTTTCTGTTGCAGTGTCAGGAACATGGTGTATCATGCTCAGCTATAAATAAACACATGACTGCTTTGTCTTTCTGATTTTACAAACTCTATTGGAAAACAAGTAGTGAAGAGCATTAAAAGGAGTAAAGTTGCCTTTGCCTCCAGGAGGCCTATATACTTTAACATTTTATCCCAGTTTATGCCTGCCCTGTTGGCAGTTTGGTTTGCCAATTTTGAAGCTGGTTTGTTTAGGGAGGCTTTCTCATTGTCCTTTTTTGTAGCTTTTCATATTAGCGAAATAGTTGGTCCAACAAAATCAATTCCAGGCGGTATTTCACACTGGCATGTGGACGAGGGTTCTCATTTCACACTTTTTCTCAAAAGATATAAAACTTCTTTACCCCATTGGGAGAAATGCATACCCATATTTGTTACTTTAATCCTTTCTATCATTTTGGCCCTCAGTTGGTGGCCCCTTCTTTATTCACGCTAATGGCTCTCACTTTTAAAATTTAAATTTATTGCCGTTATGAGGTTTTGCCTCTAGCACCTTTGTTTGGATGGGGCGGATCATGGGACCCATTTTTTTTTCTTGCATTGGAGCTGCAACTGAGGCTGCTTGTTTTGACCTCGATGAGGGTGATATTCGTTCTATTGGAAGGTGGGAGTCTAAGCGTTTCCATTCCAATGTTCGTCCTCATTTGCTATAATCTTCTTTGCTCTTCATTTCCTTGCTGTACAGGTGTCCCAATGTTCCAAACAGGTGTTGTAAGCATTTTGGGGTATTTGGACACTCTTATTGGGCCAAGAGGTTGGCAGGCATGCAACTTTTGTTGGGCAGCAGGGAACTGCAATGGCAGGATGTGCCAGGCACAGTTTTTGACTATATTGATCATTTTGGCCCTCCTGGTGTTTTAGTTTTACTTTCAGGAGGTTATGATTTAAGGTTTTTACGGATGGAAGTTTTTATTAAATGGATGCAAGGTGACATCATTAAGATCACTATTAGATTCCCACAGATCCGTGTTGCTTGGTCTGAGTTTGTTAAGTGCTGCCAATGGCGGGCAGCTTTTAATATGCATAAAGCTGAAAATTGCAGAAAAAAAAGATAAATTAGGCAATGGCATCCTTTATTAAGAAAAGGAGCAGTGTCTCTTTGCGGCAAGCCATTTTTGAATCTGCAGATTATGACTACATGTTCCTCCGGGATGGTGGGCCCTTTGATGCTATGTGCCTCAGTCTATTCATCCATACTCTGCAGGAAGGAGTTATGGATGTGTTTGGTTCAAGCAAGGGGATCAAGTCACATCCTGGGTGATTGAGTGGACTGGTGGTGGCCGTTTTTGCTGCTAGCTGACAAGTTTGCAAGGACAACCACGGGATCTGGTTGTGCCTATGATTTAAGTGCCGTGCCTTGGTGGGCTGGACTTAGTCCCTTTTAATGATTAGGAGGAGAGATTGAGGGAAGGGCGCATGACTGATTCAGGGAGGGGGAGCAAGGAGGAGGAAGTTGGAGCTGGGAGAGCCTATATGAGAATCCTAGCCTCCTCCCTCACATCTTTTCAGGTGCATCTTCCCATCAGAAAAACACCCATTGCAAAACTGAACCCCGCCCACTCTCCCTGTTCAGTTGGATATTTATTTAATGATTAGTTTTCACAACATGTGGTTTTCCCAACATGTGGGTGTTTTTGCTGCCAGGTATGCCCAGTTAGGGAGGATGACCAAAGGACCTGGGTAGGCCTGTGGCTTAAGAGCCGCCCCTTGTTGGGGTGGACTCAGTCCCTTTTTATGGTTAGTAGGCGATCAGTCCTAGGTTTCGGGGCATCCTGGCAGCAAAAGTGCTGGCGTCTGAACCCTGTAAATTGGTCATGTGACCTATGGTTGGTTTGTCAGGTTGACAAAAAGTTAATAATGTGTCTATGGCCTTATTTCTCCAAGTAATGTTTCCTGGTGGGGACTGTAAGGGTGTAGTAAATGGGCAGCGTTTAATAAAAAAAACAAACAGGTTTTAATCATATAGATGCACATATGTATTGTTTGCTTGTGACCTAGATGTTTGTAGATCACTGGTTTTCTAAAGACGGAACAGTGTATTTGCTGATCAGCATGTCTGATATTTGCTCAGACTGTTTTTTGGAAGGTGGTAAATAAAAAGTAGTTTTGGGTACTATGTTGTTGTTGTTGTTCAGTTGGGTCTGACTCTGCATGACCCTATAGATTGCAACAGCCAGGCACATCTTGTGTCAGGATGTGCTAGTCCATAAGGTTGTCATGGGAAAGATACTGGAGTAAGTTGCCAGTTCCTTTTCTAGTGGACCACAATTTGTCTGACCTCTCTGCTAAGATCTGCCCATTTTGGGTGACTTTAAATGGTATAGTTAACAGCTTCATTGAAGTATGCAAGCCCCTTCACCACAACAATGTAGAGATCCAGAAGGGGTATTATATATAGGCTTTAAATATATAACATTACAAGCATTTGTAAGAGTTTACTTAAAAATGATGAATGGTGCCATATTGATGAGCATGGCTAATAAACAAATAAGTAATATATTTTGACTGATATGGTACCATATGGCATATATAACATAACTGCAGCTTCCTTGCCAACATTTTTGACATCGTTGCCAGCTTTTTTCTTGGAACTGAACTGACCATTCCAAGTCAGAACTGAATGGCGGGTGTATGTTTTATGTTCATCCAGATGACATACTCAGCCAATTGTATGTTATGTAGATGTTTGGTCTCACTACTGAAGAAGGATCTGCAGACCATTTTGGAAAAAAGGTCTTGTGGTTTTAGAAGATGTTTGACAGATAATTCATCTTTGACATGATGTGAGATAGAAATAGGCTTAAGCATATTCCATACAAAAAGGAATGAGATGGTAATAGGGCTGGGTAAACACAGAAATAAAACTCAGTTTGCTTTATGTCAAAGGTTTTTGACATATTAGATCAAGTCAGGTCATTATTATATTAACATAATGTGCACAGAATGAGGTAGAGTTGATAAATGCAGAAGTTAATCCTATACACAAAATTAACATGTTTAATTTAAAAACAAGCAAATATGTATAACTGTACTGTGTATAAAAGTTCCAACCTATAACCTTAATTGGATTACATAGGAGGAAAATAATGATGCTCTTCTCTACACAATAGAAAAACAAACACTTTGTGTGTTTTATAAGTACCCCAAACTGTTTTGTATTTAAAATGTACTTCACATCTGCATAAACAGTGTTGTTTTTATAAAATTACAGTTTTACTGTTTTCTTTCATTTTTTGTTAGATTCATAAAAAATAAATGTATTTAATAAAATGTTATTTTCATTATAACTTTTCATGATTTTAAATAAGACCAATATTATAAATAATTTGAGTAATTTTACAGACATATTTCACATAAAATATAAACTGGAAGCAATTAAAATCAGCATGTAATTAAAATGCCATTACAGCAAATGTAAGATCTTAATTGCGTACTTATGTTAAAGTAGCAATATACCACCTAAGGGCAGAGACATTTTTTATACTTGCTTCATCACGTTAATCATCCACCTGTAAGTCTTGCTGTTACCTGAATTTACTTATAGTTTTTTATTCTAGCAGGGGCATTTTAAAACATTCTTAATGATCTTGAGCTAAGTCTAATTTTGCTACATTAAATACTATTTTTTAGACACAACAAATGTGTGACTTATCAAATAACTGTTATATTGGCAATCTTTTTAGACCAATTTATAATACGAGAGAGCATAGTGGCTTGAGGTTGTTACCACTTACCAAGTGATTTGTTGGCAGGTGTTGGGATTTCTCTATGATGTCATCAGACAGGACACAACCAAATCTCGGATTAATCACTCATTATGTCCCTTTCCCATTGATCATATATCTCCACTCACATTGATTTTTAATGCTTTTCCTAGATGTTCCCACTTTATCTATTGTTCATTGTTTTCTCGAACATTGGCTTTCTACATCCGCAGGTCCTGACCATTTCCATATGGGCAGATCCTGACTTTTATGTGCACATATCCATGACAATGCATATGGCATTCACCTCTTCTCATCCAACATTACCTCTTCACATTCTTAACTACAGAACTTCTGCAATGCTGAGCCAGTATAAATCTCTATGTGATTACCGCTATTTCTGGTGTCATCATTCATGACCAGACAGACAACAACTACGACCAGAGCCACCATAAAAATATTGGGTTCAGTACAGTAAAACATATTGTCACAAACCACGATGTGACAAATAGGACTTTGGGAAGTATTCTCTTGGCACTGGGCCTCTAGGCTAATGGATTCACTCACTGTAGTGGTGGTACAAAGTCTAGCTCTGGGGATATTCACTGTACTATAGAAGTGGTTGTTTTACTATACTGTAACACTGGGTACATTGCATTTGTGAGTAACAACTTGCCAATAATATTGTTGTAATGGCACCACATTTTAATTACTTTTTGTTAATATGCTTAGTTACCATTTTTTTTTAATGTATTTTTCCTATACATATGCTGCATCATGTTCAATAAGAGATCTTTTGGTTAAGGTATAGGTAATAGATATATGTTCTGTACATTTAGACTTTTTACATAATCATACATTATACATATATTTTACAATATGTATATATTCAAACCTGAGTAATTAGTTTACTTTAAATTTATTTATATTTATAGAATATGGGCTTTATTCACTTTTTTGTATTCAAGCACTCAATTTTTGCAAAAAACAACTTCATAAAGTGTTGTGGAGGCCAATGGCCATAGAATTTGAGGGATCAGACTGGTGTTTCTTACTCCTTACCATGGAGAAATAAATGGCCAAATAAGTGGTGCTCTGGCACCCCGGGCTTCCCCTTGCAGATCACTTTTTATTGTTATTTTATTGCATATGACATCATTCATAATATTTTTTTCCATAGTGAGAAGCTATATCTATAGTTTCTATATTATTCAATACACCCTCTTTATCAAGTTGGCAAAATCTATTTACATTTGAATGAACAGGCACTTCAGTCTTTCATCTCACTACTAGCACCTCTCACCTTAAGAAATAAAGCCCAAAATCCAGAAACTGATATGTTTTTAGCTCCATAATCATTTTTTTTTCCTGCTGAACTGAATATACTGCAGCATATATATTTTTAAAAAAGAGACACTGTAATGCTCAAACATTCAGTATATTGTAGTCTACAGGAAGTATATCAGCTAAAGGGTATTTTAGCCTAGAGGTTCCTAACCTACAGCCTTATTAAATTGCGATTTAACAAATTTAAAAGGGCTCTATTTAAGCACAGAGCATATTTTTTACAGAAGTTTTTATTTAGTGAACTTCTATCCAAAAGCAAGGTCTTCACTAACTAAAAACTTCTGTGAAAAAATATGTTATGTGCTTAAATAGAGCCATTTTAAATTTGCTGATTCGCAATTTAATAAGGCTGCTGGTTCATAGATTCCCATAATTATCTACAATCTTCGTGTTGGCTGCATTATATTTTAGATCTTGTGATATTGGTAACCATTATCTGTGATTTTTTTTTAACAGTCATCTTAAATGATTGACAACTTTGATGAGCTGTTTTGTGGTTACATCTTTCATTCACACACCCATCTCATAGTACACCTGTTACGGAGATAAAGTGGTCTTCTAATATTGTGCTGGATACCCTATATTATAATTTATTCAACAGAATATTTAAATAACATACATGAAACATGAATACATAATGTGGTGAAACATATATATCTTACTTTCCTGTGCCAGCATCAAGATGAACTTGGATGCATGTACATTTTAATTTAGGTGCTATAAATAAATGCAAATAAGAAAAATGTGTTTTCACCACATTTATTACTCATGATAAAAACCACACAATTACACAGGCTCCTACGATGACTTAAATGATAAAATAACATGGAAAAGCCATCAGATAAAAAAATGCGACCTGAAGTCTATCCAAAGTGCACAAGGGTGTATTTGATTTTAGACAGTTTAAATAGCAAATGATCTTTTCCAAAGCATTCCTAAAGCTATCATCACTGGAAAAATGCAGTCTCATCTGAGGAATTGACTTTGATGTGTTTCTGGTATGTATTGCAATATATTGCAAAAGAAGATGTGCAGCTCTCCCATTAAAGCTACTGTGTGCTTTTCTTTCATCCCAAAATCCATTAGCCTCAGGAAAGGTGTAAGCCAGTCTGCTGAAAAACAGAGGTCAGCTTTGGAAAATATTATACCAAGCATGACTAACAGTGTCCTATTTCTTTGAGTGGATTGTTTGATATGAATTTAAACCACAATGATGATTTTCAGTCGCAAAAAAATACATTTATTTTATCTGTAAGAGAAATGGTGAGTGCATCATTTCAATAAAGGTAGATAATTTACTGCCTTTAAAAGGTTTTTATATTACATTCATTCAGTCATAAAAGATGAGAAGCATATCTTAAAAAGATTAAAATTGTTTCATAGTTGCAGCTCATATGTAAACTAATTTTTCAAATGAGAGTTATAAAACATTTTGTGTATGCAAATATCTAAACCTTCCTCAATTTGTTCTACCCTGACAAAATGTAATTCATTTTTACTAACTGTAATTACTAGATATTGTTAGTATACAATAAATCACACACCATGATTGCAGTAATTTATTGTAAAGAACTGCGATACACTTAAAGGTGTTACCAAAAGAGATAAAACACCACAATGTGATGGGGATTATGCATCATTCCCGATTTATTTCCCCCTGTTTTCCTCGCCATTTGTCACAATAAGATGTAGACAGGGATTACAGAAAGCAATAAACGTGTTTCCAAATATCCCTGCCAGGTTTGAGTTGGCGTGAATCTCACAGCTTGCCTCTACATCGAGAATAAGAAGCTTAAATAAGGCACTTCTTACTTTTGACACTTGTTATACAGATAAATGGAAAAAAGTTTCAAACAGCTAAAATTTCTTTGAAAACAAATATGCAATTTGGTGCACCAAATAGTTTAGTTATTAAGGTTGATAAGCAGCATTTCGGAGTTTCTATAAAAACAACTGGGCCATATGCACTAAAGATTACAGTGTTATATGAAGTGTTAAAAACTCTTATAAATGTCAGATTTTAGTATGTCGTATAGCAGAATATAGGAATGAAGGGGTTCTATAAACTTCACCCATTAATTTATATGATCTATACAAAATAAATGATAGGATACATATAAAGAACCATTTGTGTATATATGTGTATGTTTGAAAACTTTGAATCTGACTAAAAGCTTAGATAAGCATAAAAATAGTAATTCATCCAATTCTCAATTAAAGAAAAATATAATGTGACTAGCGACTTGCCTGTCAAAAATTGCGGGGCAATAAAATTTGAAGCCATGGCAATGCTGTTTGCCACACAGTGTAAAGCTTTTGCTCCTCTGAGGACCTTCGTCGCTCTTTGCGAGCCTCTCCCCTTGTGTACTTTTGCTTCTCTGAGCACCTTCGGCGCACATTGTGAGCCTCTCCCCTTGTGTCCTTTAAGTTTCATGCTTTGCAATGATCATCTTCAGCGCTCATCGCAAAGACAGATATATAAGTACTGTGTAAAATATACAATCTTTTTAGTGCAGTGTAAATTAGAAAATGTTTTCAGGTCTCAGAGCATAATAAAGTGATTTAAATATGTAACTGCTTTGAGAATGCTATCGCTGGCAACCAATGAGTAGTAATCCAGATATATATATACATGGCCTTGCAAAAGTATTCACCCCCTTGACCTTTTACCTATTTTGTTACATTACCGCCTTAAGTTCAATGATTTGTTAATCTGAATTTTATGTGATGGATCAGAACACAATAGTCTAAGTTGGTGAAGTGAAATGAGAAAAATATATACATAAGACTGTGTTTTAGAAATAGAAAACAGAAAATTGGCATGTGCGTATCTATTCACCCCTATTCATAACAAGCTCTGGTGCAACCAATTACCTTCAGAAGTCACATAATTAGTGAAATGATGTACACCTGTGTACAATCTAAGTGTCACATGATCTGTCATTTGATATACACACCTTTTTTGAAAGGCCCCAGAGGCTGCAACACCTAAGCAAGAGGCACCACTAACCAAACACTGCCATGAAGACCAAGGAACTCTCCAAACAAGTAAGGGACAATGATGTTGAGAAGTACAAGTCAGAGTTAGGTTATAAAAAAATATCCAAATCTTTGATGATCCCCAGGAGCACCATCAAATCTATCACAACCAAATGGAAAGAACATGGCACAACAGCAAACCTGCCAAGAGACGGCTGCCCACCAAAACTCACGGATCGAGCAAGGAGGGCATTAATCAGAGAGGCAGCACCGAGATCTAAGGTAACCCTGGAGGAGCTGCAGAGTTCCACAGCAGAGACTGGAGTATCTGTACATAGGACGACAATAAGCCGTACGCTCCATAGAGTTGGGCTTTATGGCAGAGTGGCCAGAAGAAAGCCATTACTTTCAGCAAAAAATAAAATGGCATGTTTTGAGTTTGCGAAAAGGCATGTGGGAGACTCCCAAAATGTATGGAGGAAGGTGCTCTGGTCTGATGAGACTTAAATTTAACTTTCCGGCGATAAAAGAAAACGCTATGTCTGGCTCAAACCCAACACATCACATCACCCAAAGAACACATGGTGGTGGCAGCATCATGCTGTGGGGATGGTTTTCAGCAACTGGGACTGGGAAGCTGGTCAGAGTTGAGGGAAAGATGGATGGTGCTAAATACAGGGATATCCTTGAGCAAAACCTGTACCACTCTGTGCGTGATTTGAGGCTAGGGTGGAGGTTCATCTTCCAGCCGGATAATGACCCCAAACAAGTGGTTTAAGGGGAAACATGTAAATGTGTTGGAATGGCCTAGCCAAAGCCCAGACCTCAATCCAATAGAAAATCTGTGGTCAGACTTAAGGATTGCTGTTCACAAACGCAAACCATCCAACTTGAAGTAGCTGGAGCAGTTTTGCAAGGAGGAATGGGCAAAAATCCCAGTGGTAAGATGTGGCAAGCTCATAGAGACTTATCCAAAGCGACTTGGAGCTGTGATTGCCGCAAAAGGTATCTCTACAAAGAATTAACTTTAGAGGGGTGAATAGTTATGCACATTGACTTTTTCTGTTATTTTGTCCTATTTGTTGTTTGCTTCCCAATAAAAAAAAATACATCTGCAAAGTTGTGGGCATGTTCTGTAAATGAAATGATGCAAATCCTCAAACAATCCATGTTAATTCCAGGTTGTGTGGCAACAAAACATGAAAAATGCCAAGGGGGGTGAATACTTTTGCAAGGCACTGTAAGTGCAGTGTAAAAAGTAAAAAAAAATTGGTGCAGTGGAAAGTATACATTTTTATTTTCTATTACTAATTAAATTAATGTACGTTAATAATTAATTAGGAATGAATAAATGTATTAGTAAGTGCAAAGCATTAATGTATTCATAAAGTAACAGCAGTGTAAAATGTGCTATTCAGCGTTTTATTTCATTTTATATATATATATATATATATATATATATATATATATATATATATATATATATAAATATATATATATTTTTTAATTTTATTTACTTTTATAATAATTAATTAATTAAGTACTTAATAAATTAATATACTTTACCTATTTCTAATTAATATATCCAGCAATCTATATCCTGAAGAGCTAACATACAATGTACAGTCGGAGCGTTGCTGCCCTGAGGAGAAAGTGTCAGCAATGTGCCACGTGTGCAGCATATATGCGAGTCCAAACCGTTTGTATAGTCGGGTAAAGCGCCATTTTAGATTCGTAATGTTATTAGTTGCAAATTAGTGTTGTAAAATGGCATGGATTGTCTATGTGTTACGCGGCTCGCGAGCATTTTCCGTCCTTTCTAATAGTGTATTTTGTACCTCGTACGTTCCTGGGTAAAAGTGGTACAATGCTGGCGGTATTTTGCACTGTTCAGGTCGTGTAGCCTAATTTTTTTTTGTTTCTGGCATTTTTTTTTCTCACTCGATTTTCGAGTGCCGAAACTTGGCAAATTCGGCTTAAATTTGCGTGCAAATTTCCCAGGTATAGTTGAAGCTTGGCTGGCATTTTTGTCCTGTGGTCTTCTCATGGCTTCCCTTTTTAGGTTCCCCTTAGGGTATTTTATTGAAATAGACATTTATTTTTTAGCCTCTACCAGGACTTACAGAGGATACAGATACTGGAGAAAAATAAGCAGAGGACTAGATTAAATCCTCATTTTATCCTCAGTTTAAATAGTCCACAAAATTGTACAACTATCATGCTCACCCACTAAACAGATGCTGCATTCAAGCCTGGATTCAAAACTGATGCACTTTATGCCATAAAAAGAGGCATGCTTCCAGAGTTGCACTGTCAATGAACAGCAGCATAGGAACCTCTTGATTCCCATGATGAGCCTAAAAGTAGGAATGCACAGGGCCTGGCTGGGAGTTCAGATAATCTGTGAGGAACCAGCCAAGGCTATCATGGAAAAAGGGGCACCTTCTACTGCACCAGTCGTGCAAATCTCTCATGACTTGTGTAATTTGTACCTCATCAACAGCACCACCATACTAATCTAGAGACCTCATGATCTTCTGCTACAATTGCTAATTTGTAATCCTTATCCTAATCCTTATCATTTATTCTGCAGTGAATTTTGGTTGTGGGGTATAAATATGGCATGGGTTAAACAAGCACTAACAACACAGTCATGGGACTGAAATCTTGGAATCTGACCAGTTTATTTTAAAGAATTGACTTGTTTGTTGCCATATGATTACATGTAGCTCACTGGTTCTTCATAAATTACCTGTACTCTTGACAGGAGTGGCAATGTATATTTACTGGTAATTTACAACCTCATTTCATAATCTAGCTTGATATAAGAGATTCAATATTTTCTACATGTATTCTGTTATCTCTGGGAGCTACCATCTTGCATGCAATTAAAATATTTCAGAAAGAATACCATTGATGAGGATAACTTGTTTGTTCCTCTGAGTTTATGAACTTTTTATATTAACACAATGCAGTTATTTTCCCACTTCCTTCAAACTTCTTTTTCCATACTTTCCCCCAAACCATAAGCTCCTACCTGTTCTTTCCACATTTAATTAAAAATAAAAACATACGAAGTCCAGCATTTTTTTAATCTAAATTGGGCTACTTAGATAATGTGCTGAAAAATGATCAGTGCTAAAAGGCTTACTTGTTTTAATAGACATAATTAATTAACATATGTTACATGGATAAATAGAACTATTGCTACAGAGTATGTTGGTGCGTTGTAATTAAGATAAAGGATAATAATTTAACTGATTCAATAGTTTTAAAAGGTAGATTCGCCAAAGCACAAATTGCTCTTATATGAAAGGGTTCTTTCATAGATAAGTGTAAAGATCGTAGCCAGTGGCTGAGCTAGTGGAATTAGGTCGCTGTTGCAAAATAATTTGCTCCTTTTCCCTTTGCATCTTCTGTATACAAATTAAGCGCCTTTGGGGTGAATAAAAAGACAAAAATATATATAGATAATAAGATCGCCCCTTTGGTGATCAATTATCTGCCCAACTATGTTAATAAATGATGATTCCAGGTTTACTGTAGGCTACTGTCAGTAGCAGCGGGTCCCTACAATGCTGTGGACCCTCATGCATTGCATGTGATAGCACTGTGTACAAGCTGCCACATCATTTTTGACATCCATTTTAATATAGTGACATAGAATCTGGAAGAACATAAGTAAGTCACGTAAGTGAAACAAAGCTACAGACGACATGGACTTACTCCATGCCATTCTACCTCTCTGCATTCCGCGGCTTCATATTTTATAACCACTTCAACAACCAAACTATACTTTATGTTGTGCATATTAGTCCATTTGTTATATCATCTGTACTAGATAGCTATGATGCACTATTTTAATGAGTTATATATTAATTTATGTAAAATAATATTAAGCATTTAATTACTTTCTTCGTCATCAATAGGAACCATGATTTGATAACAATTAATAAATATTGGCAAACTGCAGGAATCGCTTGGATTTCTCAAACTCAAAATACAATGCAACTAACAAAAGTGTGTTAGTTGCATTAAAAAAAACTCCAGAAACATATAAACCAATCATGAAAAAATGTCATGTTAGTTAGTGACTCATTTCTCCATGTGTGAAGTCACACAACTACTTCTGCTTTTCATCTGGACATAATGCAATATTGATTGTAAAGTGTTTTAGATTTGCATTGATCTAATAAAACTCTGAATTACACCCATAATATTATTTTTGGTCAAAATTCACAGAAGGCAGGTTGGGACACTTCCATATTTATAGTGTGAAAAAAAGAACATGATCTATTAGTTATTTGCATACAGACAGACCCAGTTTAACACTGATTCACTATAAAGCTGTTTTTGCCTGACACATCCAACATTGTATATAACACAATTTTTGCTGACACCCCCCCGATTAACACTGATTTGATGCTTGTGTATCATTCCAAAACACCAGAGCCATGGAAGGAATTTTAAAATTGAGTTTACGTGTGATTTACCCTATGTTAAAATTGACCCGTTTAACACTGTTTTGTTTAGCACTTGGTCTTCTAGGAACGAATCTACAGCATTAAGAGGGTATGCCTGTATTTATATGTACCCTGCTTAACGCTACCGTATTTATAACCCTTTTTGACCCATAAATCCCTGTTTGTCAACCCCCTTTAATGCTCCGATTCTCAAAAAAAAACAAAAAAAACAGAATCCAGGATGAGTCAGAAGCTTCATTATCACACATTTAAACTCTATATTTCTGCTAATGTTCAGTTTGTTATGTTTGTTGTTTGTTTGAAGTTCATATAAAACTAAAAAAGTTTGCATTTCAATTGCAATTGTGTATTTCCCCTAACCCATTCTACCCTATGTTAAAATGACACCATTTAGAGCTGTTTTGCTTAACACTCCTATTGCTATGAACCTATCTATAGCATTAAACGAGGTATAGCTGTATACATATAATAGATGAACACAATTATATCTGAGTATTATTGATATTGTGTTATTTAATGTTGCACTGTTGCACATTATGATACATGCTTACAAAATACTCAAGCGACCTTGCAAAATCTGTGTCACAAGGAGGGACTTGCTGGACTGGCCAATGAATGGCTCCCACAGGTTAGGTCCTCTCCTCTGCAGGTTTCTGTGTATTAGTGTTAGGGATTCCCCTTACGATAGGCTTATTTCAGGATGTGTGACGAGCAGATGGTAGTTGAACTGAGCTAGAACAAGTGACTAAAAAGCTATTTTACACTCCTCAGAAATACAGCTACTTTCTAAAGGAGTACAAATAGGGACTTATATACATAATAGAATACAAAGGTCCCAAATTCAATGAGTCTGGGTGCAGAGAAACAAAAGGTAACATGATTAAGATAGCAATGCCAGCTAACCTCATTACACAACAGGACTCCCCATTGTGTTTGTGTCACAATGGACATGTTAGACCTGTCGTAGCAAACATTAATTGAATCACAATATATGAATTACAAAAATACGTATAACTAAATAACGAGCTGTTAGCCACACAATGCCCATAACACATAGACAGAAGGGGTGTTCACTAAGGGTGAGGCTCTCCAGACCCTAGACAATCCAAACAGGGGAAACAATTGTTATCACATGGGTAGCTTATGGCTGGGAACAAAGCACAGAGGTGTCCAGTCCATTTGTGCTGGCCTAGAAAGGCATTCCCTTGATGAAGGCTGGACTAGGCTTTCTTGGAAAAGAAAGAGAAGCAGATACCATAGAACTTTTTTACAGCCTTCTCTCCCGTCAGGGCTGTAATCACAAGGTTATTTTACAACATATTGATATGTGAGCTCTGTTCAAATATTCTTGAGTTTTTTATCCAGGCCAGGCAACTTGTAATGTAGTGCATACCTCTCTTTTCACCAGGCTGCTAAGATATTCAAGCTACTGAAGAATTGTCTTACAGTGTGTAAGGGGTTACATTTCCCAGTGTGATTAATGGCATGTTACTTTAATTGTGTTGTAGACTTCCAGAGATATTTAGATACTAACGACTTGCCCATCAAAAATGACGGCAATAAAATTGTAATGCTGGCACCTAATGTGAGCACCTTCGGCGCTCACCGCGAGCCTCTCCCCCTGTCTACTTCCTCCCTTGTGTCTCCTTTCCTCCCTCCTCTCCCTCCCTTGTGTCTCCTTTCCCCCTCCTTTCCCTCCCCTGTGTCTCTTTTCTCCCCTCTCCCTCCCATGTGCCTCCCCTCCCTCCCCTGTGTCTCTTCATCATCTCCCTCCCTCCCCTGTGTCTCTTCCCCCTGTCTCCCTCCACTGTGTCTCTTCCCCCGTCTCCTTCCCCTGTGTCTGTCCCCCCTCTCCCTCCCCTGTGTCTGTACCCCCTCTCCCTCCCCTTATCCTCTCCCTCATCCTCCCTCCCCTCTTGTTTGCCCTGCTCCCCCTCTCCTGTGTCTCTTCCTCCCTCCCCTGTGTCTCTTCCCCCCTCTTCCCTGTGTCTCTTTCCCCCCTCCCCTGTGTTCCTTCATCATGGGATGTGTAGTCCGCTACACAAGGCAGCAAGGAGGAGCCCAGATATTGCTCTCTAGATCTCTGCATAGTGCTGCTGTGGGCTTGAAGGCTAGTAAAGCGTTATCCTCCACACCCAAATGCAGTGTTTCTATTGGTAGGTACACTATGCCCATGTAAGCAGCTCTAGGGGTGTGGAAAACATGTTTTATTTAAAAATAAATCTGTGTGTGTATAGAATGTATCAATGTAATGTGTGTTTTTGATATAAGCATCATGTGTTAGATAAGATAAGGTTAAAAACAGGAACATTTAGACATATATTTAATTATATCCCATTGTCTGTTGTGTAGCTTTTCATTATTTTACTGTTGGGCAGAAGTATTTCGTTTTTTACTCACAGATTTGCATTTTCTGTAAATGTTTGTTTTCTTTTTTGCATGCTATGTATGAAAAAAATGCATAATGGGTATAATATATACAAATATATGTCTTCTACATAGTGAGGCAGCTCTTAACATTGAAAGCTAATAATATAAAGTTGATACAATTACACTGAAAGCAATCGTATGCAAAAGAAAGGCTTAGAGAGAACAAAATAAGAGAAAAGAGAAAATAGATATATAATTAATTATCTTTGGTAAATCCATGGAAACAGTTCAGATATTTTCTATCTGTTATCATTATGGATTATTATGAAATATGTAGAGTCTTCCCAAATAGCTACCAATATCAAGTTAGATTTCACAAGAGCACATGGTCATAGTGTCATAGTTTTTTTTTTCTCACAATGTTATACTTTTGAGTTTGTCTTATAGTTTATCATTGTGTTTTTGTGCCAACCTAAAACAAACAGCATTTACATATGTTGATAAAATATCAATGTCTATCTTTGCCCAACATGGCAAACACACACAAAGAGTAATTTATCAGTATTATCAGCAATTAATATGTTTTAAAATAAATTTGAGGTATAGCGATATTAAGTAAGGTTATTAGTAATGGATATATATTATGCATTATTTAAATCAATCTAAGACATCTGTAAAACACACTGCTCCTCAGCGTATTCCACAGAAACCCACCTGAATGCAGTTTTAAATCAATCTAAGATATCTGTAAAACACACTGCTCCACAGCATATTCCACAGAAACCCACCTGAATGCAGTTTTAAATCAATCTAAGATATCTGTAAAACACACTGCTCCACAGCATATTCCACAGAAATCCACCTAAATGCAGTTTTTAATCAATCTAAGGTAATTTCAGAAGAACAGCTTCTCACCAGATCCATATCTACCTCTACAATGGACTATTTAATATTATTAATATGTGTGTTATGATAATTGCTGAGATAGACTTATTTCTGTTAGATTTGACTGCTATTGTCATGATATATTACTGTTTATTTGTAAACCAGAAATGCTCTGTGTTCACTCACACTATTTATTGTCCCTATATCTCCACCGACTCAAATAACTACTTCTCTGTCTCATAGATATCTGTAAAATACACTGCTCCACAGCATATTCCACAGAAACCCACCTGAATGCAATGACTTCAAGACTTTTCTTGTACTGCCCCTACTATTTGGAACTCCTTGTCCCACTCCATTAGACTATATTGCTGCCTCAAAACCTTTACAAAAATACTAAAAACACTCCTGTTTAAAAATTCTTATCACCTTCAGCCTTAATATGCACACCTGCACACTCCCCAGATTAATAACACTTACACCCACAATCTACAGTACAACACACAGACACCTCCACTTGACTAAACAAATTGCTTTCACACTGCCATCTTGCATTTGTCACCCTTTTGTATCACACCTAAACCCTTAGATTGTAAGTTTGCGAGTTTTCAATTGTGTGTCAGTGCCTCTATGTACATTTGATTTTTTGCTCAAAAATAGGGCCCTCCATTCTTTATAGGGTGTTAAGTTTTTTGCCATGTACTCAACCCCTGTACAGCGCTATGGAATATGTTGGCGCAATATAAATAAAGATAATAATAATAATAATAGTTTACCAGCATGTATTTAAACACACCAATACAATTCTATTTAATTTTATAGATTTTAGTGAGATTACAAAACAGCTGCTTGGTAATTATATCACTTGTTGGTCACACTATGGATTTACAGATTAATAAGCATTTACTTTAAAACCATAATGGACTGAAGCAAATAATATCAGATGATTAGCAATATCATGGTTACATTTTTTTAAATTTCCATGTTAAGTGGTCTCCAGAGAGTTTTCAACAAGTTATCCCCTTGAAATTTTGTGTTAAAGAGATAGATACTTTAATTGTGAGATAAGCTAAAGCCACAATGCAAGAATTTATAGGCAGAAAGTGGACAGCATAGATAAACATTTTTTTAACAATCAAAATAGATCAATAAAAATTGCTTTAAAATTATTTACGTACCGTGGAGAATATATTACACATCCCACATTAAAAAAACTAAGTAAGGCCGATATGTAATTTGTGGATTGTGATTTTTGACTTTGGTACTATTTTTTTAATCATAAAGCATGTAAAGGTTCTTATCCTGCTTTATAGTTAGGAAAGTTGATTACAGTAGCCCTTTAAATGTAGGATTGAATCCGGTTGCAATCAAGAGTCTGAATTATTATCCATGTTGGAGGTCAGAGTCAAAGAAAACCAAATGAGGCCAAAGAAAGAGAAACAATGTAAAATCTGCAAATCTGCCAAATCTTTTAGAAACAAAGTGCAATGCTTGGACAAAACACTACCACAGAAATATTGTTATAGTGGCTTTGTGGAATCCTTTTTATTTGGAATCTATCTTCAGTAGCTTAATGTAATGCAATGAGCCCATTGGTAGATTACAAAAAGTTAGGTTTCTGTAAAAAGATATGGTGGCTGTAACTGTACAACAATATATCCATCAGGGGCAGAGTTACTGCAATGTACTGGGGCTTGAGAAGGGGACAGGAATCTGCTTTGGAAATGGGGTTGGGGAGTATAGATAAGAAGCTTAGGGAAGGTGCCTTGGGGGTATATAGAGGGTAATTGGCTGGGGGGGGGGTTTTGAGGCAAAAGTAGATGCTTTAGGAAGGGGTCTTAAGTAGTGGTAAGAAAATTAAATAGGACAGTGGCTTAGGGATGGAAATCTTGGGGGGGAAGCCAGCTGCTTTAGGAAGGAGTTTGGGGAGGGTAAGAAAATTAAGGGGGCCAGTTGATAGGGTCTTGGGGGCAGAGATATATTTTAGGAAAGGGTCTTGGGGCTAGTGACTTCGGAATCTATATCAATAAATACATTTCCAATTACTATGACATTTTTGTAACCAACATTTGCCTTGTTGCACTTAGCTTAGCTTAAAAGTGTTACAATATAAAACACCTTTTAATCAAACAAAATACCCTGTATTCACTAAGAGTCACAAGGGTTGCGCAGCAGTTGACTGAAGGCTGCAATGTTGTTTTACTGTTACAGCCTTGGTGAAGCACTTTGCAGGTTCCGCAACTCTAATTGAATCTACTCCAATTGGTTTTCTATGCCTGTTTCTCCTTTATACATTCTAAAATTATCCTGATTATAATCCAACTGGTGCAAAGAATATACAAAAATGTTCACTTTCAATATCCCAGTTTTAAAAATAGCAGTTTTGGATAATTCACAAAAAAATATATAAAAAGAAAGAAGAAGCAAGTTGGAAAAGCAATTTGAGTTAATGCAAAGCTAATTCTGAATCCAGCAGGAATGCAGCCAATATCACTGAGCACAGCTGTGTGCCAACATTTCTCTGTTTGGTTCATACAGCACACACTGCTTTATCTAAATGTATATACGTACTAAATTATACAAATTCACAAAATACTAAACTTTAATTTATTTATGCCTTTCCATGTAAAATATATATGCCCAAAGTCTTTGATTTAGATTTCAACTGAACACATTAAAACAATATTTTGCCTGGAGACTCCAGCTAAAAATGTCCACATGGAAAAATAAATTTCTTCCTTTGTTTCCTGATTTCTTTCTTTTCTGTCAATCTTTTTTTTAAATCTTTGGTGATTTTTAATGCTCACTCTTTCTTTTTTTTTTAGGATACCCTACATGTGTCCTTTTTAACATTGGTTTGTGGATGAAAGGGTTAACAACAAAACAGCTTATTCAAGCTACCAGTCATCTACAATAACTATAAAACCCACTTTAAAGGAACAATGCACAATAAAAGCAAATAGTTTGAAGATTATAAGGTCTATAAGCAGAAACAAAGTCATACATCTAGTTTTAAATCATTTATGTATCTGCAGGAACTTGGAGAGATCCATGATACACTGGTGGAAGTTGTGTGTGAGAGGGGTGTTTCCAGAGGGCTATTGTTACAATGAATGATGAAAGGTCTGCATCTGGCTAGTGAGAATTGGCGTTGTCTATTTCAGTCTTACCCAATTATCTTTACATTGGCTCTCTATTCTCTCCATCAACAATCCTCCCACAAAGTAAAATTAATAAGTCCCATCCATATATAGCTTATCAATGATGTAAAGATCAAGATACAGAGGAAATAACAGGCATTTAAATTACACAAAAAAGAGAGAGATTGCTTTACGTGAATACACGGAAATCAACAAGGCTTGCAAAAGGGCTATTAGGTTGGCTAAAATAGAAAATGAAAAATGAGTAGCAAAGAGTAAGACTAACCCTACATTTTGTTTTAAATATATTAACGAGAAAAAGGCCAGGTAGGAAACTATAGGAACATTACAATGTGAAATAGGCCATCTGATAAATGGTGACCAGGTAAAGACACAAGAACTAAATACGTTTTCTTCTGTATACACAAAGGAGGTACCAGTGGCTGGGACACTTCAATAGAATGGGGCTACACTACTTTTACCAATTAATTGGTTAATGCAGGAAGAAATGACAAAAAGAGGTTTGAAAAAATTACTGTTAATAAAGTGCCAGGTCCTGATGGAATACATCCAAGGGTACTGAGGGAACTTAGTTATGTAATAGCCAAACCATTTTACTAATGTTTCAAGACTCACTCACCACAGGGTCTCTACCTGATGACTGGAGAAAAGCAGATGTGATACCTACAGTATCACACAAAATTGAGTACACCCCTCACATTTTTGTAAATATTTTATCATATCTTTTCATGTGACAACATTGAAGAAATGACAATGTGTGAATGGGGAGCAGGTGTGTTAAATTTGGCGTTATCGCTCTCACACTCTCTCATATTGGTCACTGGCAATTCAACATGGAACCTCATGGCAAAGAACTCTCTCAGGGTCTAAAAAAAAGAATTGTTGCTCTACATAGAGATAGCCTAGGCTGTAAGAAGATTGCCAAGACCCTGAAATTGAACTGCAGCACGGTGGGGAAGACCATACAGTGGTTTCATAGGACAGGTTCCACTCAGAACAGGTCTCATCATGGTCGACCAAAGAAGTTGAGTGCAAGTGCTCAGCGTCATATCCAGAGGTTGTCTTTGGGAAATAGACAATTGAGTGCTGCCAGCATTGCTGCAGAGGTTGAAGCGGTGGGGATCAGCCTGTCAGTGCTCAGACCATTCACCGCACACTGCATCAAATTGGCCTGCATGGCTGTCGTCCTAGAAGGAAGCCTCTTCTAAAGATCATGAATCAGAAAGCCCGCAAACAGTTTACTGAAGACAAGCAGACTAAGGACATGGATTACTGGAACCATGTCCTGTGGTCCGATGAGACTAAGATAAACGTATTTGGTTCAGATAGTGTCAAGCATGTGTGGTGGCAACCAGGTGAGGAGTACAAAGACAAGTGTGTCTTGCCTACAGTCAAGCATGGCGGTGGGAGTGTCATGGTCTGGGCCTGCCGACATTGGGGAGCTACAGTTCATTGAGGGAACCATGAATGCCAACATGTACTGTGACATACTGAAGCAGAGCATGATCCCCTCCCTTCGGAGACTGGGCCGGAGGGCAGTATTCCAACATTATTACTACCTCAAACACACATCCAAGACGACCACTGCCTTGCTAATGAAGCTGAATGTAAAGGTGATGGACTGGCCAAGCATGTCTCCAGACCTAAACCCTATTGAGCATCAGTGGGGCATCCTCAAATTGAAGGTGGGGTAGTGCAAGGTCTCTAACATCCACCAGCTCTGTGATGTCATCATGGAGGAGTGAAAAAGGACTCCAGTGGCAACCTGTGAAGCTCTGGTGAACTCCATGCTCATGTGGGTTAAGGCAGTGTTGGAAAATATAGTGGCCACACAAAATATTGACACTTTGGGCCCAATTTGGACATTTCCACTTAGGGGGGTACTCACTTTTGTTGCCAACAGTTTAAAGATTAATGGCTGTGTGATTAGTTATTTTGAGGGGTTATACAGGCTGTACACTTGCTATTTTACATTGTAGCAGACTGTTATTTCTTCAGTGTTGTTACATGAAGATATATAATAACATATTTACAAAAATGTGTGAGGTTTACTCACTTTTGTGAGATACTGTGTATTTAAGAAGGGAGCAAGAGCAAATGCAGGGAATTATAGACCGCTGAGCCTCACTTCTGTAGTGGGAAAGCTGTCTATTTGAACAAGATTATAAGTAGGAGTCAACATGGATGTATGAGGGATAGGTTGTGTCAATCCAATCTAATTAGTTTCTATGAGGAGGTTAGTGGGAACTTGGATCACGTATGTAGTCTTTTTGGATTTTGCAAAGGCTTTTGATCCATTGTACACAGAAGACTATTGTGCAAACAAAGGGATGCAGGAAGTGCCGTAAATATCTGCTCATGTTTTGAGAACTAGTTAAAAGACAGAAAGCAAAGGTTCTTTGCTAATCGAACATATTCAGATTGGTCTAATGTGGTAAGTGGGGTTCCTAAGGGTTCATTATTAGGTCCTCTCCTTTTTAACATATTTATTAATGACTTAGAAGTAGGACTGGAAAGCATTGCCTACATTTTTACATGATGACATTAAGTTGTGCAAGGTAAATAAGAAAATGGTTTACTTTCCCTCCAAATGGATTTGCATAAATTAGAGAAATGGGCAACTAAATGGCAGATGAGATTCAATGTGAATAAAGTTATGCATTAGGGATGGAAAAATAGCCATGCAATTTATAATCTCAATGTAGCAAATCAAGGGGTATCCGATACTGAAAGGGATTTGGGAGTGCTTGTGGACAACCACCTAGGAAACAGTGTTCAATGCCAAGCAGCAGCTGCAAAGGCAAGTGAAATATTATCATGTTTCAAGAAGGGTATAGAAGCAAGGGAAGCAAATATAATTCTGCCACTATACAAGTCCCTAGTATGCCCTCAATTGGAATATGAAATTCCATTTTGGGCACCTTCTGGGTAAAATGAGTGACTCGAGTATAAGCCGAGGGTGGGAAATGTGCTGCCCCCTGTGTCCCTCTTGTGTCCCCCTCTATCTCGCGTGTCTCTTCTCCCCTCTCCCTTTCCTGCGTCTCTTCTCCCCTCTCCCTTCACTGTGTCTCTTCCAACCTCTCCCTTCCCTGTGTCTCTTCCCCCTCCCTTATCACCCTCCTCAATCCCACTCCTCAACCTCTCTCCTCATCCTCAACCTCCCTCCTCATCCTCAACCCCCTCCTCAACCTCCCTCCTCATCCTCAACCTCACTCCTCATCCTTAACCCCCTCCCCATCCTCAACCTCCCTCCTCATCCCCCCTCCTCAACCCCCCTCCTCAACCTCCCTCCTCAACCCCCCCATCCTCAACCCCCCCATCCTCATCCTTTCTCCTCAACCCCTCATCCTCAACCCCCCTCCTCATCCTCAACCCCCCTCCTCAACCTCAACCCCCCTCCTCAACCCCTCCTCCTCATCCTCCCTCCTCAACCCCCCTCCTCAACCCCCCCATCCTCAACCCCCTCCTCAACCTCCCTCCTCAACCCCCCATCCCCCTCCTCAACCCCCCCCATCCTCCTTGAGGAAGGTTTAGGTTGAGGAGGGGGGTTGGGGTTGAGGGGGATTGAGGGGGAGGTTGAGAGGGATTGAGGTTGAGGAGGGGGAGGGAAAGAGACACGGGGGTTAGAGAGACACGGGGGGTTAGAGAGACACGGGGGGAGAGTGACTCGAGTATAAGCTGAGGGGGCCCTTTTTAGCCTTAAAAAAGGGCTAAAAAACTCGGCTTATACTCGAGTATATACGGTAAGTTATGAAGAAAGACTAACCAAATTAAATGTATTTTCTCTAGAAAAAAAGGCGTCTATGTGGGGATATGATTACCTGATATAAATACACCAAGGATCAATATAAGCCTTTCTCAAAATCAAACTTTTTTTGTCAAGAGGTTTTCTACTGACAAGTACATTTTACAGTCTTTTGGAATCTTCAGTTACCCATTTCCATGCAAGTTATACAAAACCTAAATTTTGTTGCAATGGAAAATTTAACTTCTTACTCGCTATAAAATATCTCTAAAGGTAGTCAAATAGATTATTATTATTAAAACAAAACAACAATACCCACATAGAACATCCTATATTTCAGTTTTCGTTACCAGGCTGTTTGTTTCTATAGATGGATTATTGAGGATTTCAGATTGTCTGGTCATGCCCTCAGGGGTCTACTTGTATCCTTTGCTTTCTCCCCCACGTAAGAGAAAGACCTAAGACTTTCTTTAACTTTTAAGAGGTCTTTGGGCATCACTGCCATTGTTGGATAGCTATAAATCATACAAAACCAGGATAACTCAGTTTACCAAGTAGCTTACTCTTTCGCTCTGATTAACATTCATTACTCACAAAGAAAAAACTTTACAAGAACCCCCTAACTTCCGAGCTACAGCAAATTTTTAACCTCTTCACTTATTTGCCATGCTCTCAGTCAAATTACCCTATCTTTCTCCTTTCTTCTCTCTCTTTATTTATTCATTCCTTAACTATTTCACTAATAATTTGTATTTTTCTTCCACATAAATGATCTGTCTTTTTCAGTCTCTTCTCTGTGTCACTGTCTTTTCTTGCATTCTTGCACTGTTTCTGTTGTGTTTTGGCAGACTATTTCACTGCCTTATTCTTTTTTAAAAATTTTTTATTTCCCTTAATATTAAAAGGGCAATGGTGGCTTTCTATATGATTTTTTTTAATATGTAAAGAAGATAATGATATACAGCTATACCCCATTTAACGCTATGGATATTTTCCTGGAAGACTGAGTGCTAAGCAAAAAAGGGCTAAATGGGGTCATTTTAACATAGGGTAAATAGGGAAGGGGAACTCACAAACAGAAAGACACAATTTCACTTACATTTTAATTTACTGTGTTTTTAATACTGACTTTTCTAATACAATATACATAACACATACACATACTGTTCATACACAGAAATAATATCTTATTTTTGTATGTATATGCATTTTTATAGGACCTTTCCTCCTAACTTCACAACAGAGTTAAAACAAGGCATATAATTATGGGCAAAAACAGTGTTGTAACCAGGCATAGAGTTAATTGGGAATGATGGGCAAAAAAGTTATAGACAATTGTAACGTTAAAAGGGGTTTGGCAGGAATCATGGTGTTAAACTGGGAATTATGGGCCCCAACAGCGCTATAGTGAATCAGCGATAAAAGGGATAGTGGGGTCTACATGCACAATTATTGTATACTGTATAGTTCAATTATCTTTTCTCAGTGGATTGTGCTGCTGCATTTTCAAGAGGTTGTGCCAACTAATTAGATTTCCATTAGTTCTGTTAAAATCATGAGCAATTTTAGCTGTTGCATTCCCATTGTACAGATAGAAGCTTCCACAGCATTCAAAGTCTTCTCCCACACCATCACATAATCCAAAATTATAGCTCCAACGCAGCATAAACCCATATAAAATGTTTCCTATTTTTAGGTGTAATTCTTCCAAAGAGTGTTTTTTTAAGTATATGGCTAAAGTGGACTTTTAAATTAACATTATTTAAATTATGAAACATAAGAAAGTCATTTACAAAAATAACATAAATATGTTGTATAAATAATAATAAAAACAAAATACTACTGTACTCTTTACTTAAGATTAACCTGTTAATGATCACACCGTGCCTTTGGGCGTTCACCTCTACCTCACTGACGAGGCCCAATGAAGACTGAAACGTACGCCTGGTGTTTGCTGTTTCTCCTTTTCAAGGTAGAATTGCCCAGTATTTTGGGGCTGGATCACTCTTTTGAGACCAGTCTGATATACTACAGGATATTTCTTCATGTGAAGGGCACAAGTGAGCTAAAAGAGGTTGCTCTCTGAGTAGGTGACCAGACCTATAGGACAAACCTACTTAGGCGTTGTTCGTTCTCAGATGAGCTCTCTTTTGCTTAAAATACAGTAGGGATACATTTAACGCTATGTAGCAAAGTAATCTATTATAGGCTGTAATACCTTTGCTAGCGTAAATCCAATAATAGTTTTTTTTCATAAAGATGAACATTTAAGCAGTATATTTGATTTTTAAACATCTATATCTTGATTTATGTATTAATACTTATTATGTTTAAAATCTAAATAAATCTACAGTTCAGATGCAATTATTATTATCCTATAACGCGCTAACATATTCCATAGCAGCATACTACGAGTTAACAACAGTTTAAGAATGGAGGGCCCTGTCTTTGAGCTTAAAATCAAATGTAAATAGTGCTTTACCTAAAGGATCTATCAAGATTGAAAACCTATGCATTGAATGATTGTGGTCATTTTTTTCCGGAATGATATTTTTAATACCTAAACTTGATAATGGGCAAATTGATTTCAGAAAAAAACCCTCTACATTTCTTTACTATCTTAAAGGTGATAATGAATTTAGAGCATATGGGAATATGGCAGTTAAAACTGCCAGCACTTTTAAAAGGACTACTGTTTGTTCATTGCACAAGACACAACCTCCTGAAAAAGTAGTAGACAGAATCAAGTCAGCAAAAAAGAGGGATCACTGCAGTGAAGAATAATAAAAGCTACATATTGTAAATGCTGTGTTAATTTATTCATTTTTTGCTTTTTTAAAACATTTTCAAGTTGTTATCCAAAATACCATATAGAAAAAAATGAACTCTGTGTTTCTTTATGTATATATTTAAACTATGTATCGATTAATGTAAAAATAGTACGTTGGATTGATTACAATGAACAACCTATGAGGACTTTTTAAAGGATCCGAAGTATTACATCAAACTGCAATAAAATAGTGATGGATATTTAATTTTTTGACAGAAGCCCTTATGCTCTTACATCCATCACTAGTGACAGTGTTTTCCAGGGTTATCAGTGGTACCAATCAAATAATAGTTGAAATGTGGGCTACATTGTGTAAATTCACAGCAGTCCTACCTCTCGCAAAGCATTACCTCTAGCAAAGCCTCATTTTGCATGAGTTCTTATTTATCGATGCATATAGCGCACAGTTTGGAGCTTGAGCCATATCTTTTTAGAAATACAGCCAACACACTTGACTAGTTTCTTCCGTCTCCCTCCCCCGCTAAAGTGCTGGGCCCCATATGGTCAATCTGTACTGTGAACAGCTGTGACAGATGAGTCTGGGCCTTGTAGTTCCCCAGAAGGCATGCTTGACCCATCCTTCTGTATAACAAAAGATTGTTACATTTGCAAAATATCATGTCCTTTAGGTACAAAATACAGTGGAGTCAAGTACAAACTAAATACATATGAAACAGGGAACAAAACTAAATGATTTTTAATGAAATCATTTTTGCCTTAAAGCTAAGCCATTTTGTTAATATTACTTTTGACAAATTATGTACTTCGAAATTATTGTTTAATTATAATAACTTTATAATTCAGTATTGCAGGACAATACTTGCTTTTCAAAAATTATATCATAGTTGTGAACCATATTTTTTAACAGTTTTCATTTACCCCCAAAATCTAAACTATTACTTTGGAATGGTGCGGGCTTTGAATATGCAAATGTATTTTTTTGGAATGTAAAAAGATAACACAGGCTTTAATTCATTATCTATTATATGAAATTATACTGCAGTGGAAGCTACCATTTTGATTTCTGCTAATCTGTTTCTACGTCTATCTCCACACAGCACCCTCCCTGTGACAACCTGTATATTGCAGATCAGAGGAGATCTTAAAAGGTTGAACTTGATGGACGGAAAGTCTTTTTTCAACCTCAATTACTATGTAACTATCTAGTTACATGTGGGAGGAGACCTTGAATTCAGCTGAAGCTTCTATCTCCTACAAAAAGTGCCACTTCATAATTAATTTCTATGCTTTCTATAGGACAATAAGGAAAAAATGCATATAAATGTTAAATTTAAAGTCATTTTTTCATATATGTTTTCGTTTCTAAAAAAATTGTACCCATTATCAAGTTATTGAAGACAATATAATAAAAATGGAACTACAGTGATCCTTTAAGATTTTTTAGTCAGTCACATGTGCTGTTATTGGTTAATCTGATTGTACTTTTCCTGGTAGTTTGATCTCTGTCCCCTATAACATTATTTATTTACCTCTAATACAGTGCAAACACATACAGTGGTGCAGCTAGAGAATGGAGGGCCCTGATGCAAAAAATGTTTTGGGGCTGAGACCCCCACCCACCATTACCAGAACAGCACCCCTCCCCAAGACCCCTTTCCGTAGCTACGTCCCTTCCCTTACATCCTGAGTGCATGAAGCACATATACAGTACCTTGCAAAAGTATTCACCCGCTTTGGCATTTTTCGTGTTTTGTTGCTTCACAACTTGGAAATTAAAATGGATTGTTTGAGGATTTGCATCATTTAATTTACAGAACATGCCCACAGAGTGGTACAGGTTTTGCTCAAGAATATCCTTCCATTTAGCACCATCCATCTTTCCCTCAACTCTCACCAGTTTCCCAGTCCCTGCTGCTGGATGGTGTTCTTTGGGTGATGTGATGTGTTGGGTTAGTGCCAGACACAGCGTTTTCTTTGATGGCCGAAACGTTCAATATTAGTCTCATCAGACCAGAGCACCTTCCTCCATACATTTTGGCTGTCTCCCACATGCCTTTTCGCAAACTCCAAACATGCCACTTTGATTTTTACTGAAAGTAATGGCTTTCTTCTGGACACTCTGCCATAAAGCCCAACTCTATGGAGAGTACAGCTTATTGGAGCGCAGCACCTTCAGTGTTACCTTAGGTCTCTATGCTGCCGCTCTGATTAATGACCGGTCCATGAGTTTTGGTGGGCGGCCGTCTCTTGGCAAGTTTACTGTTGTGCCATGTTCTTTCCATTTGGTTATGATATATTTGATGGTGCTCCTGGAGATCATCAAAGATTTGGATTTGTTTTTATAACATAAGCCTGACTTGTACTTCTAAACAACATTGTCCCTTACTTGTTTGGAGAGTTCCTTGTTCTTCATGGCGGTGTTTGGTTAGTGGTGCCTCTTGCTTAGGTGTTGCAGCCTCTAGGGCCTTTCCAAAAAGCTATGTATATGTAATGACAGATCATGTGACACTTAGATTGCACACAGGTGGACATCATTTCACTAATTATGTGACTTCTGAAGGTAATTGGTTGCACCAGAGCTTTTTTGTTTTCTGTTTTCTATCTCTAAAAATAGTTTTATGGATATATTTTTCTCATTTCACTTCACCAACTTAGACTATTGTGTTCTGATCCATCGCATAAAATTCAGATTCACAAAACATTGAACTTAAGGCTGTAATGTAACTAAATAGGTAAAAAGTCAAGGGGGGTCAATACTTTTGCAAGACACTGTATACAGATATATACATATACTATCTCTACACAGCACCCATTCTCTCTCAAGGTCCACCTCTGCACAGCACCCTCCCTGTGACAACCTGTATGTTGAATGGGGTATGATAAAAGCCTATTGCCCAAACCACTCCCCACAGGTGTGCCCAGTTCATTTTACCTCTGTATAGCAGGAAGAACTTTCAGCCCTTGGGTTAGACTGGGAGATGTCTGTGGTCTTGTGTAGCATAAATATCTTTCTAAGTTCTGAAAAGAGCTTACTCCAGCAATCAGAATTCTAGCATCAATAACAAAATCAACACATTAATTATGTGAACCAGTTATAGCACATTTATTACTGAAACAACAGACATATTTATACCGCACTCTTAGCAACCAAAGGCCAATCAATTCAAATTTGCACCCATGGTTACCCCAATCACCTTCTAGCTCACGTTACCACTCATGCCCAGGTGGGTTTGATTGACAAGCTTCCCTCCTACCCTCTTACTATATTATATCATGCCTTTTAATTACCTCCCTGGGCTAGGAGCCTTAAAGGCTAAGAGAATCACCCATTCTACTGTAACAATAAATCAATTACAGTAATTGCATTAACAACAATCCACAGTCTTGATCCACACCAGCCCTGGACTGAAGGATAGCCATCTGGCTGTGTGTTATGTGACTCATAGGGGTCTTAGGTCATAGTTTTCTCCCTAATCTGGTTAATATGGAACTAGTCCAGTACTAGGAAATATTGGGCATATACAATATTTCCCTTGTAATTGCTACCCCCCCCCCCAAAGCACAATATAGACATACATCCCATTACTCCTATCATGTTCTTACTCACACCCCAACTATAAACATGGGTACCATAGTATGGGCCTTGTTGTACCCAGGCAATTTCCACTATCCTATGCTTCTAACAGGCATAACAAGGAATAACACACAAATCACAATGTCCCCAATGTAAACCCATATCTCAGTGGGCCCCGTTACCCTGGCACAATATGCCTATCCTATAAAGCTGAGGGCATCAGTCTGTAAGGTATTGCACAGCTTGTACCTTGAAAGGATATTAGGAAATAAAATAACTTTAGGAGTAAAGTAAGGCTATATATTTACAATTTTTATCTTATTATTCGTATTTCATTAATCGTATAAATGCCAATCACTGGAAGGATGTACAATTTAATCAGAAAAAAAAGGGAAAGAAAGACACCCTTTTGAATCTAGGTAAACTCCTCTATTAAGTAGATAAGGTGTATCAGAAAAAAATGTTTAAAACATATAATTTTTATTAATATGTTTAAAAATAAAGATTTAAAACATATTTAAAATGAGTATGACACACTAAGCTTCTTCCTTTGTGTTGATTATAATAAATCTATCTATATTTCAGTATATTGTCTACTAATGTAGATATCATAATTACAGCTTGTACCTTGGCATGCTACAGGCATGACACTCCCCTCTTAGCATACATGCCTACATATCACCCAGTCCTTATCAGCAGCCATCCTCTCTCAGCATCCATCCCCACACAGCACCCAATCCTTCTAAGCACCCACCTAACAAAACTCACTCACCTGTGCTCTGCTGTCATCCAACCCTTGCTCTTTCTCACCTCTTCACTGATACACATCCCCAGTGTGCTGAACTGCTCAACACTGCCACCACTTGGCACTTCAGTAGAAATGCTCTACAGAACAAAGAAAATCCCTCCAAAAAATTACACAGCCCTGGACCACCCAGAGGAGGCACCACCTGAACAACTGGTAGCTGCGCCAGGAAATTGTGAGGTCATGTTAACTCAAGCAGTCATTAAAAGAAATAACATACAGCACACCAACAAAAGATGTATCCAGAAGTCACCTTATGTAATATGCACAGATAAAGCATAGAAAAGCATACAGAAAAAGTGCTTTCCTTCTTAAAATTTCTGGTAAAATAACTGACTATTTGAAGTAAGTGGTCTTCTGCTGCCTCTAAGCTGCCTCTCTATCCTATAAATACATAACGAGAAGCACCGACCAGTGGAACTAATTAGAACCAGCTGTGTAGATAAAGGAACGCATTCTCACTATTCTCATTTTCCTCACTTTCAAAGCATGTGAAGAAATAGCATATTGGTTAGGAAGCTTAGTTCCACCAAGTCTTTTCTTTAAAGTAGTTATTTTTACTTTGGTACTTTAAGTAGCAGTACTACATCCAGATCCCTTTAAAGGCTTATTCTGTTGTGAAGTATATTTTATATTTAAATAAATGTATTTTACCAATATTTAGCCATTCTGGAAATATAAAATATTAATCAAAATTATTAATAAAAATAAATTATATATATATATATATATATATATATATATATATATATATATACAGGGCTCAACAAATGCCAGGAGCCAGGTTGTCATGCCACAAGATGCTTACAGGCACCTAGATTTCATCCACTATACAGTATGTCTCTGCAATTCCGTTTTACTTGGAAGCAGACAGGCATGAGTGACTGAGCCAGTGCAGTGTAGGAGTTACATTCCCAGGGTTACTCCTTGTTTAATTAGCATAACTAATAACTACAGCCACTAATTTAGATAGTTACAGTGTTGCAGTCCATGGGTATTTCCTATAATTAATCTGGTGTTTTTATTAACACATATATAATTGTCGTAATTACTAGTTTGTTGGTAGCACTCAGGAATGTTACGGGTGCTGCACGATCTAGGCTACAATGAGTGCCGAAGGCACACTGGTAACATTACTGAGCGTTAAGCGTTACCAACAAACTCAGGGGCTGCAGTGAGCAACAAAAGCACTCATTGCATGGCTCGCATCACCACCAGCCGAGGCTCGTATCCGGTTCCAACCCTGCCAGCCACTGAGGTGCATGTGCAATGAGCGGCAAAGCCACTCATTGCGGGGCCCGCAAGAGGCCTGTACCTTATTCCAACCCAGCCAGCAGCCTCTCATTGCGGGGGCCCGCAAGAGGACCGTAACTGGTTCCAATCCTGCCAGCAGCTTTTCACTCACTGGCTTCTTCTCTGTGGTTCACGTCCTCTTGCCGCTTCCGGAACTACTTCCCTGGATCCCTCTGCAACGCAGCTCTCAAACATCAGTGCAATCTCTCCCTAAACACAGACAAGTTTCCATTACATTTAAAATATGCCATAATTACACCCATAAACCCTCATCTGATTCAGCCTCTGCATCTAAATACCATCCTAGCTCCCTACTTCCCTTGTCTTAAAAAATGCTTGAGCGATCTGTCCTATCCCAATTGCTTTCCACCAACTCCCATCTTGGCCTAACATTCCACAGAACAAGATGTCACAAAAGTAACAAATGATTTGCTTGCCACCAAGTCAAAGGGTCACTTCTCTCTACTAATTCTCCTGAATCGCTCTGCTGCCAATACAGTTGAATCCCCTTTTCTTATCCAAATTCTCCACTCCCTCGTCATCCTTGACACATCTCTTTCTTGGTTGACATCTTAGCTTTAAAATCAAACATTAAGTGTCTCCTTTTCTGGCATCTCTTCTTTCCCATTCCCTCTGACTGTTGCCCCTGCAAAGTCCAGTCTTAGCCTACCCCTCTTCCATCTATACATCCCCTCTTGGTACACTAATAAAATCTTTTGGACTTAAAGGAACTCTTTATGCAATAGTCAATTGTTTTATATAGATGTTTAAACCAAGTTAGTTAATTAATGTTATCCTTAATATAACTATGAAATAAATAGGAAGTCCACACAGTAACACATTTTTACCTTCTGGAGCATCCCCCTATCATGCTGTTCTCTCTCATGAAAGTTAACATATTGCACAGCTGTGAATAAAAATCCACATCTAGAGTGGCTTTGCATTACTAGTGTCTCATGCTGCTCAAGCATGCAGCATGAAAAATGGGTAGAGTGAAGTCACTTTGCTGTGGGTATGATTTTAGATCACACCTGTCCAAGAGGTCAGCTCTTGTGAGGGAGAAGAAGAAGAAAGTTGGAAGTCCCAGAAGTAAAGCATCTGTTACTTTGAGGCTTCTTAGAAGTAAGTGAAGTATACACTTTATATTATAATTCCAATGTGGAGGATAACATTAATTTACTAATGTTGTTAACACATTTATATAGAACAAACAAATTAAGCACCAACTCCAACATAAGATTATTACAGGGATAAGGTACATTTATTTTTATGTTCACCTACTTTTAAAATGTTCTTTATTAGAAGTGTTACGTTTTTTATACATTTCAGAATGAGTAAAAGTGATTGCTATCACCATCTTAAAACTGAATGATTGTGCTTCCAATCCTACCTAGATCAGTAGTGGATCAATTATCTGTAAGACAACACTTGCCAGGTGGATGACCCAGTTTTATTCTGGGAAACCTTGGGGTTGTTCTTAGAGGGACTATTATAGCATACACAGCACAGCACAACAAAGAGGAAGAAAGTTGTTCATCAACTTTAAACAGCAACCTTACTCAAGCCTACAAACTGTACATATTATCCAAAAGCAAAATAGTTTTCAAAGACTTATACAACAAATGTGCCATATTGGTATCCCAAACACCGCTCTACTATAGGAATAATCATTATTTCAGATAAGGGAACAAAGCAAATTCACTGGACTCTACGGCAGTGCCAAGATAATGGTCCTTTTCAAATGCACCAGGGACACCTCAATGTGTACCCCTTCCTTTTTGATCTTGCTATTAAATTAGGATCTAAAACTTCCTTTAAAAATTAGGGCTTTGAGATTGCAGCAAATATATAAACAGGACATGCTCCTCTTCCTTATCAACTTCCTCACTATAGGAATTCCTGTAGTTAGGAAAAATGTGATCTACATAGCAAACATAACAGCATAAGCATTTGTATAAGCCATGGACATATATACATTAGGAGGCTGTCATGTGGTCTCTCTCATTACTCCCATTTTTCAGACTATCTCACTGTGTGAGATGAGCAAGCTATACATTTCCATATTGCAACTTATAATGCACACAGCACAGCCAGTGTCTTCGCCTAAACTTACTGCCAACCTCTAACAGTATCACAGTATAAGAGATAGGACTGAGAGGGGCCAACATGGCAACGCCCTTTAGGCAGGCGGGAAAAGTTTTTTAAAAATAGTAATACATTTTAACTGTACATAATTATGCTAATATGGATTTCATTATGATAGATCTAGCTATCAGTTATACAGAATGATTTTTTTGACCATTACAGCATTTATTTAGTAGTCATTACCCTTAAAAAATATGTGTTTTGGCATCTGTAAAATTATGTAATAGCAAAATCTTACTTTTATCATTGTCAAACGAATAGAAACTTCTCTGTGACTTTTTCAGGGAAAATTCTTCTGATCAGGCAAGTCCTGGCATTCTGATCCTTCAATGTTACTGTCAGCTTATTGTTCATTGGTGTTCTGGAACCCAAATGAAGCTCTTATTCTTGTTGGAGATCATAATGCCTTGTTATTGCAGAAGATCACAATCCATTGTTATTGTAGCAAGTCTACATGCTATTTTTCATCGTTTGCTTTGTGATTCTCTCCTTTTGAAAAATAGTTGTATGAAGGGCAACTTTATATGACACTTTCTAAAAGTTAAGGGTTTTATACATTCTAAGACTTTACTTTTTTAAGCATCATTTGTAGAACGTTCAGCAATCATAGGTGATCTCTTAATTAAGAGTCTGGTTTAGGAAACTGGTATTTTTGGCAGCTACAGATACTTCATATCTTCTCATATTTGATCCTTAAATGGCGACAAAAATTTGAAGTCATCCAGTTATTTAATTTGTGTAGATTATTGAAATATTTATATAGGGCCCAAATAAATTACATTTAATACTGTAAATAAAATATAATCAAAATGTCTCAAGTTAAATAAAAAGTTGTGATTATATATATCAGATGATCAACCATAAGATGTAAAGGACCAATGGGATCTTTCCTTTTTTGTCCCTGCCAGAAGTGGTACGCCGAAGTGTTGTTCAATTTATTGTTAGGGTTATGGTTAGGGACAGAATTAGACTTAGGCGTTGGGGTCCATGGTTAGGGTAGTGGCACATGAAAAGCTTTACATAGAAAATATTGGAGCGCTGTGCCCACAACCCCTAACCGTAAGTCTAAACCTCACTGTGACAACAAATTGAACACCTAGTGGCTGCTGCAAGCTGCTGCCCGCGGGGACGAAACAGGAAAGATCCAGCCAATGTAGATATGGAAAATATAACATGTTTGGCAAGTATGTAACAGGCTAACATTAGGAGCTGAATCATTTTATAGAAAATATTAATTTTAGCAGTTTCTTTTTGTGTCAGGGGTGCTTCCAAAATAAAAATGCACTTAGAGTTTTACTTTAGGATGATGCCTTTTTTATCCATACATACAGTATTTGATAAGGGCTTCTGCACTAGACAATTGCACTGGAATCTATGCAATCCTCAGGCCTGTGCGGGATGGAACTTGGCCACCTTGATCTACAGTATCTATCTATCTATTATATCATGGCAGGAACTTTATATTGGTTAGCAGTTGGTAATGTCATCACGTTTGTTATTGTCTTCTGAAGGGTAAACTGGGTTAATGCAATATAAGTGAACACAGTAGACTAAACTCTATTCTGATTGGCTAAAGAGCAATAACCCTTAACATTATTAGTCAAAATAAACAAAATAAACAAAATCAACTAATAAAAAAGCTTACATTTTGAAAAAATCAGAAACTATTTCAACATCTTTTAATGAGATCTAAATGATGCTGAAGAATAATTCTCACAAAATGTGTGTCCCTTTAATCTTTTTACACACCAGTGGTCCTGACATATTATTTCATCAGTAGGCATTAACATTTTAGCCTCAGCTGGGTGAGATAATGTGATAACTCATTTACAAATGTAAAGTATTTCATATCTTACTTTTATTAATACAAATAGATTGTAACTTACATTTTCCCATCTTGTTATGCTTAATTTAGTCGGCTTTGCTTGGATGTGATTTAAGGCTTAATACACTAAGTGTCAAAATGTGCATAAATCATGCTAACACTCCTCATTAGGTACTACAGAATTATCAGTGTCCACAATGCTAGTTGAACTCAGAGTACATAATATCAATGTAAGTAAGAAGCCAATATTACTTGGGACAGCCTTGCTAGGGACTGATTTTAGAAGAATCTTAAAGGACCACAGTAATATAAAACTATTGACTGTTAAAATTAAAGTACATGAATAAGTATAAGTGATTTAAAATGTTTAAAAATTGTAATGCTAGTAGTTATACGTTAAAGCTCTTACTTTTATAGGTTTCTGACGTGCTATGCTGTTAAGCTCTGCCCCTTTTGCATAATTAGTGGCAGGTAGCTGTAGTAGACTTCCTGCTTTGTTCACTGATGTCTGACTGGTGTAGATCTGATCGCAGAGCACACAGCAGGAAGTTTAACAGCCATTATATTAAAGTAAAGTGGCCCTTTAAGAGATCATGTCAAGACCTGCCCACAATGAGAAAAATTACACATGGCAGCATACCTTAGACATGATCAGTTAGCCCCATAATAGACAGCAAACAGATGTGTGCCTGGGACATAGTGTGCTAAAAGACAGTTTGTATATACAAAATCGTGAAGACTTCTATTGAATGCTACAAGAAAACAGAAGAAAATTAGGTTAACTCCTTCCCTAATAAAGTTTGTTTGAGCAAGTGTGTCCCAACTGTTTTGCTAAACATCATCCTTCATCATGCTACTGGGTTATATAAACAACTTCTTTTGATTCAGTTCAACTGAGATGGTTAGCACATCTGTATGGATTTATATTCATATATGTGCTCTAAGACATGGAAGGATTGAGAAAGGCACCAACAAAGTCTAATACAGCACCCCCACCAAAGAGGGAAATTATTCCAGTGAAATATATTAGGTAGGGCCACCACTATAGCAGAACAAGCCACTTAAGCAAACTGCATTATATATTGTCGAAATGTGACTGATTGTATTATACCTTACACTTTTTGTACCTCTGTGTTTCAGTATTAGTCAAAATCTACACAAATTAAACTGGCAACCAGATTATGTACCAGAAAATAGAATGTAATGCTAAACAGTATGATACAGACAAGTTTTTGCTGGTTGATTTAATTCCTTTAATTTATTATGCAATATCACTATCATGCCTAACCAGATTTTATGAGAAGACTGTTCAAGTGAGAACCACTGCAATGAGTCGTTTAATATGAACTAATGAAAAACAGGTATTAAAGGCATTAGTTACTGGTCTTGGGATTTAATTGTAAAACTGATACAAATTCATGACAATCATAAATAAAGCTAATAGCGGCAATGAAGGAAAGAGAATAAATTATATATTTTAATACACTGTTATTAACATTATTGTATTTGTTTGGTTCTGCACACAAAGCAGAAAGGGTACAATAACAATTACATTATGAATAGTTTGACCGCTGCTTGATAGTAACCCTTGAAAGGGTCAATATCAATGGCTGGGCTATTATAATTGAAATTTAATTAATGTTGATGGTGATATCAATATATATATATATATGAACGAAGAGATTAGTCATTTTCTTTGCTTCATTTCCTGAACATCCATCTAAAATGCAACTTGTCTCCAAATATGGCTTTATGATAGATTTTCTATGTGGTTATTCATGTTTTATTTTATTAATATATCATTATACTAAATATTATTCTATTAATATAATGAAATATTAGAATTATCATTTTCATAAACACTATGTACTTATAAATAATCAATATATTCATTTATTAATTGTTGTCCCTTTTTCCCCTTGTGACCAAGATGGGGTTTTCAGAATTTCTGTTGTTGTTTAGTCATTTCGTCTTCATGTGCCTTCAACCTTTATCAGTATACAGTGAACAGTTTGGCTTGATTTCCTGTAGTATTGATTGATTGGATCTTCTTGCAGTCCAATGGACTATAAGCAGTTTTCTCCAACACCACAATTCAAAGGCGTCAATTCTATGGCTTCTTTATGATCCAGCTCTCACATCCATATATTACAACTGGGGATACAATAGTTCTAACTATGCTGAACTTTGTTGATATTGTGATATCTTGTTGCTGACTGTATACAGCTCTTCCGTCTTTATCTACAAATTATATAGTCAATCTAATTTCTATATTGTGTATCTGGTTATATCCACATGTAGAGTTGTCTCTGATGCTATTGTAAGAAGGTGTTTACTATGACCAGAGAATTATCTACAGAATCACAGAATTCTACTCATCTCTCACCTGCTTCATTTTACACCCCCAAAGCCAACTTGCAAGTTATTTACGATATCTTTTGGTTCCCTACTTGCATGCCAATCTCCTATAATGAGAGTAACATATTTTCTTGGTGTTATATCTAGGAGGTGTTGAATATCATTGTAGCATTGGACAAATTCAGGCTCTTCGACATCCATGGTTGGAGCATAGACTTGGATCACTTTGATGTTAAATGGCTTGTCCCGAGTTTGAATTGAAATCATACAGTTATTTATTGGGTTGTAACTGAGCATTGCCCTCCCTCTGATTAAATTATGAGAGCTGCTTCATTTCTTCACAAAGATATGAATTGTTCTTTGCAACAGCAGACTTTCCTTTCACCTCCAGACACATCCACAGACCTCTTGACTCTTGCCCAATTTTTTATTATTATTATTATTTTTATTTATAACGCTCCAACATATTCCATAGCGCTGTCAGGGGTTGAGTACATGGCAAAAACAAAATGAACACCTTCTAAAGAAAGGAGGGCCCTGTTTTTGAGCTAAGAGTCACATGTACATAGTGCTTGTTACTAAGGCACTGACACGAGATTGAAAACTCACAAACTTACAATCTGAGGGTTTAGGTGTAATACAAGAAGGTGATAAATGCAAGATGGCAGTGTGAAAGCAATTTGTTTAGTCAAGTGGAGGTGTCTGTGTGTTGTACTGTAGATTGTGGGTGTAAGTGTTTTTAAGCTGTGGAGTGTGCAGTTGTACATGTTAAGGCTGAAGGTGTGTTTTTAGTAATTTTTTAAAGGTTTTGAGGCAGGAAGATAATCTAATTGGCAAGGAGATCCAGATAGTAGGGGCAGCACAAGAAAAGTCTTGAAGACGGTAGTGAGAGGAGGTGATAAGAGAGGAGGAAAGAAGAAGGTCGTTAGCAGAACGAAGGGGGCGGTTGGGAGAGTATTTTGAAACAAGAGCAGAGATATAAGGGGGTGCACTATCTTTTAGGGCTTTATATGTTGGGGTCATGGTTTTAAATTTGATTCTGGGAGCTATGGGAAGCCAGTGGAGTGATTGACAGAGAGGAGCTGCAGACACTGATCGTTTGGTATGGAAGATGAGTCTAGCAGAGGCATTCATTATGCATTGGAGGAGAGACAGACGAGAGATGGGTAGGCCAGAAAGGAGGGAATTGCAGTAGTCCAGTTGAGATATGATGAGAGAGTGTTTTAACATTTTAGCTGTGTCTTCTATAAGATAGTGTCAACTTTTGGAGATTTTTTTTAGGTGAAACTGACAAGATTTTGTTATTGATGGTGGGGGTTATGATGGCATTGTCAACAGTGAGAGATGTTTGAGGAGTGGAAGCTGTAGTAGAGGGTGGAAACATAAGGAGTTCAGTCTTAGACACTTTAAGTTTGAGTTGACTGGCAGACATCCAGGAGGATATGCTAGAGAGGGAGTTGAAAACTTGAGCTACAAGAGAGGGGGATAGATCTGGTGCAGAGAGGTAGATTTCAGTGTCATCTGCATAGAGATGATACTGAAATCCAAAGGGTTCTATAAGGGTACCTAGGGAGGATGTGTAGATGGAGAAGAGGAGGGGGCCTAGGTCAGAACCTTGGGGAACGCCAACAGACAGAGGAAGAGGTGAAGAAGAGGTGCCAGAGAAGGAGACACTAAATGTACAATCTTCTAGATAGGATGAGAACCATGTAAGAGCTGTGTCCTGGATACCAAAAGAGGGGAGAGTTTTGATTAGAAGTGGGTGGTCAACTGTATCTAAGGCAGCAGAGAGATCCAGGAGAATTTGAATAGAGAAGTGACCCTTTAAATTGGCGGTTAGCAAGTCATTGGTGACTTTTGGGAGGGCTGTTTCTGTAGAGTGTTTGACCTGGAAACCAGATTGGAAGGGGTCAAGAAGAGAATTAGAGGAAATAAATTCAGTGAGGCGATTGTAAACAAGCCGCTCGAGCAGTTTAGAAGCCAGGGGAAGTAGAGAGATAGGGCGATAGTTGGTGGCAGATGCTAGGTCAGATGAGGGCTTCTTAAGAATGGGTGTGATTATGGCATATTTAAAGAGGATGGAAACTTGCCAGTGTTTAGGGAGAGTTTGGATAGATGTGTGAAAGCTGGGGTAAGTGTGGTGGATAGGGGAGGGATTAGCTGGGATGGAATAGGATCATGTGGACATGTTGTAAGGTGAGAGGTTGATAGTAAAGTAGATACTTCATCCGTTTACAGGGTGAAAGGAGTCCATAGTGGAGGAGGGATCGGGGAAGGGCTGGTTGTTGTCAGTTTGTGGAGAGGATGGTGGGATAGGGTCAAGCTGGGAGGAGAGCTAATTTCTGATGGTTTTAATGTTATTTTTAAAGTGGCTGGCAAAGTCTTCAGCAGTGAGACAGGAATTAGATCTGGTTCTACTCACACATGCCCTCTGCTTTTTCTCGATAATGTGGTAGGCACCTTCTGACTTGAGGGGCTCAACTTCCGGGTCATATTGTTATGTCTCTGGTTGTGCTTATTCAAAAGTTATCTTGCCAAAGATATTGGAGTGGCTTGCCAGTGTCTTCTCCAGGGTACTCTCCATATGTTTGACTACTCTCATATGGCCTGCCCATCTTGGGTGATTCTACATGGTATAGCTCCCAGCTTCAATGAAGTTCACAAGCCCCTTCACTATGACAAGGTAGTAATCCATAAGGTGATACTTTTTATAGTTCTGGGTAATCGAAGGCAATCAAATGTGACAGAGTTATATTATTGATTTGCGATAAAGGTGACCATTAAGGGGATTTAAAAAGTAATTGTAAATCTATGTAGTGAACACATCACATGTAAGGTTGTGTCACAGTATCTTATACATCAACCACAACTCTTAGCTACTGCTAAACATTATCACAAGCCTGCTTTGACTTTACTTTAACAGCAAGGTACAGAGAAATGTTAATCACTGTTCTGAATTGAAGAAAAGAAGCAAAAAGAGTAGAGGCGCTCATCTGAGTAGGTTTGTTCTGTGGGTCTCGTTACCTACTCGTGTCCTTCGCAGGGAGAAATAATCTCTGTAATATATCCAGCCCCGAAATATAAGGTAATTCTACCCTGAACAGGAGAAACAGCAAACCACAGACATACGTTTTGACCTTTATGGGCTTCGTCAGTGCAGTGCAGCTGTACACTCAAAGGCTGGTATTTCTGTGCTGGATAACTCTTTTCAGTGAGACCAGACTGATATACTACTGGATATTTCTCCCTAGGAAGGACACAAGTGAGCTAAAAGAGGCTGCTCTCTGAGTAGGTAACCAGATCTATAGAACAAACCTACTTAGGTATTGTTCATTCTCAGATGAACACTTCTACTCTTTCTGAATCAAAGTCATTACCTCCATATAAAAGAGACTCTCTGATAATTTTCTTGTTAATTTTATGTTTGTATTTAAATAGCTTCAAATAATTCATTTTATCATCTTCAATGTTATTTTCATATACAATTAACATGTCATTTACTTCTAAGACGCTAAGAGAATAATAGCCTCTAACAGGGTGCATGAACTTTGAAAATTGGGTCTGCAACATTTCTCATTAAAGTGGAACCACCTCATTTATTCACTTTACACCCATGTAGGCGTATACCATTCTCATCTGTGACCTGGCAGTGCTGCATTTTGGGAGCTAAGCTAAGACCACACCACTATGGATTGGTATTCACACTTCCAGCATTTCCTGCGGTTTGGTAGAAGCTATTAAATTGACAGCATTTTCTTTTCTTTGAAACTGAAAATGTAATGATTATCGGAAGAGGTATTGTTACTCAATATAATCTTTTGCTGCTATTATGATCATTTATTTGTAATGCGCCAACATATTCCATAGTGCTATACATGGTTTAAGTTCAAGGCAAAAATTTCAATATAAACATATTACAAAAAATGGAGGGCCCTTTCTTTGAGCTTAGAATCCAGTGTCCATAGCGCTTTCCCCAAAGTACCATATAGGATTGAAAACTTGCAGACTTGCAGCCTAATTCCTATAATTCTTTATATTGCTATGAATGACTTCTTCCTAGGATGATAAAATGAATAAAACAACCTAAATAAAAAATGTATCTAAGACAAAAAATTGCCAAAGAGTTTAATGTACCTTTAATGAGGTAGAGTGTTACAGTATTTTAACAGCATGTTCTGTTATGATGATGAGACATGCATTTCATTTATACCTGAACAATGTTTTCGCAAGCACAGGGCTTCAGCTCAATGTGTAGCAAAGCAACCTGCTATTTTCGTGTTTGTCTGTTCCAAAAGGTCACACACAAAGAAATAAAACACAGAATACTTTTACAGATTAGTGAGTTTGATTGTAAGGATTCAGAGCAGGCAATAACTACTTGGCAAGAAAAATCCAATGCACTAATGATTGAGCATAATTTAATCCTATGCTAATTGGAGCAGTAATAGATATTTCACTTGAAAATATTGGCACCTTCAATTATATTTCAGGAGAGTACCATAAAGTAGCAGAAGTATTAGTGGATTTAAGACAAATGTAATTACTGACAAATTCCAACAGATATATGTAGTAATATAATATAAAAAGTAGAAAATTTGAAAAGAATGATGTTTAAGGAAAATAACTTGGTTACAAATGTTAAGGGACTGCACAGTTATTTGATTACAACAGCCAAAAACAAAACTACATTATTTATCAGATTTAACAATATAAATTTTGTTGAGTCTCTTTGAAAAATTATTTTAATTAAAACAAACACTAGCTGTTCCACAGCCAAAATCAAGTCTCAACAACTTTATTGTCTCTATGTTGTATACAGTTTTCTAGCCAGCAGCCAAAGCAGCATGTAAAAAGGTCAGTTGTTCAGCTGCTTTGGGGGACTAGTTTTCTGAATGCCAAGACAACATTGGATGCGTTCAAAAAGAGATTTGAGATGAGGCCAGGATCAAGAACTTAGGTCATAAAGATGGCACTGTTATAAAAGAGAGCAACGGATATTATTGTGTTTTTGTATCAAGTAAACACTTTTGTCTTTAAAAAATAGACAAAATCATTTAACGAAAAGCTGTATTATGCTATAATTTAGTGCCTACAACATTTATTATTAAAGTGCCAAACTACAGTAGAGCAAACAACAGAGTAAGCTGCAAGTAAATAAAGCGCCAGTATAAGAAACACCATTACCATAATAGAAAAATACAAATTAAAGTTTACTGTATGATGAAAAAATATACATTTATACATTTCAGACTAAGAACATTGTTTAGGGAGAAAAATGTTATATATCTAGTTTTATCTTAAATAGAATTTTTTTTGATGATGCCTCTGCTTGGACCTGGAGGTGTTCATGATGCTTTGGTGAAGGCTGCATATGTGAGAGAGATGTATACAATTCTGAAGCAGCAGAAATGTTAGTTATTGTTGTGAGTTGTCTGTTTCTGAGCATGTTGGGAGGAAATGGGTAGATGTCAGACATCAAAACCGCCAATGATTTGATAAATCCTCATCCCTTTTTCCTGTTCTAGAGTATACACAATTTGACTTTTGTGGATCAAAGAAGTCTGTGTTATTGAGGAAGTGCATGACCTGTGAAAGGCCCAGTGGGTATGTCCGTATAACCCTTTGGGTGTAACTTACTCCCTGAATAATTTGTTAGGCACAAACACTTCCTAAGCACTCTAATTAAATAATTTGACACAACCACTTGTTGGGAGAATACTGGCCACAGCGTTTATTGGTAAACCCAAATTCACATAATAATAACAATACCATTTATTTAAATATACATAAAGAGAGGGGAGGAGCCTGTCGACCGAGACAGTACACTCTGCGCTCTGACCCTCGTCCAGGGCCTACCGTGATGGAGCATCCGTACCCCCGTAGGGGAGGATCACCCCCAATTTACCACTGTCCCGGCGACTCCCCTCACCACCGCCACGCTGTGACAACAACAAATACAGACACATCATAAATCAAACTGAAAATTGAAGGCATATCACAACTGTTAATGACGAATACAGATTAAACTAAAACACTTGACTTATTATAATACTTTATTTTCCTTTTTTTATATTTATTTATTTACTTTTTTATACCTAACACATGATTTTACATTTACAATAAATTAACACCTATGCTCCCAATGTTAGGGATGGGTGGGTGGGATCTGATTTCTTGGCTAGCTGGGTAATAATGTCCGATTTGGCGCCAATACCTTGATGGCTCTGCCCCCCAGCTAGCCACTCCCTCTCTTCCATCCTCCCGGGCCTGCAAAGGTCACGTGGCCCTACGGACCGAACCCAGGGGCCTGGGTAGGTCTCCGGCCCATTCAGTGGTGTGGTTTTCATAGAACAAAAAAAGATATTAAGTGCACTGACTCATATATAAATAGTTATAATCAGTTATAATGGAGGTTGAAAAATGACAATTGTTTAGCTTCTATGATCTCTTCTCTGATGCTGGCTAGTAATGTCGCCATATTTGGTGATGGCAAGGTCGGTGCTGAGCCACAACTAGCTGAGACCCCTGCTTTAGAAGTTATCTATCTGTGTTAAAACTATTTTAAATGATATGCTTTTACATTTTAATTTCAAAAGAAAAACAACACAAAACAAAAACAACAAAACTAATGTAACAAGTAGGTATCTTTTATAAGCAGTAGCATTTGATCTAAATTAAATGGAAATTCCAAGTGCCTCATTTATGGCTGGATTCTTGCTCTGTATATATGCTTCTGCCATGTTTTATTGAGTTTCCCCATGTTTTTCTATAGGGCAGTTAGATCAGTCTAAACATAGGCCAACACGCATTATGACTAGAGAAACACATTTTCAGAAGACAGAGGGCAATGTAAAGTTGCCAGTGCAGTTGCATGGAGTGATATGTCAATATGCCCTGAATTATGGTATTCTGTAATATTTCTGTCTATAAGTATAACTGCCACTTTCACACATGCTTTATATACTGTAACCACAAACACACATACATTTCTCTCTCAATTGCTATACATATAGATTGGTAATGAAGAAACCAGGGGAAAGGACGAGTATTAATTCAGTGTGATGCATATAACTATGTGACTACATTTTTCACAAACTGATGATGCCCAAAGCCATGCAAGCTGCACAACAAAACCCTGAATATTTACAGTCTCAGTCTTCCATTAATGCTCAATATATATACCGTAGATTATTTCTATTGAAGATAAATATAATAGATATAGGACATTATGCAATATTCAATCATTGTTTCACACTAAACATCATGCATCATACTCTAGAAGTAATGCAAGTACTTTAACCAAGCTCATATTTGAAATTCTATTTCATTCTTGAATTTTAATGCACAACATAATAATCCACCTCTTAATGACTTTCATTCTAAGACAAAATGCTGTAGTTGTTTTGTGCCGAATGCCTTTAAGAACCCTTAACTATAGCTCTGCAAATTGCACATGTAACTCAGAAGATTATTACAATCCTATGTTTCTAGTAAAATCGATCTCAATTATGACCTTCATAGATGTAATAAAAAGTCACTTTAGATAATGCTTTGGTAGAACTGGAAATCTATATTATGTTATGGTGAGTAGTCTAATGATTTTATGTCCCATATATGCAATGTAAATATGTCAGCTATTTTATGCATAGCACATTTCTCTTTCTGGAATACATAGGGAAAATATACAGAAAATTAATTATTCCCAGTAAGACAGGTTTAGAATTTAAAGTGTATGCAATATTCTAAATAAAATATTTTCAATGTTCATTGCATAGTGGTTTTAGAATGTAGCTACTTTCACCCATATTTTGATATTTATTTGTATGCAAATTTTCGCTCCAGTTCAATAATAGTCTTGTACGATGCTTTATGCATGTTGGTTTTCAGGAGAATCTGATTTAAGCAAGGTTAAAATGTTAATGGTCCCCCATGCCTTTGTTAATCAATGATAACAACATGACTTCTCATGGATAAGTGTGTCTCTAAGAGAGAAGTCTAAAGAGAACCCCAATCTCTGTTGTTATGCACCATTACAAATAAAGCATTAAATGGCATAAGAGCAGTTCATCATGCAGATAGCTCTGTGTATTTGTTTATGAAAAAAGTAGATACATCATGCTATATTAGAGCCATGCACAGTCATTTTTTCATGCTAGCTAACATATTGTGATATCAATTATACAGTATATATTGTGTTGTTGTTGTTTAGTCATTCAGTCGCATTCCAACTCTCGGTGACTCGGTGAACCCCAGCACGCCAGGCACATCTCTCAGTCACTAACCATCTAAATGCCATCAAGTATATGTTCATTGCTTCAGTGACCTCATCTATCCATCTCTGCCTCTGTCATCCCCTTCTTCGTTTGCCTTCAATCTTTCCCAGCATCAGAGTCTTTTCTACGCAATCCTGCCATCTCATAATATGGCCAAAATATTTGAGCTTCAGCCTCATCATCAGAGCTTCTAGTGAACAGTCTGTCTTGATTTTCTGAAGTACTGATTTATTGGTTCTTTTTGCAGTCCAAGGGACTCTAAGTAGTTTTCACCAACACCACAATCCAAAGGCGTCAATTCTACAGCGCTCAGACTTCTTTTTGGTTCAGCTCTCACATCCATATGTTACTACTGGGAATATCATAGTTCTAACTATGTGGAACTTTGTTGATAGTTTAATAACTTTACTTTTTACTAGCTTGTCCAAGCTTGCCATAGCATTCTTCCCCAGAAGCAAACATCTTTTAATTTCATGACTACATGACTACAGGAAAATAAAATCTGTCACTGCCTCCACTTCTTCCCCGTCTATTAGCCAGGAAGTGATTTTGGTCTTTTTAATGTTGAGCAGCAGTCTAACTCTTATTTTACCCTCATCAATAGGTCCTTTAGATCATCCTCATCAAAGTAGTATAATCGGCATATTTGAGGTTGTTGATATTTCTTCCAGCAATATTGATTCTGACTTTGGATTCATCCTGCCCGGCCATCGCATGATGTACTCTGCTTATAAGTTGAATAAATAGGGTGACAATATACAACCTTGTCGCACTCCTTTTCTGATCTGACTGTGGCTTCTTGGTTCACATACAGATTCTTCAGGAGGAGGATGAAATAACCCGGTACTCCCATCTCTTTAAGAACTTTCCACATTTTGTTGGGATCGACACAGTCAAAGACTTTAGAACAGTCTATGGAGCAGAAAGTAAATATTTTTCTGGAACACTCTTGCTTTTTTTATTTTCCATGGGACATTGGCAATTTGCTCTTTTGTGCCTCTTCCTCTGCGGAACCCGGCTTGCACATCTGGTAGTTCCTGGTCCATATATTGCTGACGTCGAGCTTTCAGAATCTTAAGCATTGCCTGCTGGCATGTGAAATGAGTGCAATTGTTCAATAATTGGGGCATTCTTTGGCACTGTCTTTTTTTGGGATTGGGATATAGCCTGACCTATCCAGTCTATTTGCCATTGTTGTATTTTCCAAATGTGTAAGCATAAGGCAAGTAACACTTTCACAGCATCATCCTGTAGAATTCTAAATAGTTCAATTGGGATTCCATCACGTCTTGCAGTCCTATTATCAGCAAGACATGCCAGGGCCCATCTCACTTCGCTCTCCAAGATGTCTGGCTCAAGCTCATTGGACAAACTATTGAAGTCATCACTGCTGTTAAGATCCTTCCTGTATAGATCTTCAGTGTATTCCTGACACCTCTTCTTTATCTAATCTTCTTCTATTAAGTCCCTACTTCTTCTATTAAGTCCCTGTCATTTATCACGCCTACTTTAAATAGATTTCTTGATTTACCCATTCTGTTATCTCCTTTGATCTCTTTACATCACTCATTGTTGAATGTCTTCTTGTCTCTTCTGGTTATCATTCAGTTGGACAAATGTTTCCCTATCCCCATTCCCCTTTGCTTTCCTTCCTTCCTAGGCTACTTTCAAAGCCTCATCAGATAGCCAGTTTGCCTTCTAACTTTTCTTTCTTTTAGGGATATTCTTTGTTGCTTTGTCCTGGATAATGTTGCAAACTTCGGTCCAAAGTGCTTCAGGCATTCTATCTTGCATGTCTAGTCCTTTAAATCTATTCTTTGCCTCCACTGCATATTCACAATGGATATTATTTATTTCGTATCTACTTGGTCTGATGATTTTCCCTCTTTTCTTCAGTTTAATTTTGAACTTTGCAATATGAAGCTCATGGTCTGAGCCACAGTCAGCTCCAGGTCTTGTTTTTGCTAATTGTATAGAGTGCCTCCATCTTTGGCTGCAAAGTATATAGTCAATCTGATTTCTATGTTGTCCATCTTGTGATGTCCATGTCTAGAGTCGTCTTGGAGGCTTTTGGAACAAGGTGTTTGCTACGACCAGAGATTTATCTTGACAGAATTCCACTAATTTCTGACCTGCTTCATTTTGGACTCCAAAGCCAAACTTTCCAGTTATTGCAGGTGTCTTTTGGCTCCCTTTTTTAGCATTCCAATCTCCTATGATGATAGTAACATCTTTTCTTGGAGTTATATCTGTGACATGCTGAATATCTTTGTAGAACTGGTCAACTTCAGCCTCCATGGTTGGATCATAGACTTGGATCACTGTGATGTTAAATGGCTTGTCTTGAATTCAAATTAAAATCATTCTGTCATTTATTGGGTTGTAACCGAGCATTGCTTTGGTCACTCTTTGATTGACTACTCCATTTATTCAGCAGAATTCTTGACCTGCGTAGAAGGTCTGATGGTTGTCTTATGTGAAATGTCCCATTCCAGGCCACACCTGGGTGTCCTTTTGGCTTTGGCCCAACCATTTCATTAGATCTTGTGCTACTTGTACTTGCCCTCTGCTCTTCCTCAGTAATGTGGTAGGTACCTTCTGACCTGAGGGGCTCATCCTCTGGTGCCATATCATTATGTCTCTAGTTGTGCTTGTCCATAAAGTTTTCTTAGCAACATTACTGGAGTGGGTTGCAGTTCCCTTCTCCAGTTGACCGCAGTTTGTCTGACCTCTCTGCCTCTACTGCTGTTAAATTGTCCTCTTTTAGCTATCTGCAATTGATCTGTGGATTACAGGCTGAAAATCCCTACTGGCTGTCAAAATCTTAACTCCGACCCAGCTAAGCCTTTCATCTTTCAAGCCCGCAAATGTTACAATCACTAAAACGGCAAATAACTATTAAATTGCTACAATTCCCCAAGGACACAATTGCAGTCAAACCCGCAAATGGCAAATATAGCCAAATATATTACGGGTTCCAAATAGGACTCGCAAATGGTTTACAGACTAGTTCTTAACACAGCAAAAGACAATAAAAACACACTACTGGACTTTAAAATATAGGGAAATAAATGAAAGGCATCATATTTCATTGCACAACAACCCACAAAGAACAAATAGACCTTCAAAAAATATTTTATTTTCTCATATGTTGGAATGGTCATGTATATGCCAATATTAAAAGTGTGGCTGCAAGATGCATGAAGCAATTAAGCAACACAAAACACAAAACTGCCTGGCATATTATCCCTTTCCCACTCCCAGAAGCTATAATGTGGACCCTAAAAATACAAAGATATTTGCCAAGATGTATACCCATTATCATTTGGTGAAATCATATCAAGTGTTTTGGTATCCATCATGTGTATTAACCCTATATTATTATATTAGTATTATTATTATTATAATATGTATTCATCTATTGCGCAGTAACTAGGGCTCATTAGTTTACTGATATACAGAATGTGACACAAATGGGATGTATGTGGATGTTCCAAAACCCCAACCATGGAAAACACACTGAAATGGTGATAACGGTATAATAAAGCTTTATTTCATACTCAGAGCAGACTCAGAAATGTACAAGACTGTGCATTACAAAAAAAGGGATACCTAAAGGGTTAAATGTTATACTGCATAATAATGATGATGCATAGCATCTACTAGGGTCACATGTGATCATGTCAGCATGGTAACCATAATCTGATGACAAAAAGGATCATCATATATCACTCCATTTCATAGAAGTAACCATTAATGTGCATAGCACTTCCATATGGTCTCCATCTGCTCAATAAAACACATGTAATAAATCATGGATAATGTCATACAAATCAATTCCACACACAGTGTGTTTTCATGTATTAAGGAATAATCCCAAATACATGATCAGAATCTGGAAAACAGAAAGAGGAGGTTGAGGAGCAAGAAAAAGCTGTTACAGTACAGTGTTTCTTGCTCTTAACACAACTATAAACCAATTAACAGGAACATGATATGCAATGATAGCCATAATGATACTGTCTTGTACAATCAGCATCCCCGAAATATACTGAGGATGTGTAATCACACAAGGAATGCTTCTATGTGAATACAATCTTTTATCAAAGAGTACTATCACTATCTACATGGAATTGTTGTGCCACACTTATATCACATCTCATTTGTATATGGGTGGTACCAAGGCCAAACAGATTACATTAATCACATTACCCATAAACACATACCCATTGATCCTGATGTAAAATAAAGGCCATCATCCATACTGTTTGTGAATTAAATCACACACATGAATCTGCTTTAAGAATGTTAACAGGATGACATGCAACTAAAATTCACCTATAACTACTGGTATGGATTATCAGATCCTAACGGGACTGTGCAACTCTACAGCCGGGACTCTATTCATGGTAATTTAAAATAGCACCAGTCATGTTCATTAGTGATGAGATATGGAGTCATATATTGCATTTCAGATCAATCTGCTGGGGGGGAATGTCACTGATCAAAAAGAGTAGAGGTGGTCATTTGAGAACAAACAATACCTTAGTAGGTCTGCTCAATAGGTCTGGTTACCTACTCAGAGAGCAACCTCTTTTAGCTCACTTGTGCCCTTCACATGGAGAAATATCCTGTAGTATATCAGTCTGGTCTCACTCAAAAGAGTAACCCAGTCCGAAATACCAGGCAATGCTATCCTGAACAGGAGAAACAGTAAACCCCCAGACGCGTTTCAGCCTCTCTGGGCCTTGCCAGTGAGGTGCAGCTTTACTCCCTAAGGCACATTGAGCAAAAAGACTACGTCTGGTTTCCCCTATCACCCATAAGGTGATAAAATCTAAACTAAATGAGTAGAGGTGCTCCTTTGAGAACGAACAATACCGTAGGAGGTTTGCTCGATATGTCTGGTTACCTACTCCGAGAGCACCCTCTTTTAGCTTTTAGCTTGAGATCAGACTTTTATACTACAGGATATTACTCCCTGTGAAGGGCACAAGTTTGCTAAAAGAAGTTGATCTCTGAGTAGGTAACAAGACATATAGAGCAAATCTACTAAGGTATTGTTCATTGGCTGATGAGCACCTCTACTCTTTTTGTGGGAATGTCACTGCTGTAATGCCCGGGTTTAGAGTTTACTCACATGATAGGATTGTACTGCTCGAAGATGAAGAACATGCCTTCATGGTCATGAGATTGGGTTATTAAGACCTACAGAGACAAGAACAATATATCAATCAGAACACTATTAAGATTGATTACAACACCTCATCTCAATGGCAATCCACATTGAACATCAATTAGTGAAATGTTATTAACTGGGTATCAACTTGCGTTGACGGGGAGGTTTGAGATGAGGAGGCCGCTGGCTCTGTTAGCAATGGTGGTTTGCGTCTGTGGAACCAAAGACTGGAGAGATATCAGCTGGCGTTTCACCAATCCTATTATTCACTGTCTGCCTTTTGCTCATACCTCTCCATCCTTTGGTTGTGCCTCCTCATCTCAGAATAGAGCAATCCGTTGCTCTCAAGGAGGGAGGTAATGAGCTCATCCTGCCTTTGGAGATATTGTGCCAGCTCAGCCATTTGTGTGGTACTAATTGCGTCCTCCCTCTGAAGGTGCCGGTGGTGATGGCAGAGGTGCCATTGGTGATGGTAGAGGTGCTAGTGGTGATGCCAGAGGGGCTGGTGGTGATGGCAGAGGGGCCAGTGGTGAAGGCAAAGTTGAGAGACCCCATTTTGGGGGAGCCCATGTTGGAATTGAAGGAGTTGTGGTTTCCTGCAAAGGCTTCTATGGTATTGGAGAAGGTGGCAGTGGTAGGCCTGCTGATGGACCACGGCATCTATGTAGGTAACAGTGGTTGCTGGCTCCAGGACATGCGAGGTACAGATGGCTGACAAGGCTGAGAACATTCTGATGATGCGTGTGAGGGCTCAGGGGGTGTTCCCCACAATGTTGAAATGGATTTCCATCTTGCTGCTGATGGGCCAGCTTCCTGTGATGGTCCCAGGCCCTCTGGAATGTTTTGGCCTTCAACCACCACTTCCAGGGGTGTATTTGGTTCCTACTCCAGTGGGGCCAATGCCTGTGTCTCTGTGGACGGCTGTGACCATCCGAATGGTAGAGGCTATTACTGCCCAGGACCACCTGGTATAGGCTTTAGGTTAACCAACAAAGACCATGGGGTTCTTGGAAAATCTCAGCATCAGCACCCTGATAACTGGCTTCTGTGTCGGTCAGGATGCTTGCATCAGAAATCAGCACTTCCAGGCTACCAAGAGACTCCAGATCTGCTTCTTCTTAGGGGGCTTGATAAGACTTGTTACAGTCAAATGTACCACAGAAGAGTCTCCCAGTACCTCCCTGCAGCCATCCAGGAGAACAGGAGCAAAATAAGAGACACACGATTTCTATATGTCTCCAGAAGTGAACTGTCTTTATTCGCTTCCAAACACAACTAACTAAGAAACAGAACCAAAGCACAATCCACATTCCATCCTCCCGCTCTAACCTCATTGATCTGGTATATATCAGTTGTCATTAGAGGGGAAGTTAGTTTTTCCTTTGCTCTATTTACAACTCAAAATGGCAATAAAACTAGTTTAAAACTTTATGGCTGTTCCTTTGATCATGCAAGAGGGACTTTAGAGGGTTACATCTGGGAATTGTATCAGACTATCACATGAACCATCTCTGCCACCTTATATCAATAACAGCATATATATTGTAATCAAGAAACCATGGCAGTAACTATATACACCCATTACATACATGACAGTAACTTTACTCAGACATTAATTATTTCAAACATGACACAGAACACAGTAATAGTAAATAGGGAATTCCATACAGTATACAGAATGAGGCAAGGGCATATGCCATAAGAAACCTGAAGCATGATGGCAATATAATTCCCCTACCCATTTTCCAATGGGGAAGTCTGTTCTCTATGGTATCTCACTGGGCCAAATTCCAGGCCCTGGAAAGGGGTCCTTGACATTACTCCCCCTTCCAGACAGCAGTTCTGGGTCTATGATCCTGAACGGATAATAGTCTTGAACTGCAGCCCATAGCCCAAGTCTAAGTTACCATCCAAAGAAGAAAAAATATTAGCCCAAGTGCCACTGCATAAATTCTATTGCATGTCCTCCTCCTGGAGGGGGTAGGAGGTCTGGGTTGGTTGCCCATCCTTCAGGAAAGTGTCCACATTCTGTAATCTCAATTTTTGTAGGGTCTTGGGCACACGGTCCATTTGTACAGTCCTTTGAGGGGGTATATGGGCTAGCAGGTACTCCCCCCTTTCCTTCACAACATCTGTCCTCAAGGCATAAAACAAGTTAGAAAATATATTTTCTGCTCAGAATTCCAAGATTACAGTTATTGCACTGCATTCTGTGAACCTGAGCAGGGACATGCGAATAGGCCCACAAAGTTTTCACTCTTTAAGCAAATACCTTTTTAAACATGGCTCCTTTTAAGCATATACCTGCTGTATTACACAGCTTTAAAAAAATGCATATATGTACTGTATGTCAGTTGTTTTTAATCCTACAGTTGTTAAAGGAGCCTTAATCTCCCACACTATTTAAACCTTTCCTTCCTACATACCTGTGCACCTGTGAATTTGGTTCTTGACAGCCTTTTGATCCATTTTGTGCATTCAGATCCATGCTCCTGCCTCCTTTTCCTTCCACTCTCCCAATCTTCAGTCCTCGCCATGGCTCTTGAAGAGTATGTAGCGAGTCCCTTCTGCCTAATCCCAGTATTTTCTCATGTGCAGCTCCTTCTGAATTTCCTTTGCTCCCCACATCTGCTTCCTAATTTCTTGCATACCCTGCTGCCTTTTTTTGCTCCTCCTGATTCTCTAACTTTTTAATACTACTCATTAAAGTTTATATTATAAGAATTCTACAAATTATTTAAATATATTATTTGCATACATATCCATTTCAGATATCCTATTTGCCCCTTTGTTTAGTTCACAGACTTTACCACTAATCTCTTAACTAGCATCTCTTCATTACCCACAAACCTTAATCTTTATATATAGCTGTCCTTCATTATTATATAACCCCCTTATATAATATATAAATAACAAATAAATTTATTTATTTGCATATCCTACATATCCAAGTAATTGGCAAATATTTGATTCTTATTTTCACTTCAAGGCCTTTTTTCTTATCCTGTCTCTTCATTAGCATTTCTTCATTCCCTACAAATGTATTATATATCCTTCCTTATAATATAAACTCTGTATATAAATAAAAAAACTTCTATATTCTGATAGTCTACATAAACACAAAATTCGTTCTTATGACCGATTAATAGCTAACTCAACTCCACTCATTACCCATTTGTTGTCAAGTTAATTATTCCACCCATGACTTTTTCAGGCTTTTATACAGAATAACTGCTGTGTGCAGCATGGACAGCAGCTGGACGGAGGGGTAATGAGTCTATAAGATGCCCTAAATGTTTGCAAGGATATCTGGAGCCATACAGACTGCAGTGCATCCGACAGCTACTGAACAGTGAGTGGTGAAGAAGGATCCATAAGGCGAACATGGCAATCTAGGTGGTCCTACAGGTACATGATGGAGTTCAAGTCTGGGGAATTTGGAGGCCAGTGAAGTAATTGGAAGTCTTAGTCGTTCTCCTCCAACAACTTCCGGACAATTCAGGCCATATGACATGTTGCTTTGCCCTACAGTCAACATGTATGGGTGCACTTGATCTGTAAGGATGGATAGCCAACCCAATCAGTCTTCCAGAGGTATAAATGCCAAGAAAACATTCCCCAGACCATAACGCTACTGCCTCCAACAGGGGTTTCGCGACTGACACGCCAAAGTCTGTCCAGTGGATGGACAGAAAATGTGACTCATCACGCAAAGAAATCCTTTGCCAATCAGAAAAGCTGAATTATACCATCTGCTCTATCTCAAATGCAAGGGATATTTTCAGATATCACCATATACATAACCTCATTAGAAAATTAGAATATCTTTCTTGGAAAATCCAACAGGATCCAATCCTTCAATACTTTCTACTTCCAGCACAGTCTCTCAAGGTGAGTGTCTTACAATCACGCCAGCTCACTTGATCCTCGCTCACATCAAGCAGGATAACATAGAGGGTAAAGATGTGTACTACTCCTCATACCAATATTTGAGTGATTTGAAGACAAGACACTCACCCAGGGCGATATCTTCGTCATCATTAAATCCAAAAATCCTAGGCTCTGAAGGAAACTGAGTCTGCTCCTCTTTCCCTCTAACATGTCTACTGCCTCTCTTCAGACCCTCCTTCAGAATTATCCTACTATCTACTCACAGGGTTCTCCAAAGGTTTCCACACTGGGGTCACTACACTGTCTCAGGTTTTCTTCACTAGCAACAATTTACAATCTGCTGCAAGGTAGTGGAACAGCTCCTCTCTTCAGAAACCTCTAAATACTATCAGCTTCATTAAATTGCAATTCGGCCAATTGAATAAGGCTCTATTGAAGCACATAGCATATTTTTTACAAAAGTTTTTAGTTAGTGAAGACCTTGCTTTTGGATAGAAGTTCACTAACAAAAAACTGCTGTAAAAAAATATGCTATGTGCTTATATAGAGCCCTATTCACTTGGTCAAATCATAATTTAATAAGGCTGTATATCATTGGATCATTGAAATCACCTCCTTTCCTAGTATGGAGAATTAACCCTACTGAAATCGCTACACAAAAGTACTCACTTAAAAAAAACAGCTAGTCATCATGCTCTCAGCTCTTTACATAACCCAGTCTATTGCATTAATTCCCTGATTCCATCAAATTAATACTCACTGAAGTATACTAAAATCGATGACGCTATTACTCAAATTATGTCACTAGGTCCAAGAATCTGACTCTCCAAAATCGACTTCAAAGAAAAAATTTTTACAACTCCCCATCCACCTTCACTATGGCATCTGTACGTTTTGCAATGGAAAGGCAACTTCTAACTTGCAAACCGTCTAATGTTTGAATCAAGAAGCAGCTCTAAGATATTCAACAGCATTGCTGAAGGTTTTTGTTGGATCCTGCATAATGTCAAACACTGCCCTACTGTTATACATTATCTGAATGACTTGCAGGTCCTCAAGGCTACCTCTAACTCTATTCAGCGAACTAAGTATCCCATACAATGACAACAAAGTAGAAGAGCCAGCTCACCATGAAGATTTTTTAAGAATCATCCTTACCACTGAAAGAATGGAAGCAAGCCTTCCAACAGAAAAACGAATCATACAAATTTTGGTCGCGATTAGCAATGCTAAATCCTGCTCCTTAAAAGAACTCAATGCTCTCTTAGGCCATTTAAATGTAGCCTCCTATGTTCTTCCACAAGGGAGATTATTTATTTGTAACCTACTTGCTGCTCTATGCAACAATGAATAGTAACAATGCAGTCTTAGCTTACTTGCAACTATGGTCTAAATGTATTAGCCAGTGGAACAGACGTTCATTCTTACTCACAAAACTCAGCATTTCGACCTACCTCACAACCACTTACTTTACATTGCTACATCAATCTGAAGTAATTATAATTTTCCTCGTCCCATGTCCAAGTTCCCTCTCCTTTATCCAAGAACATAATTCCAAATCTCATGACAGCATATGCATAAAGCAACGAATGGACGGAACACACAATCCACATACTCACTACAAAAGAAGATACCTTCACAATGCTATTCAAATTATGCTCCTCTGATCTCCCGACCATGACCTTACTAAAAGATTTAGCTGACTTGTCATTATCTTGCCATTTCCAACTGTTTCCTATATTCTCTTAAATACTTTTTTCTTTCAGGATTGTCCTACGATACCACCAGGATTTCAACTTTGACCTTTTCCTCCTTTCCTTCAAGGATTCATCAAGGATTAGAAGTTCATTTGGCATCAGCTAGATCCACTATGCTGTCCAGGTTTTTATACAGTACCATCAAAATCTATGAAAAAGTATTGTGTCTATTTTGCATATTTACAGCCAACTATAAGATCATGATCTCTCCATAATGGCTATTGAATCCCATTGCAATGCAGGACTAGCCCTGAAATACCACAAAATTAATGCACACCTTTCAGGCATCCTCACCTATCAAAGCCTTTATCAGAGGCCTAGTAAACAAAACAGCCAAAACAAAACCAAAATGCCAGCCTATAGATGGGAAGATTTGCAAAAGGATCATCACGTTTACCTTACATTTTCGGTATTGACCATCTTAGCCTTTTATGGATTTCTGCAGAGAATATACTATGTTGCAAGTCCATTCACAATATTTGATGACCATGCAATTCTCAATCTTCCTCATTCTAAGACAAGTAAGAAGCCTGTTGCTATTACTTACTATCTGACCAACCACGCCTGGTACCGTTAAGAGAAATCCATATCCTACTACAAGCACGTCATATGACTACAATCACTACAATCTCCATCTTTGTTCACTATATCCACTTAGCACTGCTAAGATTATATGTTGATCCATTCACTGATTCCGGCCATTGATTCTGAACCGGAGCAGCTACATCTGCACCAAGAAACAACATTCCAACTCACATCATCCAATCACTTGGTCGTTGGAAATCCACCTGATGGATATATTCCAAATCCATCAATCTGATCCAGAAAAGCATTTCATAATATTGCCAAATAAACTCATTCTAATTTTTTTAAATTATTGGCCTCTAAGCAAGCTAGGATGATGCAGCTATTTTGACATACCATCAGCTACTTTTAAATCACGTGCCACCTCTATTCAGGAGGGAAGGCTTCGACCACATATATACAGTTGTGCTCAAAACTTTGCATACCCTGGCAGAAATTGTGACATTTTTGCATTTATCTTGAAAATATGATTGATCATACAAAATAATTTATTTTATTGAAGGATAGTGATCATATTAAGCCATTTATTATCACATAGTTGTTTGGCTCCTTTTTAAATCAAAAGTTTACATACCCTTGAATGTTTGGTTTTGTTACAAACACACAAATTGACACACACATTAAAATTGCTATTTTTTTAAAATCATAATGATAACATAAATCACCCAAATGGCCCTGATTAAAAGTTTAAATAACCTTGAATATTTGGCCTTGTTACAGATACACAAGGTGACTCACACAGCTTAAAATGTCAATTAAAGGTTAATTTTCCACACCTGTGGCTTTTTAAATTGCAATTAGTGTCTGTGTATAAATAGTCAATGAGTTTTTTAGCTCTCATGTGGATGCACTGCACAGGCTAGATGCTGAGCCATGGGAAGCAGAAAAGTACTGTCAAAAGACCTGCGTAACAAGGTAATGGGACTTCATAAAGATGGAAAAGGATATACAAAGATATCCAAAGCCTTAAAAATGCCAGTTTGTACTGTTCAATTACTTTATTAAGAAGTTGAAAATTCAGGAATCTCTCGATACCAAGCCCAGGTCAGGTAGACCAAGAAAGATTTCAGCCACAACTGCCGGAAGAATTGTTTGGAATACAAAGAAAACCCCCCAGGTAACCTGAGGAGAAATACTGGCTGCTCTGGAAAAAGACGGTGTGGTTGCTTCAAGGAGCACAATACAACGATACTTGAACAAAAATGAGTTGCATGGTTGAAATGCCAGAAAGAAGGCTTTACTGCACCAATGCCACAAAAAAGCCCAGTTACAATATGCCTGACAACACCTTGAAACACCTCACAGCTTCTGGCACACTGTACGTTAGAGTGATAAGACTAAAAAAGAGCTTTATGGTCACAACCATAAGTGCTATGTTTGGAGAGCGGTCAATATGGCCTATAGTGAAAATAATACCATCCCCACTGTGAAGCATGGGGGTGGCTCACTGGTATTTAGGGGGGAAGGTGAGCTCCAAAGGCACAGGGTATCCTGTGAAAATTTATGGCAATGTTATCAGAAAATACTGGCAGACAATTTGCATTCTTTTGCACGAAGGCTGCGCATGGGACCCTCTTGGACTTTCCAGCATGGCAGTGACCCTAAGCACAAGGCCAAGTTGACCCACCGTGGTTACAGCAGAAAAATGTGAAGGTTGTGGAGTGACCATCACAGTCTCCTGACCTTAATATCATCATGCAAGACGACCAAAGACTTTGCATGACCAGGAGGCATTTTGCATTTTGCCAAGACAAATGGGCAGCTATACCACCTGCAAAAATTAGGGGGCTCATAGAAAACTATTACAAAAGACTTCACGCTATCATTGATGCTAAAGGGGGCAATACACATGATTAAGAACTAAGGGTATGTACATTTTTGATCAGGACCATTTGGGTGATTTCTGTTATCATTATGATTTAAAAAGGAGCCAAATAACTATGTGATAATAAATGGCTTACTATGATCACTATCTTTCAATAAAAGGAGTATGCTCTCTCTATCTCTCTCTGCTGTCTGTCTGTATGCGATCTGTCTGTGCGGTAGCTCTCTGTGCTGTCTCTCTTTGTGCCATCTCTCTCTCTGAGATTTGAAATGGCAGCTGTTTCGTCGCTTGCTGTGGTGTGTAGCTTGTGACAGTGCTTGCTGTTTTGTGCGGCACATTCTCTCTCATTCTTTGCTGTCTCTCTCGCTCTTTGTTATCGGTCTCTTTCTCTCTTAGCTGTCTGTTTGTGTGCTGTTTCACTCTCTCTGAGGTGTGTAATGGAGGCTGTTATGCCTCTTGCTGTGGTATGTGGTTGCTCTTGCTGTGTTCTGTGGTGCATTTTCTCTCATTCTTTGCTGTGTGTCTCTCTCTCACTGTGCTGTTTCTCTCTGTGCTGTCTGTATGTGAGCTGTCTCTGTCTCTGTGCTATGTCCCTCTGTGCTGTCTGTCTATGCGCTGTCTCTCTCGTGTGGTGCCTCTCTGAAGTGTGTAATGGCATGTTTAATGGCGGCAGTTATGCCGCTTGCTGTGTTGTGTGGAACGTTCTCACTCATTGCTGTCTCTCTCTCTCTGCTGTTTGTCTCTCTCTCTCTCCCTGTGCCTGAGGTGTATAATCGTGGCTGTTATGCCGCTTAATGTGGTGTGTGGTGTTTTCTCTCTCACTCTTTGCTGTCTGTCTTTATCTCTCTTTGATGTCTGTGTTGTCTCTTTCTGTGCTGTCTGTCTATGTGCTGTCTCTCTCTCACCCCTCGATGATGTAATGGCCCTGGCCAGCGTGATTGATAAACTGGTAATTATATTATATGACATATCTGAACCTGAATAAGAACACTCTAAACCTGGTAAATAGTCATAGTTTTTAATTAGAAAGAAATGTTGATGCCTCTGCTGGACCCTGCAGCCATCCACTGGAAGTGATAAAAAAAGAACAAGTTGGATTATTCTCTATATAAACATCATCTTCAAAGATTCTGATTTTGTCCGCTATTTTTCTTGAACTACAGTATTCTTTTAATATAACCCTATGAAATATTCAAATACATCTTCAATTACATGTTCTTGAAAGCAGCATGTAAAGCTATAGAATTATTTTTCATTAAATATTCTCATTTGATATGAAATTTCACGATATGTATGCTCTTGATATATACATGTATTAATGTATAATAAAGTCACTGTCTCATTTACTGTACAGTAGCTACAAATAACAAGATAGTTTGAATCATCTTTCTTCTATGACTTTTGTTGATATCTTAAAATATAGCAAAAATATTGCTCTGAATATTATGAATGTTTTTACTTCTGAGAGCACTATAGCAAGGATAATATGTACAGACTATTTGTTTTAAAGCTGCCATGACTGTTTGAGGAATAGAATTTATAAAAGAAATATATTGCCCCTGGTATTTCTTGAGCAAAGCACATAGACATTGTACAAAATGATTAGCTCAAGGAAGGTGACTCCTCTAACTATGAAAAAAGTTACATTAAACTTGACTCGGAGCAATATCAGATTTACATCTTTGGGAAAGACTTTTTGTTTATCCCCCTCTGCTCCTTTATAAAAATTTGATTTTCCTACCCCTTTTTAATTACAGTGATGAAGAGATGTGCATGGGTTGGGTATGGGTTGTAAAGCATGGCTTGTACTATTATTTACTATGAAACAGAATGGTACATTTCAAAGTCAGATAGCCTATATGGAAGGTGATAAACCTTGCAATGTTTAGCTTTCATACATGTGTACTACATGTATCCTGCTCCGAAGATGCAGTGCAAAAATATAATCCTATCCCTTCTGAGACCAGCAAATAGCGCCACATCAGTTTCTGGACAAGAGAAAAACGAGAATAATTGTAGCCATCATGTTTGAAATGATCGGAAGTGCATGTTTTCTGAGACTGGTGTGGTGCTTTATGGATTTTATCATGTTGTGAGTAATATGGTAAATACCTAAGAACTTATATATGGAAAGGAACTTAAGTACGTGTTAATTGTTATCGGCACACTAATAAATAAAATAAAAAACAATAGCACAAGATCCAATCAGAAAAAAAGTGTAAACAATGTATAGTTCCATGTAATGATACACACACAGAAACTAGGAGGCCAGACTCTGTCCTCTAGGGTTTACTACATAAAGGGCCTTATTCAATTGCTAAATTTTTGGTGATGGTGATCGCAAGCTACGTTGCTATATAATTGCCTTCCATTTGCAAGCTCCAATCGAATTACGTGCTGCAAGCTATGATTCCTAGCGATTTGGTCAATCGCAGCTTACTTCTCCCTCAAAGCCTTTGATCTTTCACAACAACAATAATCAGAGCTATTCAATTGCTCCGATTACCCATACGTCAAACCCTTAAATGGCTAAAAGCAAACCACACGTTACTTCTAGCAAGAAGGTGTCACAAAGGGCTTACTTACAAATTGTAGCACTTGAAATGCAAATATAAAATCAATCCAGCACTGTAAATGATAGGGAACACAATGGGTGATATTAGAATTAAAAGCACAATATAATCAAGCTTGCACATCGCCAATATATAATACTTTATTTCATGTTTATTTTCCATTAGAAGTCCTACATGCTTCAACCTCCAAGCCCGTAGGACTTTGGAATACAACCTCCATATTTCACTGAAGTCCTACGGGCTTGAATAATGAGTTACGGTCTTGGAGGTCATTCAAGTCCATAGGAATTTGGATGGAAATTAAACATGAAATAAAGTATTTGATATTGGAGATGTTCACGCTTGAGAATGTTGTGCTTTTACTTTTTTACAGTGCTGGATTGAATTTATATTCGCATTTACAGTGCTTCGAGTTTGCAGGCTTGAAATTTGAGTTGCGGCCCTGCGGCCACGATCATGTTCAAGCCTGAGAATGCTTACTGCCGATAGCATGGTTTGCGATTAGCGGGAAGAGGGACTAACTTACGGGCCTGGCCAATTGAATAGCAGCATAAACGTAGAGCAACACAAGGACGTAACACGATCGCAGCAAATCGGCTATTTGCGATCGCGTTATGTCGCTCAATTGAATGAGGCCCAAAGCTTGAAGGAGTGACTGACTGTTAATCAGCCTGTAGGTCCAACAGGATCAGGAACCAGGATCTCAGAAACAAGCTGTTAGTAAGCTCCAGTAGCAGGGCTCATAGCTCTAAGCCTATGGTCTGAAAAACAGAGACACACGGACAACTATCAAATAGAGATTAGAGTTAACAGAACACATAATCCTATTGTTTAATCAAAATGTTAAATAATTAGCCTGTGCCACTCTCACAGAAAACATATATTTTGCTTTAACCATGTGTGTGCAAGCTGATAGCCAGTAGAAGCAGTTACGTGGGAAGGAATAAGTAGGTGATTTGCTAATCTCTAGATTGTAAACTCTTCAGGGTAATGATCTCAACTTTGTTACACAAAATTGTCTTGTTTTATTGCATTACATTTTCTTTGAATGACCTCATATGTTGGTTTTGTGTTTAGTACCATTATAAATAGTGCTACAGACGCTAGCTATTAGTGAATGAACTCTTACTTCACCTAATAGATATTACAGGAACCACATGTCATCCTTTACTACCAGGCAATGGGGATAGTTATCAGTTTAAGATACCAGGCTGAAAAAGGTGAAAGAGCATTAGTATATCCATAAATAGGGCATCTCTCAAATCATGAGAAATATTATCTTAATAAGTTATTTATATGAACTCTTCCTTTTGAAATCATGGTTAGATAAATCCTGCTAATAAAGAACAAGTCAACAAAAATTTTTTCAGTCAGGTAATTATTTTTACAATGAGAACTCTACTCCTAATCCTTAATCTGAAAAGGTGGTGGGGTTTACTGGAATGTTGTGTACAGTTGAAGCAATGCAATATTTTCAGCTCACAGAAAGAACAAGGGAGTATATTGAAAAACTGTATCACTTTACCTGTCACATATATGCCCATGTACGTAAAGAAGGCCTAGACTGCTGCCTAATTTGCCTAATGATAATTCTAACCCCAAAGCTACTCAATTTTAAAGACCTAAAGCTAATAATGAACAGAATGCTTTTAAAAAAAATTAAACAACCTTTCATTTACTACAAATCATTATATGCAATTATAGTCTTGACCATCATTGCTGTGTTATAAATACTTCTCACTATCTGTTATGTCATATCTTCCAAGACTCCTTACCCTTTGATAAGCAACATCAATTCTCTCTGTTATAAAAGTGCAAATAGCCATTTACTGCATGGCAATGACCTAATCTTAGCCTCCACTACCCCATCTTCTTCATGAGAAACATTTACTCACAGACATCAGAAGTATTATGAAGACAACGATGGGAAATAATATATTTAAATGTGGTTTATATTGTTTTACCATTCTAAAACATACATATGGAGGTTGTTTCTATAAACTTTTTGTACATGATCTATACTTGTTCTTTAAAACATCATTATACAGATATTGGACTGCAGTGTGTCTCTAAGTTTCAGTGTCTAATAAAAGAAACTAGAATCAATTCTACACTTTACTATTGCGCCTACTTTGCTTGGACCATTGTTAAGCGGTTAGCAAAAAATTATCGTTGAGGTTGTACAAGGAATTGTGTATTTGTTAGGTCAGCTCAAAGTACTTTTTGCCTCACCTTGCAAGTAATTTCTCTCAAAAAAAAAAAAGTTTTGGATACAGTCTGTTTTTGTAGGAACAGCATGTAAAATTAACAACTCACACATGGGTGAGTTTTACTGAGTGAGCTTCTTCTCGGTCCATGACTTCTGCTCCATAGACAACTCTTAGCAAAGCCTTTAAAATTAATTTGCTGTCATGAAAAGATCCTCAAATGTAATATTTAAATGTATTATGTTAAAAAAATAAAATAATGCAGAACATCTGGAAATGCGGTATTGCTTGCACCAGAGCTTTAGAGAACTGAACCAGATACAGAAAACTGAATATTGAAAATACAATGAGGATTTTACATACTGCTATAGTAATAGAAATTCACACTATAAAAAAATATTTATAGGTAAGATGCTTGTTCTAAGGTTTTCTCTTCTGGCTCTTTCAGCTCTTTCTCCCTATAAACATCTGTCCATCAAGCAGTCTCCTTACCTCATGTTTCTACTACACCTACTACATCTTAGATAGTAGACATTCATGGGGCAGGACCCTCATTATCTCTTGCAGCAATAAATATGTACGAATGTGCCATCAAAGATATGCTTTAAAATAAAAATAAGAATATTAAGAGGTTGGGCCTTTTATAGGAGTTCTTTGTGTGAGTCACAGTGAGTGTAAAGGGTACGTCTTCATGTGAAGTCTAGCAAGATTTCAGCAAAGGGATGGAAATTTGATGGGGCACCAGCAAATCAGCTACTTCTAAAAGATGAGACGCAAAGGCAGTAAGCAAGAAGCAGGTTATACAGAGCAGGGCAAAGCCAGGAGCTAGGAAGCTAATAACTATTATACTAGGATAAAAAGAGGAGAAGGAGAAATAACTAAAATGTTGGAAGATGAGCAGCATATCCAAGTGGGCACTGAGCAGCATAAAACTTTTTTTTCTTTGGATGATCCATGCTTTTCCATTTTAATGGTTTGGTGGCTTTTTGGTTTGTTCATTGAGTGGAGTAAACAGTGGTTCTAGTTGTTGAATGAGAGATAAAATATAGCCATTCTTTTAACAGTTTTGCAAATAAAGTCAGTGTCACTCTTTGGCACCTATTAAATTCCAAGCCCGCAGTTGCCTTGAAATATACAGCAGTTACAGAGCGATTAAATTGAACAAGCCCGCAACTACATGGCTGCAAGCCAAAACCGTAAACCATGCACCCGTAAGTAGCATTTCAGGACATGATCATGATCAATTAAGCAAGCCCGTAACTACCGGTTTAGGAACAGCCAATAGTAAATGAGACGTCATCATTACGTCAGTAAAACATGGCGTGTAAACGTCAATCCGTTTAAAAATCAATAAATCTATTGGTCTAGTGCATGCAGGTTCCATGATATGTATTAACCCATTGACTGCTGGGATCAATATAACACAGAAATAAAACTTAAAATAATATGTTTATTTATACAGATTTGCAAGCTTGAGACTGTTGTGCAATTAATTCTAATGCCTTTCATTGCTTTCCCCGTATTTTAAAGTGCAGCATTATTATTTTATTTGCTTTTATAGTGTTACGAACAGGTGTTTAACCCCCTTGCGAGTCCTCGCTAGTACTCGTAGGATTTTTGGCTACATTTGCCATTTACGAGTGTGAAAGAAATTGCGGGCTTGTGGAATTGTAGCAATTTAATAGCGATTTGCTATTTTAGCAATTGCGCTCTTGACAGATCAACCGCTTAGATGGGTCAGAGTTATGATTTTGACAACCGCCGGAATTTTTAGCCTGTAATCCGCAGATTGATTGCAGAGGCCAATTTAATAGCAGTAACTTTTTGCGGGCTACATTACGGGCTACAGTAACTACAATTTGGACACCCCACACCCTCAAATATTCTTAAAAATTGCTCTGGAACCCCATATCTATGAGCTGTGTACTTTAATACAAACTAGCGACTTGCCCGTCAAAAAATGACGGCAATGTGATGTATATGTTTTTCAAGTTGTTTAGTTATTAATATAGATTTTTGACACTTGTAAGTATTGTGATATGAACGTGTATTTTTGTAAAATGTTGATGTAATGGTTTTTTAACATGAAATTTGTATCTGAAGAATTGTTAACTTTAATATACATTGAATCCAGAGGAAAGCAAAAAGTAAAAAGCCTTGTTGAAACGTCCCGAATTTTAACATGAAGTTTAAAATATATGTAAGCAATAACCTTAAAAAGTATTTATTTTGAAACCTGAACTTTATTTTTTATGTAACTTTGGAACTTGACAAAACATTTGTAGAATTTGGAACATTATAAACAGTAACATAGTGAATACATTTTGTAACCTAATTTTGTATTAAGAGTATTGACAATTGAATGTAAAACCAGTTTCACTTTAAAGTATTCATTATAGTAAACTTTAGGTAATGGTTTTTTAACATGCAATTTTTATCTGAAGAATTGTTAAATTGAATATAGATTTAATGCAGAGTAAGATAAACATTATAAAAACCCTTGTTTAAACGTACACAATTTTAACATGAAGTTTGTAATATGTTTAAGTCAGATACTTTTTATGTGTGTAAGTAAGAAACTTTCCAAAACATTTTTACAACTTGTAACATTATAAACAGTAAGATAGTGAATTAATATTTAAACATAATTTTTTATTAAAAGTATTAACATTTGAATGTAAAAACAGTTGAACTTTAAATTAATCAGTATTAATATGCAATTTCTATCAGAATAATTGTTAACTTCAATATACATTGAATGTAGAGGAAGGCATACAGTAAAAACTCTCCTTAAAACATACCTAATGAAAGTAATTCCTTACTGACCACATAAACTGGCGATTAACATTAATGTAGGTAGTAATCTTAAGATAACAGACAATATTTACATTGTGACTTAAAAGGTGCTTGAGCTCTTAACATGAACTTTGTAATATGTTGAATGAAAGAACTTGAAAATATTGTTTTTAAACTTGTAACATTAGAAACATTAACATAGTGACTTAACATTTTAACATAATTTTTCAGAATAATGCAAGGCAAGTATTTTGTGAGGCGACTCATCCATAAACAGTACTTACATTAATTATGACTGAATTAAACAACAAATTGTTATGTATTTTTGAATGCTTTTAAAAAATGTTTGCATGGCTTTAATTTGTATCCTGCAAAGTTATAGTACTTCATAGTAGACAATGTTTTTAGTAAAAATACGTCCATCTTCTAATAAATCACCTTGACTTTCATTCTTTTCAATGTAAACTTTAATAGCCTGTGGATTTTTGCACCGTGACAACGCAACGTACAATTGACCATGTGCAAATACTGGTTCTTCCAAGAAAATACCCACAGATTTGAAAGTTTGACCTTGTGATTTATTAATGGTCATGGCAAATGCCATAATAATGGGAAATTGTATTCTTTGAAGTATAAAAGGGAGACTACTTTCACTTGGTGCTAAATCTATTCTTGGTATGAAAACTCTCTCTCCTTTATGGGTACCAGTTAAAATTTCAGCATCTATAAAATGGTCCTTTAATTGTTGAACAATTAATCTTGTGCCATTGCATAGGCCTTTTTTGGGATTCATATTTCGCAGTAACATGATAATTGCACCTTTCTTTAGCTGCAAAATATGTGGTGGCATTCCAGAAGGAGTTAGAGAGTTTATGAATTCAGTCGAAAAGTTAGCCTGACTTTCATTGTCATCAGCAAGTACAGAATCAGGACTGTGATAATTTCTTTGTGGTGCATTAATTTTTTTTAAGATTTCATTATTGAGGATTAATGCATCTTTATTTTTACACGTCAGTATGACTTGGTTGGCAAGCTCGGAATATTCTTCGTTATTTATGCTCCCTTCAAATATAGCCGATATAATATCTTGTTGACAAATCATATGAGGTGGGATCTCTACAGTGTCGTCAGCTAAATGTAGTATTTTTTCTGTTCTGCCTTCTCCAATTTTAATAAGCCAATCATTGAAATCAGTTTGGCCTTCTGATCTCATATTTTGTTGCAGTTGAAGATGGGTAAAATGTTTCCATACTGTGCTTGACTTGATACAGGTTTCGATAATGTCAGTTCGATTTCCATGTACAACGACAGGTAATGTTTGTCTAAAATCGCCACCCAACAACATTACCTTTCCACCAAATGGAAAAATATTATCCATGACTTCACGAAGCAAACGGTCAATACATTGGAGGGCATAGCATGACATCATTGTGGCCTCATCTATTATTAATTTACATTTCTTCAATTTCTTTGCTTGTAATGATGTCATGCGAATATCTGACACAGAATTTTCTAAAATAGGCACTGGCAGTTTATATCCACTATGAACAGTTCTTCCACCTTCTTATAAAAGTGCAGCAATTCCAGTAGTGGCAAACGCCATTGCTATTTGACCTTGTGCGCGTACTGAACTCATTAATAAATTGTACAAATAGGTTTTTCCTGATCCGCCAGGTCCATCAAGATAGAAATAACGCTCTGTCACCATGTCATCATCTATTGCATTTTTAATGGCATGAAATGCTTGCAATTGTAGTGTATTTAAAGTTGCAAGTCTTTCTTCTGTTCTTTCTGCTTGTAGTTGAATGTCATAGTCTTCAAAGTTTATGTCATCTATAAGACCTGGATCAGGCAAATTAAAACTTGCACAACTTAATCCATGAGTTAAAAATACTTCTTGGATTTCCATTAACGCTTTTAAGTGTGCAATGGGTTCATTGTATCGTCGCATAAAGTCTTCAGCCATATTACTTTTAAAAGTCTCCCACAAAGCTAATGCATTTGGAGCATTTGAGAAGATACAAATAAAAGCAAATTGTTCTCTCATCTGTCGTGGCATTTGACATTGTGCTGCTTCTTCTAAACATCTTTCCCACTCTGTATCATCAGCGAGTAAGTTTCTATGTCTTGCAGCTAAATGGAAGGATTCATATACAATGTCATTAACAGTTCTTAATTGTTCAAAACTTTGTGCTCCTGGAACATTTAAAAGTAATATCCGTAAGCAAAAACGTTCAACATCTCTTGGACTGACTGTGTAAATTCTTGGAATTATTTTATTGCCTCTGGTTTTTCTTGGTCTCCATAATCCATTCAAAAAAACATAGTGATATGGAATTTCAATATATAAGTATTGTGTTGCTTGAGCATCAGTGGAATTTAATGCAAACCATGCAGTTAGTGTAGTGTGACGATCTTCACTTTGGGCCAATGCATTCATTTCATTTCCAGCATGGAAATAGACTAAATGTCATTGTGGCAAATGTACTGCTAATCTATATACTGCATGTGATCTATCATGCATTTCAAATTTTAAAAGCCGCCACCTAGCTTCTGGCGCACTGACATAGCGAGCATCTACATGAGATGCAAGTTCATCATGTACTAACTCACTACATTCAGGGTTGTCTGCACTTTTGACGACTACAGTAGCTGCCTCATAGCCTTTGTAAATATATTTGTAGACATATTTAATGGATTTGATGGAAGTGCAGGCTTCTACGTTGATGTGGGCGTTGTACTTCATGAGTAAATGTGGATTGTAGGGTACTACATATCTATTGTCCACTTTTTTTCCATGAATAATGGCACTATCTCCTTCTCTTCTTTTATAAAGTGTATATCCATCACAATTTGCATATGTTTTGTCTCTATAATCTTTTGGAAAATCTTTGGAACATTTATTATTTTCCATACATGGTGATTGTGGATTAAGGTCTCCACAGGGTCCATGAATCATGCGATGAGTAACAATCTCATATAGTCTACCATGTAGTTCTGGATCTGGTAGTTCAGCAACTATGACTGCATCCACTTTGTCCGAAGTATCTAATTTATCTTTCTCATGAAGTATTATGAGAAGATGTGCATGTGGAAGGCCTCCTTTTTGAAATTAAATGGTATATACATAAGCAAGACATTTGCCAAATAACTGATTTATAGTGAAGTCACGTATTAATTCATTTAATTTGATCTTAAAAACTCTGGCTACTAAATCTGGTCGATCAGAAGCAGTTTGTCCAAGAAGTAGATTTTGTGTACTTTCTGGCCATTGTGGATTACATGTAAATGTCAGAAATAAATCTGGTTTTCCAAATTTGGTGACAATAGCCATAACATCATTGTATCTTTCTCTCATATTTCGAGGAGATCCTTGAAAGGAAGATGGTAAAATGATGGCTTTGCCAGCTGTCATGTCTCTGCTTGTAGCCACGTCAGCAACATAGTCCATGAGTCCAGAATATTGTTCTACATGTAGTTTATCTTGTTGATATTTTATAAAGTTTAAATTATTTGCCTCAACTTGCAAATATGAATCAATAATCCATTGTTGTGTTAGTTTTCCACCACATAAAATCGGATTAAATCCATGTCGAATGGCAATTTGAGCTACTTTAAATTCAAGCATAGAAACATTATTTCGGATTCCGGCTTTAGCATTTGGGTAACTGGGAAGGGTTAATTTTGGTTGCCAACCTGCTTCTCCATGTGGGAAAAAGATGGGATATGTCATTGGATCTAAATTTGGACTTAAGATATTCATATTAATAAATGGTTGCTCCTCATTTCTGGGATATATTCTAATGTCTCTTTGAAATGGTGGTTCTCCTTCATCATTTTGAAACACCATTGCAACCTCATTTGATGTTGGCAAGTTATAACGACGTTTATCAGTATGTCTGTCTCTTTTAAGCACCATATTAACCTTTGGCATGGGTAATTGATGTCTTTGTGCATGAAGTAGTTGTTCATTTTCTACTTCTGCCAATTTTTTGTAAGCTTTACTGTAGGGATTGTTGTCCATAATGTTATTTAGCTCTATGAAAACACTGGGTAAGCATTTTTTATTTTCTTCCATCTGCATCCGTTGGTCAACAGCTTCCATTGTATCTAGGACATATAGTTGAGCGAATTTTCTTTGCTCTCCTTCCTCTGGATTTAAATGGGAAGTACGATGATAAATTTGGCCTTGGACTTTAAAACAGTAAGGACCATGTCCTGGTACATTAGCAGCTAATGTTGCCCTCATAGATGCAAAGGATATGGCACTATTGTAAGATCTTATGTTTGTCTTAAAATTTTTGTAGTTTGGAAAAGTAGGTTCAGTCATAATATTTTGTAAATAGATTGGAAATTCTTTCCTTTCTGGAAGTTTGAACTTGCCTTTTTGACAGCAACTAATAAATTGGCCATCTCTGGGTCTCTCCTGTTTAAAATAATAAGCCTCACAAAACTGACATTGAGTAGTCATGTCCCCACAACTATGAACCTCTACTGCTAAAGACTTGAGTAAAGGACAATTTGCAAAGCATATAGGAGTTTGACTTTCATATTCATCAGGTGAAAAGTCATGGAATGTTTGAACAACAGGTTCTAAATGCTTAGTTTTTTTCGTGGCTTGTCTTGGTATATGTTGTCCTGGTTTTGTTGAAATGTCCTGTAAGGTTTCAGGAACAGGTTGTAAATGCTTTTTTTTTGTAGTTGCTTTTTTTGGTCTGTCTTTAATTGTATCTTGTAAAATGTCATCTGATGCTTGAGGAACAGGTTGTAAATGCTTTATTTGCTTTGTAGTTTTTTTTGGCGTATCTTTCATTTTTGCAGCTGATAGTCTTTTGCTTGCGAGTCTTTTGCGTTCTTTTTCTCGTCGAATTTCTTTCTCCTCTGGTGTCTGCTGGGCGGCCCATCTCTCTTGTCTTTCTCTAGTTTGACGTCTTTTCTTCTCTTGTTTGCTCTCGTTATCAGCCATGTTAATCTGTAAAGGCAAAAAAAGAAATGTAATTGGGTATATTGAAATTTGTAATTACTGTTAAAGATTATTGTGCACAATTGTGAAATAAAAGGTAAATCATTAATGTATCAGTTATATTTTGCTAAAAGTTATAATTCCTGGCCTCATTAAATAACAATTTGGCCAATTGAATACTGCTGTAAATAAACAGTTAACATCTTTTTTTGAAATAATTTTTTAGTTATTGAAAACCTTGTTTGTGGATAGATGTTTACCAATTAAAAACTTCTTTGCAAAACAAAACATTGATGTGGTTATTGAGCCATGTATTGAATATTTCCAATTTAAATAGAATAAGGGACATAATTATTATTTTTTTTTTTTTCTGTTGACACGGATGCAGATGAAACATGTTTCTTTAGTTTTCTCCTTTTGTACTTATTATACTGTACTTTGGTTGAAGTGTGATTTCAATCCGAATGTTTGTTGTTCCTCGGTTGAAAATATTTGTCCAATGGTCTGGTCCTCTGTTGGAAGTTCTCGTCCGATGGTGTGGTCCTCTGTTTAAAATCCTGGTCCTATGGTCTGGTCCTCTGTTGAAAGTCGTGGTCCGATGGTGTGGTCCTCTGGCGATAGCCCTCGTCCGATGTTGTGGTCCTCTGGCGATAGCCCTCGTCCGATGTTGTGGTCCTTTGGTGAAAGTCCTCGTCCGATGGTCTGGTCCTGTGTTGAAAGTCCTCGTCCGCTGGTCTGGTCCTGTGTTGAAAGTCCTCGACCGATGGTCTGGTCCTGTGCTGAAAGTCCTCGTCCGATTGTCTTCACGCAGTATCTGTTGTAACATAAAATTGAAAATGTTGTTTGAGTGAAATGTCTTTTAAATACAGCAAAAATTTCTTAATTTTGGTGTATTGTATCTGTTATGGTTATTTTTTTCTATGTGTTTGTCTAACTTTATCTACAATCCTGATTTGTTCGCACGACTTTTGTTATCCTTATTTAAGCTTCTTAGTAAGGCTTGTAGGTTGTGATACATTAAAGAAGAATATTAATTTAGTTTGCTATGTGTTTGTGTGTTTTTTTGTACAATCCTGTTTTGTGCGCACCACTTGTGGTATACTTATTTAGGCTTTAGTGTAATGGTTATAGGTTGTTAAACATTAATAAAGAATCTTAATGTAGTTTCCTATGTGTTTGTGTGAGTTTTAGTACAATCCTGTTTTGTGCGTACCACTTCTGGTATACTTATTTATGCTTCTTTGTAAGGCTTATAGGTTGTTAAACATTAACAGCCTTATTAAATTGCGATTCGGTACATTTAAAAGGGCTCTATTTAAGCACACAGCATATTTTATTTACAGAAGTTTTTAGTTAGTGAAGACCTTGCTTTTGGATAGAAGTTCACTAACTAAAAACTTCTGTAAAAAAAATATGCTCTGTGCTTATATAGAGCCCTTTTAAATTTACCGAATCGCAATTTAATAAGGCTGTAACTAAGAATATGAATTTAGTTTGCTATGTGTTTGTGGGAGTTTTTGTACAATCCTGTTTGTGCGCACCACTTGTGGTATACTTATTTAGCCTTTATTGGGATGGTTATAGTTTTTTAAACATGAAATAAGAATAATAATGTAGTTTGCTATGTGTTTGTGTGACTTTGTTACAATCCTGTTTTGTGCGCACCACTTGTGCTAAAGTTATTTAGTCTTCATTGTAATGGTTATAGGTTGTTAAACATTAAAGAAGAATGTTAATGTAGTTTCCTATGTGTTTGTGTGAGTTTTTTTTTAGGTGCGCACCACTTTTGTTATTCTTATTTAGGCTTCTTTGTAAGGCTTATAGGTTGTCAAACATTGAATAAGAAAGTTAATTTAGTTTGCTATGTGTTTGTGTGAGTTTGTTACAATCCTGTTTTGTGTGTACCAATTTGTGTGTACCAAATGTTGCATACTTTGGCCCTCATTCAATTGCATTTTGGCCAATTCAATAGGGCTCTAAATGTGCTTATTTAGAGCCATATTCAATTGGCCAAAATAGCAATTGAATGAGGGCCTTTGGTTGCTGCATTTGTTATATTGTCGGGGCCTCATTCAATTGCGTTTTGGGCAATGGAATAGAGCTCAATATGACCACAGAGCATCTTTTTTTACAGAAGTTTTTAGTTAGTGAACTTGTATCCAAAAGCAAGGTCTTCAGTAACTAAAAAGTTCATTAAAAAAATATGCTCTGTGCTTATATAGAGCCCGATTGAAATGGGCAAATCACATTTAAATGAGGCCCTCGGCCATTAAAGATATATAGGTCCTCATTCAATTGCAATTTTGCCAATTGAATAGGGCTCTATATAAGCACATAACATATTTTTTGACCAAAGTTTTTCGTTAGTGAAGACCTTGATTTTGGATAGAAGTTCATTAACTAAAAAGTTCTGTATAAAAAATATGTTATGTGCTTATATAGAGCCCTATTCAATTGGCCAACTCGCAATTGAATGAGGCTCATGGTTCGTTTCTTTTTTTATACTTAATACTTTACCTTGATTGAAGTGTCGAATGACAGGGGGTCCCCTCCTGCCAATCTTAATCCGCCGGTATTCTTGTAGTGTCTGTTTGAAAAAGAAAGTGAAATGGTTAATTGTATATTTCTTATTTTTTATTTAGCAAAGCATGGCCTTTTCAGCATGTAATGTCTTGTTCTATCTTACCTGTTCTTCTTTGTTGGTGTTCTTTAAAAGGGATTGTGCTTCACAATGCACGGTGCAAATTGTTGAGTGACGCTGTTGATGCAGAGTCTGTTTCAATATTAAAAGAAGTAGAAAGATTCAGCTTTAGGTGATCTATTGAATTGCACTAAATTAATGTCATTTAAATATACTTCTGTAATTATTTTCAATTAACATTATTTTTTGGGGGGGGGGCAACACACATATGTCACATACATGAAGCACATTTCCAGAGTTCAATGTAATTTTTTTGTGTGCGTGTGACATATCACTATACATGAATCATATTTTAATTGTTAAATGAACCTTATTTTTTGTTTTTGCCAACACACATAAATGTGTGTGTGACATGTAACTATAGATGATACACATATATGTGCGTGTCACATATCAGTAGACATGACTCATATTTTAATATTACAATTTCTTTTTTTCTAATGTCATTTAAATGTAGTTGTTTAATTAGTTTGTTTTAAGATCATTTTGTTGCAGGGGCAATACACATAAATGTGCGTGTCACATGTCACTATACATGATACACATATATGTGCTTGTCACATGTCACTATACATAAACCTCTTTTTGATATTGAATTATGTTTTTTTTTTGTTTTGTTAAATGAACCTTATTTTTTTTGTGGGCCTACACACATAAATGTGTGTGTGACATTTAACTACATAAATCACATTTTCCTAGTTTTTTTTTTTTGTCCTGTCTTGATAATAAAATGTAATATATTATAGCTTACCTCTCAGTTGTAATTTGCACAGTGTAAAGTAGTAAATTAGGAAAGAATTGTCTTCTCAAGTAAAAGCAGCAGTTAACTCTGAAGTCACTCCGTTCATCACCTGAGGAGAAATATATTTTTTTGTGTAAAATAGGCAGTATTTATAAACTTGTAGAAAATTCTGGAAAGTTAGACCGTTAGAACGCAATACGCATGCGCTATTTGCGTTCCAGCTCACAATTTGCGTTCCATCCACCATTTTGTGCATAGTAGTGGTCAAAATGGTGTTTAATATGATTGTGATACGTTCCGCATAGTATGTGTTTCATTATTGCGAGTAAGTGTAGTATAGTTACGTCTGAAGCCTCGTTTTCGTTTTGTTCGTCGGCCATTTTTTCTCTCGCTTAGCGATTTTATTAGTGTCTAAAGTGTTTTATTTAAATAAAGGTGTAACTTGTTTTTTTGAGGTGCTGGATGGTTCCTCTTGCTGTAGGTGTGTTGTGTGTATTTAGTGTGTTTTAAATGTTTGTATGTCGGCGTGTTGCGACCGATGTTTGCGAGGTCGTAATATCTGTTAACGTGTGTCGTATAGTGTTTGGGTGTATAGCCTCGTTTTAGTTTTTTTCGGCTGCCATTTTTTTCTCGCTTAGCAATTTTTTTTGTGTGAAACTCTTTTATTTCGAGTGAAATGAAGGTGTAAGTTGCATTTTTGAGGTCCTGGGTGCTCCCTCTTGGTGTAGGTAAGCTTTTTATGTATTTGCTGTGTGTATGTATTGTGTTTTTAATTTTGTAATGTTCACGAGTTGCGTCCGAGTGTTGCGAGGACGTAATGTGTGTGAACGTGTGTTGTATGTTGTTTGCGAGTGTCGTAATGTGTGCTCTTTGGGTTACGACGTGAAGTTTGCGAGGATCGCAGTTGCTGGCATGGAGCGCCTTTGGCGCTCCATGCCAGCAACTGAGACCTGAGACCCTCGGCCAGTGCCCTCGCTTCGCGAGGCCCGCGGGCTCGCTACGCGAGCCCGCAGCGTTAGCAACAACTCGTACGCTCACAACTATATATGTGATCCTGCTGGATCTTCATGCTTCTCCAGAGAGTGCCGTTAAGAAGACGTGCCATTCAAAAAATGAACAGTGGTTGAGGAAACTCACTGTGGGCTGTACTATCAAGGGCTTGTATTCACATGGCTCGTGGGGTATTGGGATCTTTCAGGTCTAGTTGTCTGGTAGCGTAACTATCAATGTGTCCAGTTCTAGCCTGGCTGTTTCTATTCCTTCAAATGCAACCTTTCTATTCATACCTAATGCACATGAAAACTCCCGTGCCTCCTGTTTATTGATGCCTTAACTACTATGAATTATTTGTGAACCTGTAAATTTATATTATAATCAGTTTCTTAGAAAGTCCAAACATAAAGTATAGTTTATAAGTTGGGAGAGTTATAGTTTCAATTAACATTAAGAAAGCTATTATGTAAGGTTATGAGGGCCCTGCTCTTGTTAAGCAGGAATCAAGACATTTGTAGCTCTCTACACATGAATTTAAATGAGGTATTTAAAAAAGTGCTATGAACCTTTCAACCAAACTTGGTGTAGGCTCTGTTTTTTGAGAAATAAGAGATAGAGAACTAAGGATATCCTAATAGTCAGATAATGAAGATGTTTTGTCATGTTTTAGGGAAGTGTGGTCATTATGAAGAAGTATACACTTAGAACACTGTTAATGTTAAACCATAAATCTATGACTGCACATTTACGCAGTAATAATAATAATAATAATAATAATATAAAGAACAGCTAATAGAAACTGTGAATGAAGAGTACAACACTACTGTACAATTAGTAAACTGTAAATCCTATGTAATAATTAATATTAATATTTAATGAGAAATATATATTCTTAAGGGACTCCATCTAGTACGTAGTAAAAGGGCTGCTAATGAGTTAATTAGCATGTTACTATCTTTACATTTACAGTTAAGAAGAAAACAACTTATGCATCATTTCAGTAAAATGATACTAGTACTGTTTGCTCACAGAAACCTTAATTTCTGATTTTGTAATCTGCTCCTAGCTTGGTCATAGGAAACAGTTTCCTATGACCAAAAAAAGCTTCACATACTTGAATGTATTCACTGCCATTAATAGTTAATTTATAAGGCAGTGGTTCTTAAAGGGTGCGTTTCACTAGGTTGAAACGTACACAGTACTAGGTAAGTAAGTCTTAAAAATTCAAAGAACTGCTGCATGTGCAAGTGTCCCAGCTGTCTGCTATGGCTGCTAACCCTAAAATGTTCAGAATGTCACGATTCTATACAGCAAATAATTCTGTGCCGTGAATAAAAAAAGTTTGCAATCCACTGATCTATGGAGAACCCAAATAACAGATTAATATCTATAGACACTCCTTAGTAGATACATTATAAAACTCAAATAACTACGTGATACTGGTATGGACAAGAAACAAGCAGCCTGCTTTTCCTTATTGGTACCTGATTTGTTAAATGTATTGACATTGCCTGTTCCCTTTGGCTACAAATCTCAAAGAAGCAACAAAGATTATTGAGTTTGTTGTTTAGATGTGAAGATTTAAAGTAACTTTGCAGTACACATTCTCTATTAAATTTAATTTACCAGGTAGATAAAACCATCTATTAAGTATTTTATCAGTGCTGTTATACTTGACCATTGGATTTTTTAAATACTCCAACCATTTTAGTGAACACAATATATTATCTAAATGTTGAGTTTGTTCTACTGTTTATATTATAAGTAGTTTTTTTTCTTAAGACACCTTATAGTTCTAAGTATGCGGACCTTTGTTGATAGTGTATTAACTTTTTAATAGCTTGTCGAGACTTGCCATGGCTTTCCTCCCCAGAAGCAAAAGTCTTTTAATCTTATGGCTGCATATATATATATACATATATATATATATATATATATATATATATATATATATATATATGTTTTTTTTGTTTTTGTTATTTGACACAAAAATATAACAATACAAACATACATTGCATTTCCATACATAATAAAATATGTTGTACATACAAATCTAATATCCAACAAGTATTTATCACATAATAGATTATCCATACAATTTAAGCAGTTTTTCCTTTCACTTTTATCTTTCATTCTCTTTCCCCCGTTTTCCCCCTTTATCTTGGTTAGTTGGTCTTATCACTAAAGTTTAGAACCATTTGTTATTTTAATAGCCAACATAAAAACTTACATAACATATAAAAGCCTATAAAGCGGTCTGTATTGTGATAAATAATAATCTTGCTGATAGTAGTTCTATTGCTTATTCGTTCATTTATATGGAATTGAATATTAACGCAATGATTGACGTCAAACGAAAACAAATATATATATATATATATATATATATATATATATATATATATATAAAAAATATATATATTTGAAGAGTGAAACAGCCGTGAATGTCCAGTAATCTAGTAATTTACAGCCTTATTAAATTGCGATTTGGTACATTTAAAAGGGCTCTATTTAAGCACACAGCATATTTTATTTACAGAAGTTTTTAGTTAGTGAAGACCTTGCTTTTGGATAGAAGTTCACTAACTAAAAACTTCTGTAAAAAAAATATGCTCTGTGCTTATATAGAGCCCTTTTAAATTTACCGAATCACAATTTAATAAGGCTGTTAGTGTTGCAGTATAATTTGATACCCTTTGGTTTGCACAAATGTGTTATTTATATTGACGAGCTTTCGAGAGGTTCAACCTCTCTTTAGCAAGTCTGAAGCAATACTGACATGAGATGGAACCCTCAGTTCAGCCCGCAAAAAAAACAGCAGATGCAGAGGCAGTGGAGACAGCATCTGACATCATCAGGTAAATACATATATGGGGAATAAACACAACATAGTATAGGAAACATATAAGGACATGCTATATACACATATACAACAATATATACATGAAAAAGCAGATCACTGTTGATATCTTTCCTGTTGGACAAACACCAGCCTGTTATGATATAATAATAAGAATCACATGAAATTCTGATAATGTGTTAGAAAACCCAAGTCCATATTAAGTCCTGTATTTTTAGTGTTGAAGAATGTGATTATCTTAATTTCAAATGCTTTTCACTCTTGGATGTCTTGAAATTTTCGTCTGCGTATTTTGACTTTTAAGTTTTGGATGGAGTGATCATTCTGGCTAAAATGGTGTCCCACTGGGCTACAATAACTGTCTTCATTATGCTTTCTTATGGAATGTCTGTGTAAATTCATCCTTAAGTGCCCTTTTTCGCTGGTTTCTTCAATGTAACTGCCTGTGTCACATAAAGTACATCACATATTATAATTATCAAACTGCAATTTGTCGTCACGTTTCCGAGCCTTGCGAAGGAAGGCGAGCCGATGAGGCATTGAAAAACGAGGGCACTTAGCCTCCAAGCAGTTAGAAAATGTAGGATTGCCTTAGGCTGCAAGCAGTTGAGGAACGCTGGACTTAGAAAAAAAAATATTCAGAGGTCGGAAAAATATGAAGTTAACAGCCGGACCGCGCAAGTCTAAAAAAAACACAAAACATAAAATGGAAACACACATAGCACGGGGGGACAGCCAGGACGTCTGGGAGTGAGGTTGTACGCGAATTTAAGCTGAATTTGCCGAGTTTCGGCACCCGAAAATTGGCTAAGCAAGAAAAAAAATGTCGGACGAAAAAAAGGAAAACGGGGCTACACGACCCCGAACCGCGCAAATCACCGACAGCGCATACCACTTTTAACCAGGAACGTACGAGGTACAAAATACACTATTAAAAAGGATGGAAAATGCTTGCGAGCGGCGTAACACATTGACAACCGTCGCCATTTTACAACACTAACTTGCAACTAATAACATTACGAATCTTCAGTGGCGCTTTACACAACTAAACAAATGGTGTGGCCTTGCGCACACAGCCTATACTGCACAGTTGGCACATTGCTGACACTTTCTCCTCAGGGCAGCAACAGTCCAACTGTACATTGTATGCTGCAGGAAAATAAAAAGAGATTGTTAGCTCTTCAGGATATTGATTGCTGCATATATTAATTAAAATAGTTAAAGTATATTAATTTATTAAGCAATTAATTATAAAAATATATATATAAAAAAAAACGATAAATAGCATATTTTACACTTCCGTTACATTATGAATACATTAATGCTTCACACTTCCTAATACATTTATTCATTAATTAGTATTAATTATTAATGGAAAATAAAAATATATACTTTCCACTGCACTAAAAAATTTATACTTTTTACACTGCACTTATGTATTTGGATTACTGCTCATTGGCTACCAGCTATACCACTCTCAAAGCAGTTACATATTTAAATCACTTTATTATGCTCTATTTTCTAATTTACACTGCACTTAAAAAATTGTATATTTAACACTGTAGTTATATATATGTCTTTGCGATGAGCGCCGAAGATGATCGTGGCAAAACACAAAACTTGAAGGACACGAGGGGAGAGGCTCGCAATGAGCGCTGAAGGTCCGCAGATTAGCAAAAACTTTACATTGTGTGGCAATCAGCATTGCCATGGCTTAAAATGTTATTGCCCTGTCACATATTTCAACCCACCACCTGGTCGTAACATCAAAATGCCAAAGGCGCTCAGCGCGAGGCTCGCAATGAGCGTCGAAGGATCTCAGACGACCAAAACACTTACTGTCTGTAGCAAACATCATTATCTGCGTTACAATTTTATTGCCCCGTCCTTTTTAAATGGGCAAGTCGCTAGTAATAAAATAAAACATATGTTCTAATTCCACATTTGTGTATATTGGTATGTTAAGTGTCAAATAATAATGAACTTTCATGCTTTCCTATTGTTTTTTTTGGTGCTATACTGTCTCTGTAACTTCTGATATGGGTGAATAATTAGGGAGTTTTACTTTGCTCTTAAAGGCATATTTAAGTTTCTTGCATTATTGTTTTGCAAGTAAAAATATGAAAATAAAGAATATTATATTACTAGCGACTTGCCCTTCAAAAATGACTGGGCAATAAAATTGTAAGGCAGGTAATGCTGTTTGGGCCAGACATTCCTTTTATTGGTGGTCCGAGATCCTTCTGCGCTCATTGCAAGCCTCGTGCTGAGCACCTTCGGCACTCATTGCGAGGCTGTTAGTTGTATTTTTTTTGTCTCATAGGCGCTTTTGTTGTTATTGTTTGGTCGGCGGTGATCTGTTTTTTGCGCTTATTGCAAGGCTTTGTGTGCTATGAGCAGCGTTGGCGCTAGTTGTGAGTCGCGTGGTGAATGGCTTTGTGTTTATTGTGAGAGTGTTATTTTTTTTGTGTATATGTTTTTTTGTATGCTAATTTAATAATTAATAAATTAATAAATTAATATACTCTACCTATTTGGAAGTAATAGTGCTGAAGCATTGTGCTGAAGAGCTGACAATCTGTTTTGATGTTCCTGCAGCATACGATGTAGGTTTGCACTGTTGTGGAGCTGATGTGTAAGTGTCAGCAATGTATGCAGTGTGTAGTGTAAATAGGCTGAGTGCGCGAGGAGAAGCCATTAGCGTAGCTGTGTACTTCCGCATTGTATAGGTTAGTGTTATAAAATGGCGGCGAATGTGTATGTGGTACGCGGCTGTGGATGATGTAGCATCCTTGGTAAGAGTGTATCTTGGTGGTGTTTGGCGTCTTTAGGGTCCTGTAGCTTCCTTTTTGTTTTTTTCGGAGGACATTTTTCTCTCGCTTAGGTGATTTTTGTGTGGTATTTGGATTAAATTGAGGTGTAACTTCCCTTGCAGAGGTCCTCGGTGCTCCCCTTGCTGTGGGTAAGCTTTTTATGTATTTTTTTGTGTGTATTTATTCTGTTTTTAATGCTTTTAGGTGCTCGCAGTATTTTTGTGAGGTCATAATTTTTTTTTTTTTAAGTCCGTATATACTGTAGTGATTGCATGTTAGATCGATTTTGGTAAAGTGCCGCTTGTGTGGGTGGCGTAGAGCCTCCACCTCTACAAATGCAGCCCCACTGTGCGTATGTAAGAAGCTCTGGGGGTGTGGAGAAAAAACAAATCTACATGTGTATACAATGACTCTGTGTAATGTGTGTTTCTGATATAAGCAGTTTGTGATAAAAAAGGTAAAAACAAGGACATATGCCTAAACATGATGTAATTTGCTGTTTTCTGGACACTATCACAATCTTCTGTCAAAACATCTTGAGGCATTCTATCTGCCATGTCTGGTGCCTTAAATCTATTCTTTACATCCACTACATATTCATTGGAATATTATTTATTTTATATCTGTAGGTCTGATGATTTTTACTCTTTTCTACAGTTCAATTCTGTACTTTGCAAAAAGATGTTCATGATCAGCTCCAGGTTTTGTTTTTGCTGACTGTATAGAGCTCCTCCATCTTTGGCTCCAATGTATTTAGTAAGTCTGATTTCTATATTGTCCATCTGGTGTGTTTACTATTCAAAGAGAGTATTATCTTGACAGAATTCTACTTATCTCTGAGCTGCTTTATTTTTTATTCCAAGGCCAAACTTGCCTGTTATATCAGGTATCTTTGGTTCCCTACATTAGCATCCAATCTCATATGATGAGAGTAACATCATTTTTTGGTGTTATATCTAGGGTGTATTGAATATCCTTGTAGAATTGGACAACTTCAACTTCCTTAGCATCCATGATTGGAGCATAGACTTGGATCATTTTGATGTTAAATGGCTTGTCTTGAATTCTAATTGAAATAATTTTGCCTTTTTGTTTTTTTTAACAGAGCACTAATATCATATACGAAACACTGGAAATATTGTCACAAAAATGTTAATAAAATATTAGTTCATAACATTACAAATCTTGTACCTTGATCTATGTAACATCTATATTAAATGGTTCTTATATAAGACTTCAGATTATTGTGGATCAGGTTGTATGTTCTGACAAATTGTACTTTGCTTTACAAGTAGCATGGGAAGGGATAAATACAGTGACATCTTCTACCAAACAAGTCTCACCTTTGTACTTTAATATTTTTTTCCACAGAAATCAATGAACAGTTTTTGCACTCAATGCAAGGGAAGTCACTTTTCTTTTCCCATATGTCTGTTATGACACTGACATGGTGTTAAATGCCAATGCTACAGCATAACTCTCTAACAGAATAATCTACTTAAACACACTTTGAGACAAAGCCATACTTGCTGTCAATCATAACACAGCTTCAATGGTTGTTTCTTGTTTTTCATAACTGTAATACATAACATCTCCAGCTGTATTCTATTTCAAAACACCGTCAGTATATTGTTTTAGCAAATGTATTGAAAGGAAGAATATTCAACCATAGTTACCACAGAAGCTGATTCTTTTTTGGGTGCTAAATTTAGATTTTCCCCACAAACTGTCTAAGCAGTCATGAAACAATTGTTTTCTTTGTTCCACCTGAAAGGGGTTATTTGTAAATGTGTAACAATGTTTTTTCTTTTTTAATCATGCTCTCAGAGCTCCTTAAACTGGTTTAGTTTTTTTAACTTCTCTTGGGGGCTTGTTCCTGCAAGCAAATGAGTCATACCAGTTTGCCAATAAGAGCTACAAAGTATGCTCTACGCATTTCCTATTAATTTGAGGAAGTTTAAACAGACTTTACACAGTTTTTATTTATTTAAATACCTCTCCACAAATCTGAGTTGAATGATTTTCTACACTGGTGCAAGATAGTGTTTTTAACAATTTGTATTTTATTCTCCAACAAATTTATAAAAATCATTTATAATAGATAGAGAGCACTTTATACTTAAAACAGCTTGGATTTTCCTATAAGGGTCTTATTTTCTCCCGGAGGTGTGATTGTTTGACACCAGCAAGGATTTCATATTTATTTAGGATTATGGTTATTTCTAAAGGGACCTCGGTGATGCCTGAAGAATCCATTCAGACTGAAACACATATCTAAAAACTGTCAGTATTCAAAGGACCATTGAGCCATAATATACTTTAGTCAAAATAATCAAAATATCAAAAATCAAAAATAAATCAAAATAAATATCTTCTTTACTTTTTCTAAACATTTTAATGAAATATGTGAAGTAGTTTGTCTTACTTAATTTATTTTTCCACTCATATTGCTCAGTATATGAGAAGACATTTTGCCCCTCACAGTCTCCCTCTTTGATATCTTCTTCCATCTGGTGCTTGCAATAGAATATGCAAAGATGATGTCATTATTATTTTTTCTTTGTGTTTTTATCCATTATTTGCGCATTGTTAGAGAAATACATTTATACTATTCAAATGGAGACATCTAGAAAGGGCCCACTTACAACATGACAGGGGGAGCAACTATAGTTCCTATTTCATCCCCCTATAAGGAAAGTAGCTCTATATTAAACATATAGGGCCTCATTCTATTAGCGGCCGTAAATCGGCCGTAAGGCTGCGATTCCTTGCGGGGGTTCAGTTAACTCGCGATTCTATTATACGGCCCCGCAAGGATCTCCTTTTACGGCCGGCCGCATATCTTGGAACCGGCCGTAATCTCAGAAATATAAAAACTCAAAAATAAATTCAAGCCTGCACTGTACAGCTCTGTAAATGCTAGGGATCATATTGGGGGACATGAGGATTAAAAGTAACCCACTCTCAAGCTTGCACATCTGCCCAAACCCGAGTTCAAATTAACTGTTTATTTTCCAGCTGCGGCGTGGGTGTGTCTGAAGTGCTCCAAGCACTCTGGACTTTTTACATGGATATTTTACGGATATTAAAAATAAAATATTTTACGGATTTGAGTACAGGATAATTATGTGCTATTTTTTCTAACACCTAAAATCCCTTTATAGTCTTCTCAAAGTGCAGGATGGCTTTATTTGAGCTATTTTATGTGCTTAATTGGTGCTAGCGAGACCTCTTTCCTGCAAGTAAGCTGCGGCTCGCTTTTAGCCTTGCAGAGAGGTTTCCCGGAGCAATTGAATTGCAAAACTCTTGCGGCCGTTTTAGATCAAAGGCTTTCCTCTGGCGCGAGCGGCCGCAAGAGATAGCAAGGCACCGGCCGCAAGCCTGCCGGAGCCTCCGGCCGTAAGGGAATAGAATAGCCGAATAGCTTGCGGCCGGTCCTTGCTAATAGAATGAGGCCCATAATGTCTAATACATACTATTGTACACCAGATAAAGCTCTTTCATTAATAAAAGCAAATGCTACTTAAATAATTAAAATAAATATATTAAACTGTATATATTATATACAGTATATATGTACCTGTTATTTATATGTATAGATATACATTTTGTAAGTATAATTATGACATTTTGAATGCAGCAATATGCAGATAATCATTGAAATGAGATAATCATTAAAAGTTAAAAATAACGGAATTTCCTGGTCGCATCATTCTTCGATATGTTTAAGCCTTAAGGAAGGTGGAAATAAAAATAAAAACAAGGTTTGGAAGTTAGATGCATCTTTATTCAGATTAAAAGAACAAATTGAGGAGTTGAAACAAGAAATTTAATTTTTCTGTAATACTAATGGAGAGCTAAATAGCACCAGCTCTTTGATATGGTGCACTCATAAAGCTTACATGTGGGTTTTTTTACATCTAGAGCTAGAGCAAGCAAAAAAAAAGAGAGGAAAAACATTAAGGGAATTACATATTGAACTTTACAAGCTTCAGAGAGCGGATAAGATAGTTGCGAGTAAAGAGATAATTCTCAAATTAATGAAATTAAATAAAAAATAAGAAATAATTTACAGTCTCAAACAGACAATATGCTGTGGAGATTTCAACAAGATCACTATTCACTGGGAAATAAAGTGGGCAAATGTTTGGCAAACAAACTTAAAAAACAATAAAAATAGAATAAAAACTTTAAGAGGGCAAGATAATAAACTCCACTCTCACCCTAAAGAAATAGGGCCTCATTCAATTGCGATTTGGCCAATTGAATAAGGCTCTAAATAAGCATATAACATATATTTTTTAAAGAAGTTTTTAGTTAGGGCAAACCTTGCTTTTGGATAGATGTTTACTAACTAAAAACTTCTTTAAAAAGTATATGTTATGTGCTTATTTAGCACCCTATTCAATTGGCCAAATCGCAATTGAATGAGGGCCATAGGCAGCATATTTTCTAGATACAATCAATGGTTATTTAATCTGGAAAAAGAAGGAAAAGTTATAAGACCTTTGAAAGTAGATATTGTAAACTTTCTGGATACAATTAAACTACCAACTGTATCAGAGGAGGACTTACAAAATGTATATGCGGAAATTACTCCTAAAGAAATAGAAAATAATATAAAAGATCTAAAACAGTATAAAGCACCTAGAAGGGATGGATATTTGAATTCCTATTATAACATATTTTCAGCAGAATTAATAACACTGCTATATAAAATGTTCAATGAAATAAAAGAAAGAGGGATTATGCCTAGTGAATTGTCTGAGGTAAAAATAATATTTTAAAAACAGATAAAACCCAGAAGATTTAAGGAACTACAGACCCATCTCTTTGATTAATGTTAATTAAAACTTTACTCTAGAATCCAGGCTGAGCAGTTTGATGCCTAAGTTAATTAACGTCGATCAGTCAGGATTTGTTAGAGGAAGACAGGGCCAAATAATGTCAGGAAAATAATAGATATACAGCCTTATTAAATTGTGATTCTGCAAATTTAAAAGGGCTCTATTTAAGCACATAGCATATATTTTTTACAGAAGTTTGTAGTTAGTGAACTTCTATCCAAAAGCTATTCTTCACTAACTAAAAACTTCTGTAAAAAAAATATGCTGTGTGCTTAAATAGAGCCCTTTTAAATTTGCTGAATTGCAATTTAATAAGGCTGATAATGTCCTGGTCAAATAAAAATAATCTTTCCATGCTCACCCTGTCTTTGGACGCAGAGAAAGCATTCGACAGGGTGAGCTGGGATTTTATAGATGCCACATTAAATACATTTAGATTAAAACAGTTTGGCACTAAGGCTGTTTAAGCACTTTAAAATAATTCTCCAGCCATAATTAGTGGAAATGGGTTTGAAACTGAAAAAAACCCTTGTCAATAATGGCACAAGGCAAGGATGTCCGCTTTCACTGTTAATTTTCATTTTGACAATTGAACCATTAGCAGAAATGATAAGTGTATCGGAAGGTATTAAAGCGATTACTATAGGTAAGGAAACTTATAAAATATCATTGTTTGCAGATGATGTAGTTGTCTCATTAGAGGAGTTATATGATATCTTGGATAAATATAGTATAAAATCTGAGATAATCCATAAAAATATCAACTGGGATCTGATAGTTAAATTACAAAGGCAGTATCAGTTTGGAAATGTAAATATATCACCCCCCTGGGAATCAAACTTTCTTATACTACAAAGAACATACTGAAGGAAAATTTGTATAAAATAGATATACAAATTAGGAAACTATTACTAGATTGGAAACAAATAAATCTGTCCCTATCAGGGAGAATAGCGTCTATAAATATGGTAATAATACCACAATAATGTATGTACTAAGATTTATTCCGCAAAGGGTCCCCAAATATATTCTGATGAAGTTTCAAAAATGTATAAATAAATGTATATATAACAAAAAATATCCAAAAATTTAATTAGAAATTTTAAAGAGAAAGTTTGAGAAAGGAGGCATTGCATTTCCTTCAATTATAGATATCCATGAATCTATTGTTCTTTTACATCTGCGAGGATGGAATAGTTGAAAAGTAACATCTAAATGGACTTATATAGAGGATGCTATGCTACCAAATATTAATAGAGAACTATTTTTCTGGCTATTTTTTGGGACCATTATAGAAATATATTTTCCATCTTTCCCTCTAGGGCAGCACCCATGGAGATTATTTGCTATAATGATGAAACACCTTGTATAACATATTTACTGAAAAAAGGTATGAAAAATATTAAGGGTTTTTATAAGAGGGTGCTAGACTTACCTTTGATGTGCTCCAAAAGGAGTTTTATTTACATAATTGGTCATGGCTAGTGTAACGAAATCCCCTATTTTACAGACTTCACAAACCCATCTGTTCGGTTATTTGAGGATTTACAATGGGCTTTCGTGGAAATACCTAATAAGACAAACTTCAGTCGATAATTCTGAGAACTGCGTTCGTGGGATCTGAGCACTATTCGCCTAGAATATGCACTCAGATCTCAGCTATCTGGGGATATGTGGAACTTCAAGTTTATATTGTGTAAAAACAAAGTTAAACATTTTTATTCTGTTTGTTTAAAACAAAGAAGCCATGTTCCTTTCTTCCTGGAGATAATTAAGGCTCTCTGTGCTACCTTAATTTAATTACCTCCAGGATAGAAAAGAGGGAGTGATATATGTGTAAGGGGAGTGCTTATGCTATAGCCACTGTGATTGGCTACTGTTTTTCCTTTGTCCACCAGGAGGAAGTCCTGAGAGATAGACCGGGCGTGTAGCCCACAGTAAAGAGTTCATGTTTACCCCTTCATGAAGTTTTGACTCATGTTTGGGGGATTGGAGCTATAATCACTTTGTTTCAGCTGGAGTTCGGAGGAAAACGCAAGGATCATCGCTGCACTAATTCAAGGATCCTTTACACTGGTGGCAAGTGGTTGGGATTTCCTCCCGAACGGATATACCGAACTGAAACTGGTGAATGGCGCATAGATACGAACGCTTGAAACGAACCACACTAAAGGAACTGCTGGAAGCTCGAGGCATAGCGGCAAGCAACAAAACGAAAGCCACGCTAATAGCCGAACTACTGGAGAGCGATCAAACCGGCGAACCACAAATGGCGAATACAGAGGAAACAGACTTCCAGAGGGACGTAAGATGGAGACTCAGCCTGGTAGGACCTAACCCTGCACCAGAGATCGTGGTACAGATCTTGGCCCAAGCTACTGAGACCCAAAATGCCAGGGAAGCACGAGAAGCCAGAGACAGATCACCTCCAGTGGATATATTGTCGCTATCTGGATCTACAATGGGGCGTCAGCGGAAAATTAACTACGCTGCATTTAAAAGCTTTGTGGAAGGTGAGATGGATATTGACAATTACTTGCAAGATTTTGAAAGACAATGTGTGTTAGAAGATTTGGAAAGAGCTAACTGGGCTGCCGTAGTAAGTAGTAAACTATCAGGTAGAGCAGCCGAAGCATTGAGAGCTGTGCCAGATGGGGATATACAAAACTATGACAAGATAAAAGAGATTTTGTTAGCCCGGTACGCTGTAACCCCTGAAGCCCATAGAAGGAAATTCAGGGCTCTCAGAAGACAAGATAAAGATTCCTATACGGAGTGGGCATTTCGTATGCAGCGCGCTGCCAGCAATTGGATGCAGGGGAATCAGGCAACTACTTTAGAGGATGCTGTGCAGTTGTTGTTGCTAGAACAATTTTTTGATTATACCCCAGCGGAGGTGCGAGATTGGGTCAGAGACAGAAAGCCAAAAACAGTAGAGGAGGCAGCACGGCTGGCAGACGAATTTCATGAGAGCAGGCGGATGGATGGAAACCGAGGGGTCCAGAGCCAGCGGCCTGCCTCTGGCCCACCAACTATGCCACAGAGGGTACCACCACCAAGGGGCAATACCACAAATAGAGGGTACCAAAGGACTGCTCCGATGTGTCATGGGTGCAAGCAAGTGCGGCACATCAAACCTAACTGCCCACAACGCACTACAGACCGCTGGGGACGGGCACCGATACCACAGACAAAAGCCGCCGCACACTGTGTGCAAGAGGATTACAATTATCTACCTCAAGAGACACCCAGTGGCAATAGTGAAAATTGGGCCACCTTACATGAGGTAAACCCTGTACAAGCGGCTGGGGATAACAGGGCACATCACCGCCAGTCGGTAAAACTCAATGGGCAAGAGGCTCGAGGACTGAGAGACAGCGGCGCTACTATTACGTTGGTCCAGCCACACCGAGTCACCCCGACTCAGCACACAGGACGTACCATTGCTGTAAGGGTAGCCGGAGGGGCAATTCACAAGTTACCAACGGCGCAAGTCCACATCGATTGGGGTACCGGGGCCAAGGCGGTGGAAGTGGGCATCATGCCAGATTTGCCCGCGGAAGTACTGCTGGGAAATGATCTAGGATGCCTGACGTCACAATTGGCAGCCTGCAGTACCGAAGGAGCCCTACCGGTTACCACCCGGCAGCAATCCAGAGCTATGGAAGCCTCTCCCTCGACTCATGACCAGGTAAGCGATAACCCTCTGACGATCCCCCCTGACCAGACTTCTTACTGGGGTACCCCTCAAGACTTCGGGCAAGCACAACGGGAGGATCCCACCTTAAAAGGGTATAGGAGGAAGGTAGAACAACCCCAGGGAGACAGAGATCAGGCAAGGTTTAGCTGGGAAAAGGGTTTACTGTACCGAGTGACTGGGGGGACAGGGACAGGAGCGGGCCAGGTAGAAAAAAGACAGTTGATAGTGCCCCGTAAGTATCGGGTAGAACTGTTGCGGATTAGCCACGATATTCCCCTAGCCGGCCACTTAGGCATTAAAAAGACGAGGGACAGACTCACCCAGTCCTTTTTCTGGCCAGGGGTCACGGGAGATTTGCAAGATTACTGTAGGACCTGCGAAGTATGCCAAAAGGTAGGGAAGAGAGGGGATCACCCCAAGGCAAAGCTACGCCCCCTACCCATTATTGAGGAACCATTTTTCCGAGTGGCGGTTGATTTAGTTGGCCCACTCAGTAAACCCAGTCCATCCGGTAAGAAATACATTCTTACTGTGGTAGACTACGCTACCCGCTACCCCGAGGCTATAGCTCTGTCGAATATACATGCAGAGACGGTAGCAGAAGCACTAGTTCAGGTGTTCACTAGGGTGGGATTCCCTAGGGAGATAGTGTCCGATCAGGGAACCCAATTCACTGCGGTGATTACCCAACAACTCTGGCAGAGCTGTGGGGTAAAACCCATATTAAGTTCCCCCTATCACCCCCAAACCAATGGCCTCTGTGAACGATTTAACGGCACCCTTAAGCAAATGCTCATCACGTTCACAGAGACCTGCAGGAATTGGGAAAGATTCCTCCCTCATTTACTTTTTGCCTATAGGGAGGTTCCCCAGGAGTCCACCGGATTCTCTCCCTTTGAGCTATTATACGGGAGACGGGTCCGGGGACCCCTGGACCTCGTGCGAGAACATTGGGAAGGTGATATGGAACAAGCAGGTACCCCTATAGTCTCATTTGTACTAGAGCTGAGAGACCGGCTACAGACTCTGACCGAAACAGTTCGGGAGAACCTGCGAGCCGCCCAAAAGCGGCAAAAATACTGGTATGACAAGGGAGCTAGGGACCGTATATTAGAAGTGGGACAAAAGGTCCTAGTTCTGAAACCCATCAAAACAGATAAGTTGCAAGCCTCCTGGCAGGGCCCCTACACGGTCCTAGAGCGGATCAGTGATACCACGTACATTGTGGCAGACTGTTCCGATAATAGGATCCGGAGGTCCTTCCATGTAAATATGCTTAAGCCATATCTCGAGAGGCCAGAGGAGGTCGCCGCAGTATGCGCTCCAGCATATGAGGATAGCGAGGGTATCCCTCTACCAGATATGCTTCCCCAGAAACCCACAGGAGTAGACCAAGTACAGTTGGGGCCAGCATTAGGTCCCGAGGAACAAGCTCAGGTTTCCCAACTGTTAAAGGGATTTGGGGGCATGTTTTCTGCAGCCCCAGGGTATACGACCCTGGCAGTCCACCGAGTGGAGACCCCAGGCCAGTTACCCCTGCGGCAGCAGCCTTACCGAATTCCAGAGGCAGTACGGGAAAGTATGTTAACGGAACTCCGGGATATGTTAGAACTGGGGGTCATAGAACCGTCCCAAAGCCCCTGGGCTTCCCCAGTAGTCCTGGTTCCTAAAAAGGACGGTACCACCAGGTTCTGCGTGGACTACCGTAAACTAAATGATCGGACCATTACCGATGCCTACCCCATGCCCAGAGTAGATGAGCTGCTAGACCGTATGGCTGGGGGGAAGTACTTGACCACTATTGATCTGTGCAAGGGATATTGGCAAATCCCCTTGGAGCCTGGGGCCATTCCGAAGTCAGCATTTGTCACCCCATTTGGCCTATACCAGTTTAAGGTTATGCCATTTGGGATGAAGAATGCCCCAGCCACTTTTCAAAGGATGGCGGACCGGCTCCTAGCGGGATTTCAGGGCTTCGCTTGTGCTTACCTGGACGATATAGCTATCTTCAGTGACACTTGGGAATCCCACCTGGAACACATTTCAGTAGTGCTCAACCGAATTCAGCACGCAGGGCTCACGTTGAAGCCTGAGAAATGCCACGTGGGCATGGCGGAAGTCCAGTATTTAGGCCACAGAGTAGGGTCAGGGAAACAGAGACCAGAGCCCGCTAAAATTGAGGCCATCACCCAGTGGCCCCAACCACGGACAAAAACTCAGGTTATGGCATTCCTGGGTACCGCAGGTTATTACAGGAAATTTGTAGCGGATTACAGTACCCTGGCCAAGCCCTTGACAGACCTCACTAAAAAGTCCCTGCCCCGACAAGTAATCTGGTCCACTGAGTGTGAGGAGGCTTTCCAGAAACTCAAGGCTGCGTTAAGTGCATCTCCTGTGTTAGCGGCACCGGACCATACTAAAAGGTTTCTCGTCCACACGGATGCCTCAATGTTTGGACTGGGAGCAGTATTGAGCCAGGTGGGAGACGATGGCATGGATCACCCAGTGGCGTACCTGAGCAGAAAACTATTACCCCGCGAAGTCAGCTATGCCACTGTGGAGAAAGAGTGTCTGGCATTAGTCTGGGCACTTAAGAAGCTACAGCCTTACTTGTATGGACGCTCTTTCACCGTGCTGACGGACCACAACCCTTTAATTTGGCTCAACAGAGTGGCTGGCGATAACCCCAGATTACTCAGATGGAGCTTGGCGCTGCAACCTTATAATTTCACAATGCAGTACCGCCCTGGGAAACAGAATGCCAATGCCGATGGCCTCTCCCGGCAAACTGAACTGGAAAAGGCGTAATTTTGGTTTGTTTCTGGATTACCGGACATCCCTTAGCCGATCCGTTAGGATCTAAGCAGGTATGCCGTTCCATGGGACTAAGGGGGAGCTGTGTAACGAAATCCCCTATTTTACAGACTTCACAAACCCATCTGTTCGGTTATTTGAGGATTTACAATGGGCTTTCGTGGAAATACCTAATAAGACAAACTTCAGTCGATAATTCTGAGAACTGCGTTCGTGGGATCTGAGCACTATTCGCCTAGAATATGCACTCAGATCTCAGCTATCTGGGGATATGTGGAACTTCAAGTTTATATTGTGTAAAAACAAAGTTAAACATTTTTATTCTGTTTGTTTAAAACAAAGAAGCCATGTTCCTTTCTTCCTGGAGATAATTAAGGCTCTCTGTGCTACCTTAATTTAATTACCTCCAGGATAGAAAAGAGGGAGTGATATATGTGTAAGGGGAGTGCTTATGCTATAGCCACTGTGATTGGCTACTGTTTTTCCTTTGTCCACCAGGAGGAAGTCCTGAGAGATAGACCGGGCGTGTAGCCCACAGTAAAGAGTTCATGTTTACCCCTTCATGAAGTTTTGACTCATGTTTGGGGGATTGGAGCTATAATCACTTTGTTTCAGCTGGAGTTCGGAGGAAAACGCAAGGATCATCGCTGCACTAATTCAAGGATCCTTTACACTGCTAGATTATATGACAATAGATCAGAAAATCAAAAAACTGGGCTATCAAACTATTTGTGAACAAGAAGATCTGATTATCAAAGATGATATAACTCATAATTTAGCTAGATGTCAGAATATTGGGAATTTTAACAAAGATAGAGGTAAAACATCTAGAATTATACAATGGGAAACAGAACTAGAAATTGATGTTCCAGAAAATAAGTGGTATCTGGGTTTCAGATTAGTGCAAAAGATGTCTCAATGTATCTCATATAGAGAACTTTTCTTCAAATTAGTCCAAAGATGGTACTGGGTCCCGGTGGCCTTAAAAATATTTGATGTGAAAAGGTCTGAGTTATGTTGGAGAGGATGTAATGAGTCAGTTACCTATGCCCATATATAGTGGGAATGCAAATACATAAAAGCTTTTCTGGAAGCAATGTGTTTTACAACTGACAATTTTGTTAGATGTGACTTTAGCAATGGAACCTAAGCTAGTGTTATTTCATATGTTTGAAGATAATATTTCACTATCTAAGAGATTGTTAATTTCACAATTTTTTTTGGTAGCCAAATGGCTTGTGATTAAGAACTGGAAACAGAAAAGGATCCAAATGTGGAATGAAGAGTATCTTATAACGATACAAAATAGAGCTGGAGAAAATAAATACAAATGGCAATTTGCCATGTAAAAATCTAATGCTAAAATGGCAGATTTGGGATTCACATATTAAAGAGAAAGAATAGAGTTAACTTAAAAAAGAGATGGTTTAGCTCTCTAGAGATTACAGCCTTAATGGTTGGATGACTGTTGAGTATGTGTGAATTTGGAGTATACTCATATCAAAATGTTGTGAACTATGAGTGTATTACAACATACCTATTTTGAGATGTGTTTTTTTTTAATGTAAGAAATGTATAAATTATTGGGGGGTGTTGTATGTACCTATATATATAAAAAAAAAAAAAGAAATGATATAGTCTTGTTCTTCGCAAATTAGTTTCTAGAGAAAATAGACAAAAAAATGACTGCTAATATGCCAGAAATATAATTTACAAAGTCACTTCTTAAAAGGGAATCAGCCTTATCAAGCCTTATAAAGGTTTTTAGCTGACGGGATCTTCTATTGCGTTAACCCTCTAATAATCCATGCCCCATGTAATCATACGTAAACCAATCCAGTATAAACCAAAATATATGAACAAACTGATATACACCAAAAAATGCTTCCATGTAACAAGAGCATCAAAATAAGTGAAGAGAAGAACACAACAGCATTTTAAAATTTGCAAAGGTCTTTTAAAAGGTACATAGCATTTGCTCAAGTAAAGTGGATCAATCGGGTGTGAGAATGATGAAGCCTTATGGAAAGTGGTTGCAACACATTTTTTTAATTAAAAACCTATTTTATTTGTTGAAAAAAAAACATTTTAAAGTAAGTGTGGCAAAAAACTTGATACTCTAAGAAAAATATGATGAAGTCTGATTAATGTTATTTGTAGAGAAATCACTTCATGAACTATATATTTGAAGTCAAAGAATGGTTACAGTATGTTTGAAATAACATTACATTGAAATAGTCAACATGGTGAGACAATATATTTGGTTTTATGAGCTTACAACCACTTTCTTTCTGTTATTGGTATCCCAAATCTGTGACTTAGATCTGCTTCACTCACTTTTGCTTTTCCAAGCCTTTTGCCCCCTTATTATGGTGCTTGGCCATATATATATATATATATATATATATATATATATATATATATATATATACACTGCTCAAAAAAATAAAAGGAACACTTAAACAACACAATGTAACTCCAAGTCAATCACACTTCTGTAAAATCAAACTGTCCACTTAGGAAGCAACACTGAGTGACAATCAATTTCACATGCTGTTGTGCAAATGGGATAGACAACAGGTGGAAATTATGGGCAATTAGCAAGACACCCCCAATAAAGGAGTGATTCTGCAGGTGGTGACCACAGACCACTTCTCAGTTCCTATGCTGGCTGAAGTTTTGGTCACTTTTTAATGCTGGTGGTGCTTTCACTCTAGTGGTAGCATGAGACAGAGTCTACAACCCACACAAGTGGCTCAGGTAGTGCAGCTCATCCAGGATAGCACATCAATGCGAGCTGTGGCAAGAAGGTTTGCTGTGTCTGTCAGCGTAGTGTCCAGAGCATGGAGGCGCTACCAGGAGACAGGCCAGTACATCAGGAGATGTGGAGGAGGCCGTATGAGGGCAACAACCCAGCATCAGGACCGCTAACTCCGCCTTTGTGCAAGGAGGAACAGGAATAGCACTGCCAGAGACCTGCAAAATGATCTCCAGCAGGTCACAAATGTGCATGTGTCTGCTCAAACGGTCAGAAACAGACTCCATGAGGGTGGTATGAGGGCCCGACATCCACCGGTGGGGGTTGTGCTTACAGCCCAACACTGTGCAGTATGTTTGGCATTTGCCAGAGAACACCAAGATTGGCAAATTTGCCACTGGCGCCCTGTGCTCTTCACAGATGAAAGCAGGTTCACACTGAGCACATGTGACAGATGTGACAGGGTCTGGAGACGCTGTGGAGAACGTTCTGCTGCCTGCAACATCATCCAGCATGACTGGTTTGGCAGTGGATCAGTAATGGTGTGGGGTGGCATTTCTTTGGGGGGCCACACAGCCCTCCATGTGCTCGCCAGCGGTAGCCTGACTGCCAATAGGTACTGAGATGAGATCCTCAGACCTCTTGTGAGACCATATGCTAGTGTGGTTGGCCCTGGGTTCCTCCTAATGCAAGACAATGCTAGACCTCATGTGGCTGGAGTGTATCAGTAGTTCCTGCAAGACAAAGGCATTGATGCTATGGACTGGCCCGCCCGTTCCCCAGACTTGAATCCAATTGAGCACATCTGGGACATCATGTCTCGCTCCATCCACCAACGTCACGTTGCACCACAGACTGTCCAGGAGTTGGCAGATGCTTTAGTCCAGGTCTTGGAGGAGATCCCTCAGGAGACCATCCGCCACCACATCAGGAGCATGCCCAGGCATTGTAGGGAGGTCATACAGGCACGTTGAGGCCACACACACTACTGAGCCTCATGTTGACTTGTTTTAAGGACATTACATCAAAGTTGGATCAGCCTGTAGTGTGTTTTTCCATATTCATAATGGGGGTGACTCCAAATCCAGACCTCCATGGGTTGAAAAATGTGATTTCCATTTTTTTTATTTTTGTGTGATTTTGTTGTTAGCACATTCAACTATGTAAAGAACAAAGTATTTCATAAGAATATTTAATTCATTCAGATCTAGGATGTGTTATTTTAGTGTTCCCTTTATTTTTTTGAGCAGTGTATATATATACTGGGACAATAGAAATTCTACAGTTTAAGGAATCTGACTACTGTTGGGCTTGGTCTAGAGTCCTACAGCACAGTTATTATATATATTGCAGATAGATGTCTCACAATATGTTTTTGATTTGATATTTTGTGGAGAGTTTCTTGGAGAGTCTAGCCAAGTCTTGTAAAAAAGTGAATTCACTGATCAAGTTTTTTTCCGCAGTGTTGGTTGTATATAGTTATATCATAATGGATTTGACTCCCCCAACCTTGAATGTATGTTCCTTGATTTAAATTGAAATTATTTGAATTTTGTTTATAATTGAGGGATATGCTGTGCTTTACACGCAGTAGAATATAGCCAGTTAAAAGTTTATTGTAAAAAATTGGCATAATTGAATAATATTATGGTGATGCTATGTGTCGACTGCGAATTGTGCTGCTCATATTTTGTGCCCCCATTTTAAATATGGGCTAGAACCAGTTTGGGGGAAGTCATTATTCCTCTTTCTTTGCGTTTTTATCCATTATTTGCACATTGTTAGAGAAATACATTTATATTATAGCATAATTTGCCAACAAGGTTCAATTCAATTCAGGTTCAAGGTTCTGATGAAGGGGCAGGTGGCCCCAGTAAAAGAAAAGGCATGTATGTTGGTGAAAGAAGGGTCGTTAGCAGGCGACCAACTGGAGAACAATAAAAATAACAAACAAAACAACAGTTTACCTGCTCAGCATGCATCTGTGAAAGTGCCACTGCAGTTGAGTAAAACATTCACACGGTATATTTGCATAGCCTGTAACCAACAACAAGAGTAAAAAAAACATTTTAAAATCTTTTAGATGACCCTGCTAATTTTTTGATGAGGTTGGCTAATGGGCAGGAATATTCAGTTATACTCTGGAGTGTAACTCCTTTCTTCTAGATATATGTGAGAAAGGGAAGGGTGTCACATGCTAAAAGTTGAAGGGGCATGGAAAGATATTTTTTCTCAGAGGACAAAATTTATTCAGAATTGTAACTGCTCTTGGGAGCCAATGAGATCTATAGAATAAAGTATGCTCTCAGCAGTCCTTGTTAGTTTCAATAAAGTTTTAATTGGTTTTACTTAATATTTTTTTAATGCAAAATAACTTTTTTAATATTTAAAAAAAATGCTCTTTTAATTGCTTGAAAAAAACAGTTGTCTTCCAGTGACACTCCAAGCCAACACACTGTGGTGAAGAGGCACAATATGGCAGCCCCTAGATATAAACAAAGTTTATCGGGTTACTTGCTGCTTGATACTATCCATTACTATTCTTAAAATCGCAAGTTACTTGCCTCCAAGTCGCTATTCAATTGCTCCGCTATACCCTCCCTTCAAGCCCGTAAATGGCTAAACTCGAACCACAGGTTACTGGTACCAAGGAGGTCTCGCAAAGGTCTTACTTACAAATTGGAGCACTTTAAAATCAAATATTAAATCAATCAAGCACTGTAAATGATGGGGTACACAATGGTTGACATTAGAATTAAAAGCATAACATTCTCAAGCTTGCACATCGCCAAAATAAAATAATTTATTTCATGTTTATTTTCCATTCAAAGTCCTACGGGCTTCAACCCCCAAGCCCGTTGGACATTGGAATGCAACCTCCATTTCATTTCTAAGGTCATTCAAGCCTTTAGGACTTTGGACATTGTGTTTCCTATCATTTACAGTGCTTGATTGAATTTATATTTGCATTTAAAGTTCTCTGATCTTACAGGCTTGAACCATGTGTTACGGGCTTGCTTCCACAAAAATGTTCAAGCCCGCAAATCTACTGCTGATAGCATGGTTTCCGATTCTCCCGGCCAATTGAATGGCAAAGTAAAAGTAGAGCTACTCATGCACGCAACTCAATAGTAGCAAATCATGTTTTTACTCTCAAGTAACGGCCCCGAGTTGAATGAGGCCCCTCGTTGTTAAGCAGAAGTCAATATTTCTTGCTAACCAGCCAAGAACTAATAAGTTATATAACTTGTTTCTTTTTGTGATCATGATAAACCTGCAAAGCTAAAAACATTATTGTTGTTACTGCATCAATAATGAACATATATTTTTTTATTTCTGACCTTTTCTAACATTATTTCTTAGTGTTTCTACAGCAAAACATTTCATGCAGTCATTTGTTTAAAACTCACATAGTCTATTATGCTATTAGGTACTAATGTTGCAAAAACGCTTTCAGTGCCAAGTGCTGCTATTATTTGTTCTGTAAAATGTACAGATTGCCATTTCATTAAATATGTATAAAGGATTATATTTTCTTTGTTTGAAAAAAATCTTTGTAATTCACTCAAAGCTTGTGCATTTATTTTCACTGAATTAAAGGTAAAAAGCTGTTTATTCTTGTACCAAATTCAAATGTAAGAACCAAATTGAAAGTGCAGATATAAATATATGTATGGATCATGTAGTTAACTGTTAACATACATTTTTAAACAAGACATTTTAGAGAAGATTATGAATATTTTTACTATTGTATAACATTTTTACATGCTAAATTAGTCCTATGTTAATAGAAGCTGACAGCACTCATTGCTCCTTTGGCGCTCATTGCGAGCCTCTCCCCTGCTCTTTATATATATATATATATATATATATATATATATTTTTTTTTTTTAATATAATTAATTACTTAATTAATTAAATAATAAATTAACATACTTTACATATTTGAAATTAATATATGCAGCAATCAATATTCTGAAGAGATAACAATATTTTTGTATTTTCCAGCAGCATACAATGTACATTTGAACTGTTGCTGACCTGAGGTGTAAGTGTCAGCAATGTGTCAAGTGTGCAGTGTTAATAGGCTGCGTGCGCAAGGGCAAAGCATTTGTTTAGTTGTGTAAATCGCCATTTTAGATTCGTAATGTAATTAGTTGCAAGTTAGTATTGTAAAATGGCTGAGATTGTCTATGTGTTACGCGGGTGTGGAGCATTTTCCGTACTTCCAAATAGTGTATTTTGTACCTCGTACGCTCGTGGGTAAAAGTCTTCTGTGCCTGGCGGTGTTTTGCGTGGTTATGGATCGTGTAGACTCATTTTTGTTTTTTGGCCTTAATATTTTTGGGCACTTAGGTGATTTTCGATTTCCGAAACTGTGCAAATTGTGTTTAAATTGCTGTGTGTGATGCTTCTTTTATTATTTTTTTTATTTTATTTGTGTTTTTGTTGATTTTGGATGTGCGCTGTTCGGCCGTTAACTTTTTTTTTTTTTTTTGCAAAGTGTTACGGGACGTAATTATTATTTTTTTAACTGCTACGGGTCTCACATTCTGAATGGTGTAATTGACATTTCTGTTGATCTGTAGTTCTGCGGGTCGTAGAGGTGAGTGCCTACGAAGATCTTCACTATGATGTGGTTAAAATTGTACTGAATTAAGTGGCCCTTTAACAATGAGAAGTAGTGCTGAAGTGCAAGATTTTCTTCGTAGTCTTACAGTTTACACAGTGTCAAATATATTATTACAGCCTTTAACTGTTAACTACTGTATTCAGTTTTTTTTTTAATGATGACATACATTTGGTCTGTGTTTGTAAAATGATTAGAAACCTGGGAGTAATGGGAGGAACAGTGGACACATATATATTTCTGTTATAAAATGTCCCCTTAACAAAAGATCTCAATGGCAGGGTAAGGCCCTATAGGATAACCCACCACTCAAAGTCAGTGGCGTAGCTAGAGCAAACGTCACCCGGGGCGGTCCGTTCAAATTTCCCCCCAGTGACCTGCGACTGCGATGTGCGCCGCAGGCGCTCATCGCAAGGCTTATGGGAGAGGCTTCAATGCCTCCCATGTCTGTCCCCTTCCTCCTCCTTTCAGAGGCCCACACTGCTCCCCCTGCCCCACTGATTATCCCCCTGCTCTGCCCCGATGATGCTGCCCCTGCTCTGCCCCGCTGATCTGCCCCGCTGATGCTCCCCCTGCTTTGCCCCACTGATGATCCCCATCGCTCTGCCCCGCTGATCTGCCCCGCTGATGCTCCCCCTGCTCTGCCTCGCTGATGCTCCCCCTGCTCTGCCCCGCTGATGCTCCCCCTGCTCTGCCCCGCTGATGATCCCCCTGCTCTGCCCCGCTGATGCTCCCCCTGCTCTGCCCCGCTGATGATCCCCTGCTCTGCCCCACTGATGATCCCCCTGCTCTGCCCCACTGATGATCCCCCTGCTCTGCCCCACTGATGATCCCCCTGCTCTGCCCCGCTGATCTGCCCCGCTGATGCTCCCCCTGCTCTGCCCCGCTGATGCTCCCCCTGCTCTGCCCCGCTGATGCTCCCCCTGCTCTGCCCCGCTGATGCTCCCCCTGCTCTGCCCGTACCTGGTTCCAATCCTGCCAGCATCGCCGCACTCACCGTCTTCTCCTCTGCGCCGACCGTCCTCCAGCCAGAACTACTTCTTGGATCAAGCCGCGAATCGCGCAGGCGGGATGCGCATGCACAATGCAAGGCTTGATCCAGAAAGTAGTTCCGGCCGGAGGATGGGAGCCACAGAGAGGGCTGAAATTTTTTGTTGGAGGTGACATAGTGTCACCGGGTGACACTATGTCACCTCCAACAAAAGATTTCAGCCCTCTCTGTCACCCCTCCAGATGCTGTCACCCGGGGCGGTCCGCCCCACTCGCCCCCCCTTAGCTACGCCACTGCTCAAAGTACAGATAATTTATAATGAAATCCTACACGATGCAATCAGACTTATCATATTAAAATCATTTTATGTTACTGTCTTTATTTTGTTACATACTTTAAAAGCATGTGAATTTTGTACTAAACTACAATGGTTCTTTAAATTGTTGGAGAAATCTTGGAGATGTTAAAACTCAGTACATACACTAGATAGGATTGACTGATGACACACAGCTTTATCTTTCCTATGACCCAGATGCAGAAGCTCCAACCCTTGCTCCTATAGATGTCTTTAAGAAATTCAAGGTTGGATGAGTAGGAACTGGCTGAGGCTGAACCAAAAAAGACAGAGGTACTTGTAGTGCGTGCCCATCTGATGATAGCAGCTTCCTTGGGTCAAACAGGAGTGGGCCTTCAGCTGGAGGACTCCCAGCTGTTAAAATTTGAATAAGTGCGGAACCTTGGGATTTTTCTAGATTGTGGCCTGATAATAAAACATTGAGTAACAGCTGTGATCAAATCCTAATTTTTCAAACTAAATAACATGGCCACGATAAAGCATTTTCTACCCCCAGAATATCACCCTTAACACCTGTCCTCCATACGTTACACTTGTTCCTTGTAAGAAACTGCATATATTTCAAGCTTGACTTACTGACATACAACGTTCTACATGATAAAGGCCCCAGCTACCTGAAGGAGCTTCTCACATCTTACTCATGCTCTGAGATCTGTGGCTGAAAATCTATTAACCATCCCCAGAATCTCTTCACAAACATGTGGCTCCAGAGCTTTCACGTATGCAGCATTTAAATGTTATGAAAGCTGAAACATTACATTACTTTAAATAACCAGCTTCCAGCTTAAAATAGAATGGTGTGCAAGTGGCTTTATTGGACATATTAAGGAAACGAAGAGTAGGAACTGGGTTGTTGGGGCACACAAATCTGAATGGGTCTACAGTAGCATAAAACCTAAATATACCTCTGGGTTAAGTTACTAAAAACCTAATAAAGCCACAATATTAAAAGATTTTGAAGAAACCAATTATTTTATGTTTAAACAAGCAGGTTTGGACATTACAACTAATTTTAAAGGTTAAATAGCTTTTAATGCCAATGTAAAGATACCTTTTGAAATGTCAGGACCTTTGTCTGATACTCTCAGACATGGGTGGGATAGATATCTGCACCAAGCTATGTATTACAATAAATGCATGTTTATATTTTTTTTACAAGTATCAATATTAAAGTAATTTTGTATGCATCTATAAGTGTTGACTAATTAAACAAAATCCCAGGAACATCTAAAATGGTCTCACTATAATATTCTACTGTATATACTCATGGACATTTATTTAGGTATGTTTGGAAAAATACAATTCAAACACAGCATTGGAAGAATATTAGTCCTGTTTCACTGCAGTGCTACAAAGCAAAACTATCACTTTTAATTGAAGAAACTTAAATCAAATTAGGCAAACATACAACATAAACTGGATGAGCAATATGAACCAATATACCCTTCTTATAGCCCATGGCCCTCATTCAATTGCGATTTGGCCAATTGAATAGGGTCCTAAATAAGCACATAAAATATATTTTTGAAAGAAGTTTTTAGTTAGTGAAAACCTTGCTTTTGGATAGATGTTTACTAACTAAAAACTTCTTTAAAAAATATATGTTATGTGCTTATTTAGGGCCCTATTCAATTGGCCAAATTGCAATTGAATGAGGGCCCATTTGTCTACCTAAAATGCTTGGCTACTTAAATCCACTGCATAGCCTTATGAGTGTTTGAATTCCCTTGCTCTGATAGGCCCTCATTCAATTGCGATTTGGCCAATTGAATAGGGGTCTAAATAAGCACATAGCATATTTTTTTTAAATAAGTTTTTAGTTAGTGAAAACCTTGCTTTTGGATAGATGCTTACTAACTAAAAACTTCTTTAAAAAAAATATGTTATGTGCTTATTTAGACCCCTATTCAATTGGCCAAATTGCAATTGAATGAGGGCCATAGTGTCTGTCCCTCAGCTCAAAGGCTGCTCTACCTGTCTACTAACCTTTTTGCAAAACTGCACTTTTGCACATTGCATGATAAAGTTGCCATGTTGAAAGAAACCCCTCGAACTAAGGAATGTAAATTACAATAGCATTGATTAGACATTTATCTGCAACCTTAGCATACTCCCACTCCCACTCCCACTGATAGACCAGCTTAATAAACAAGCATTGTCTATCTGGACTAGAGTTCAATTATATTTATTAGTTAATAAATTAATGGTGGTGTTTGTTATCTATTTTATTTGTTCAAAAGAGTATAATATAATTGTGGAATGTCCGTGGGTTTGTAAGTAACCATAAACCACTTTGACTTAATGGGATTATTATTATTATTAGTAGTAGTAGTGGTATTAGTCATTTTGTATAGCACTATTTATAGTGGATACAATTAACAAATTACAAGGTATAGACCAATTCTAATGTAAGTAAAAATACAAATACTATACAAAGGGATCAGCAGACAGTTTGATGCAACAAAGCTCAAGTCCATACTCCAAAAAGCTTAATGCCTTAGGGCCTCATTCTATTAGCGGCCGCAGCCGTTGCGGGGCCGCAAGGACCGGCCGCAAGCTATTCTGCGATTCTATTCCCCTCCGGCCGGGGACTCCGGCAGGCTTGCGGCCGGTGCCTTGCTATCTCTTGCGGCCGCTCGCGTCGGAGGAAATCCTTTGATCTAAAACGGCCGCAAGGAAATCGGCCGTAAGAAAAGCCTGGTTGCTATTCTATTGCTCCGGGAACCCTCTCTGCAAGGCTAAAAGCGAGCCGCAGCTTACTTGCAGGAAAGAGGTCCCGCTAGCACCAATTAAGCACGAAATATAGCCCAAATAAAGCCATCCTGCACTTTGAGAAGACTATAAAGTGATTTTAGGTGTTAGCAAAAATAGCACAAAATTCCCCTACACTCAAATCCGTAAAATATTTATTTTTGAATATACGTCAAATATCCATGTAAAAAGTCCATAGGGCTTGGAGCACCTCAGACCCGCCCACGCCGCAGCCGGAAAATAAACAGTTAATTTGAACTCCGGTTTGGGCTGATGTGCAAGCTTGAGAGTGGGTTACTTTTAATCCTCATGTCCCCCAATATGATCCCTAGCATTTACGGAGCTGTACAGTGCAGGCTTGAATTTATTTTTGAGTTTTAAGTTTTCAGAGCTTACGGCCGGTAGCAAGATTTACGGCCGGGGCCGTTTAATTGAATTGCGAGGTAACGGGACCCCCGCAAGGAATCGCAGCCTTACGGACGGTTTACGGACGATAATAGAATGAGGCCCTTATTAAATTGCGATTCAGTCAATTCTAAAGGGCTCTATATTATCACATAGCATATCTTTTTACAGACGTTTTTAGTTAGTGAAGACCTTGCTTTTGGATAGAAGTTCACTAACTAAAAAATTCTCTAAAAAAATATGCTATGTGCTTATATAGAGCCCTTTAGAATTTGCTGAATTGCAATTTAATAAGGCTGTTAATATTTAGAAGGTAATGGTAGAGTATAACACAGGAGGATGACAGATGCAACATGGCAGTGATCAAGCTAGTGGGCTGAGGCAAGTGGAGGTGGTTGTTTGTTACACTGTAGGTCATATGTGCACTGTAGGTTGTGTGTGCATTGTATGTTAAGGCTGAAGTTGATAAGCTTCTTTAAACGTGAGTTTTTAGTGGATTTTTGAAAGGTTTGAGGGAAGAAGATAGTCTTGACGGAGAATGTTACCCACCTATCCCACAACATACTCAACATGGCAGCCGCATAGAGATGAACTGGGGGAAGATAAAATAGTAAATAGTCTAATTGTGCTATTAAGGCTTTCATTATGCTAGCTAGATAGACTCAGAATTCAATAACACAATTCATTGTTTTATTCTGATTCTTTTAAATATTTTTACATACTGTTATGTATTTCAAAAATAACTTTATGAATTGAAAACCTTGTTAATTTTAAACTGATTACTAAATTTAAAAGTATTTAGAAAGTGACTAATTATGTTTAGCTGTTATCCTTTCACCATGCTGTACTTTAGCAGTGCTCATAAAACATATTGTTTGTATTGACTGGATATGCATTAACCTCTGTGTCATAAGATGAATTGATTTGTATTCTTGGATCATGTTCCACTCAATAGGTGTCTCAGAGAAATTAGCCACTTTCTTGTTACACACATCAAAGCAGCAGAAATAAAGTAGATGTATACATATTGTCAAATAACAAAAGTGTTGATATTTCTTGTAAAAAGGCATTGGACATAAGCCATGCTCAGAACATTACAAAATGATCCTATACTTAGTCTAGCAGCTGTAAGAAATAGCTCCCATTTCTGGTCTGGCTGTTTTTGTTCTATTATAAAATCTGTCGTCAGGGATGTGCATGAAGAGGTATTTGGTTTTGGGATGAGCAAAACACAGCAGGCTAAGTTTATATAAAATTAAATATGGTATCATTTAAAACTATTTTATTAGGGAATATAACCCTATAGATAAATAATATCAAGAGTAAAAAGATTGATTGACAAATACTCCTCCAGAAATAAAGGGGAGTGAAAAAATACTTTGATTTGTTATTTTATATTTTTTGTAGCAACTTAAAATGCAATATTTTCATGATAATCACTTAAAAAGAAATTACTAAAATTATAGAGCAACACAGGTTTCACCTTGATATAATAATCAATTAGTCTCACTGGAATGCCTAGTAACCTTCCTGGCGGTATGATTATTTCAGTATTTAGAATGTTAAAGCGGTCCATTCTAAAATACTGACAAAATCACACCGCCTTTAGACACCATTACCCCTTCCCCCTCTTCTCCTCCCTTTCCCCTTATCCTCCTCCCTTTCCCCCTCTCCCCCCTTATCCGTCCCCCTCCATTTCTCCCCCTTCTCCCTTATCCACCCCCCTTTCCACCCTTATCCTCCTCATCCCCCCTTATCCTCCACATCCTCCCCCCCTCTCACCCCCCTCCTGCTCTTCCTTCCTTAACCTCCGTCCTTCCTCCTTCCCCTCTCTCACCTCTTCTTATTAGCCTCCAATCAGCTCCTGCTGCTGATCGGAGCTTCGCAGCGTGTCTTATGCCTTTCTTTGGAACCGGCATATGCTAATGACGTGACGTCACAAGCGCGTCACATCATTAGCATATGCCAGTTCCAGAGAAGGCATAAGATGTGCTGCAGGGCTCCGATCAGCAGCAGGAGCTGATCAGAGGCTAATAAGAAGAGGTGAGAGAGGGGAAGGAGGATTGAGGTTCGTTGGGAAAAGGGAAAAGGAGGGAGGAGGAGGATGGGGAAGAGGAAGATAGGGAGGAGGAAGGAAGAAGAATGGTGTGCTGAGGGGGCTCAGGCAATCTCGGCAGCACTGGGCCCCCTCCAGATCCTCCTTCAGTAACCCAGAGCGTGGCTCGGGGTTACCGATTTAGGAACAGGAAATTAACCCCGATTCATGCTCAGGATTACGGTTAGGAAGGTTAATAAGCATAAGATAAGAAGTCTGCCTTATCCATGTATCCCCCAGACACTCTAAATTCATTATTATTACAATACTCCTAAATAGTGTCAGACCTCATAAAGATGCAGACACAATTAAGGTTGCACTCTAAAGGTAGAGTTGCTCTTTATTAATAAATATTGGTGTAGGTAGGTTTAACCATAGCACAAGCTGCGTACTCACCCATATCAACATCCTGTGAAGAATACTAGCTATTAGGGGAATTATTTAAATTATATTTATATTATATGCCTTTGTGGCACATTTGCATGTCCCTGCCAAGGTTCCCAGAGTGCAGTGTAATAACTGGATTGCTCAGAATTCTGGGCATGTAACTAAGTTTTTTTTAACTTGTTTTAGACATTCAGGTGTGAACACAGATGTACTTTTTATTTACTGTACTACTGTACGGTGGAGGGCTTCTATCGCTCTTTTGCCCACCATATTATAAATGATTGTTGTAGTGAACTACTTCCTCATAAGATCCACAACACAAGCTGGAATCCAATCCCACACTGATGATAGGCAGTAACCTTGAAATGACTGTACGTGGGTAGGATTCCCGGCTTGTGTATAATCTAGCCTTGGCTTGCAAAAAAGCTGGCATAAACTTAAAAAAAGCCATGTTTAAAATGGTTATGAATTGAAGAGAGTAGCATTTGTGGGCACATTTACATGCCACTGCTCAGCTTCCCAGAATGCAGTGTAATAACTGTTTTTCTCTGAATTCTGAGCAGGAAACAAGTTTTTTAACTTGTTTTAGATACTCAAATGTGAACACAAATGCACTATTTATATACTATATATTTATATATATTTATATATATATATATATATATATATATATATATATATATATATATATATGACACAATTGTCCCCGGGAGGGAAGGGGGCCCAAACATTTTTATTTTGCTCTGGGACCCCCCTATTAACAGTAGACAAGTAGGCAAAAAGTAATTTATCGCCCGAATCCAATAAAAAATTGCAATTTTCTTATGGTTCCCTGTCAATCAGCCTTTTTGATTCACAAACCATTGGGCCATTATTTCATTTTTTCAGGATGATTGAAAACAATTGCTAATGATCCATTAAGGGTCTACTCCCATTGTTTTTAGTGTAAAACCATCTGACATTAAGAATAATTAAACTGTTTACTGTCAATTTATTATACTAATGTTTGTCAAGTATACACCAAGTTAACAATATTAGCAGAGGTGCAAGTCATGAGCATAAAGTTTTTTTTAGAAAATCTGAATTTTTGAAGACTTTGCTTATGATTACAGCAATCCATTTACAACTACAGTTAAAACTCTTCCTGAGAGCTGAACCATGGGGGTGTGTTTGTAGTTAAAAGTGGGGGGAGTCAGAATTCGAAAGCTATTGTTTGATCACTGGATAAGATTGAAATTAACACCACACCCCTTACCTCCTCTGGCCTGGAAGCAGACTATTTGTATCAAAGAAATGTAAATGCCTCTCTCACATACGCAACTTCTACCAATGTATCATGCATCACTCAAGAGGCATCAACGTTTATGAATTTTTGATAACCACATCATCATTTAGCATATGGTAGACAAAAGAGTGATAGAAGCCCTCAACCAAGCGGAGTACAGTAAATAAATAGTACATTTGTGTTCATATTTGAACATCTAAAATAAGTTAAAAAAGTTATTTCCTGCTCAGAATTCTGAGAAATACAGTTATTGCACTGTATTCTGGGAACCAGGGCAGGGACATACAAACAAGCCCACAAAGGTTTCCCTAGGTACCAGCCCCCCATCGATGAAAGCCATTTAAGCAACAGCTTTCTGTGAGTAGGTCTCCTAACTTCTGCATAATCCACCCTTTGCTATGCTTTTAAGCTGTTTAATACAATAGGCATATGTTTAAAAGGAGCCATGTTTAAAATAGCACTGGATTAAAGAGTGAAACCTTTGTGAGCTAATTTGCATATCCCTGCCCAGGTTCCCAGAATGCAGTGTAACAACTATATTTCTCAGAATTCTGAGCAGGAAATACATTTTTTCAGACTTTCAACTAACACAAATATACTATTTGTTTACTGGATTTCTAATTAAATAATAGTTATATAACATGTTTTACTGATTAATTATGCTTATAACCAGCCTTAATAATTTCAAACATGTATTTGTTTTTTTTTTGTGCAGTGGTCTTTTAAATTATCCATATTGGGAACCTCTGCTGCTTTCCTTTAAGGACTGAGAGCAGTGGAATAAACTTTGTAAAGGCGAGGAATATGGGCAGAGTTCAGTGTGATGATTATATTTAATAGAATATGGTCAGAGTATTGGTAAAGTCCAGGGGTGTTGTTGCCAAGTGAATTATGGGGCCTTGGCTATAAAAATGATGAACAGCTGATTGAGACACAGGGTGCCAGGGAAGTAATGGGGTATAGAGAGTGATGAAGGGATTCTCAATGTTTAAAATGATCTCTTGAATCAGTAATTTGGGTCTCAGTAACTTGATTCCTGCAATGAGGGTCTTTAAAGAACAACATATGGGATTTAGGCTTTCAAAAACTAAAATTCAAATTAATGCATTATTTATTATAGAAGTAGAAATCTGAGCTGCCTATTTCCTTTTGTATTTTATGTACAAATATGCACATACATTAAAACAATTGAATCACATGGGTAGTCATTCTTGCAAAAATGTTCAAATGATGGGAAGTGGGGTCCTGTACTAAGATCTACTTTGTTATAAAAGTAAAAATAGTAGTAAGGAGGGCAGTTTTTGTTTGTTAATCTGATTCAGTCCTTGGGATGACCATTTAGATTCAGATAATGTTTCAGTTAATTCTACTGAAATTACTTGCGCTAAGGAATGAAATATTGAAATTGCAACAGCTGGTATCTTATCTGCACCCATGGTCCCCTCCTTCAGCTCAACAAAGCTAGATCTTATAATTTATAATAACTAAGTAATAGTTATTAAAGACTGTATGGATTTTTTAGTTGCGAAAACATTTCTCAAATATAATTACTCAAAAGAGCATACTGTACATACCAGACTTCAGCATTCCTTTACAAATATAGCAGCCCTGGTTTATTTAAAATAATTGATTGGCATTTATTAGAGTAAAGGTAAAAGAACAACGTTTACCAACCTGGTAAGAGTTAACACTTGATAAATATATGTGCTCCACCTCCAAGACAGGAGCCAGACATGATGGATCTTAGTAATAACCATAAAATCAATAACCACTTCAAAATAAACATATATAATCAAAGTGCCAATATTTTACTAGCAATATATTAATTGGACCCAACTCTAATACAAAGTCTAATAATAAGTTAAACAACAATGTCTTTTTTTAAATATATTTTTAACAAGATAAATGGGAAAGATAGATGATGACAGTGAATGATTACTACATGTACTGGCGTTTTTAAGTTTAAAGGGACATGGAAAGCTCCCTGTTTTTAATATTAAAATAAATTACTAATAATTGTATTAATAAATGCTTCCAAGCTCTGTTTTTACTCTGTGAAACCAAATATTCCTACAATTCTATTGATACTAGTTGTATTATCCAGTCATTGACTGTCTCTCCACAGCAATCATATTTACTTTGAGCAAAACCCAAATGACCCCAAATCACTAGAGAGTTATGGCAGATAAACTTGTAGCTTATTAACACCCACCTAAAGGACCACTGACGTATAATATTTATAGTATGCTGTTTTCAGAAGAAATTGACAATGAGAAAAATATTTTTGTAATAAAGAAATTAATTTATTAAATATTCTATACAAGTGCTGAAGTGGAGGCAGCCATTTGGTTTATTTGTTCACATGGTTTGTCATCTGTGGAGACACCTTTGATACAGATAGGTTTTTAAATTTGTTCCACTGTAAGAGCTTGCATTAAAGAATTAAAGCTGCAACTATAGCCGAATTTTGCACATTACATTTATATTATCACAGTATGTGCTTTTAAGAAAAGCTAGAAAACACATTTAGGGCAAACTATTTAAATAATAAATAAATAAAAACACCTTTTTTACCTAGTGTATGCAGTGTAAGACATCATAATAATTGTATTATAAAATGCCTTCTTTCTGTTTCAGTTTTGGTTTTGTCAAATGGGAAGGGAACTTAAATTTAGTCTTAAAGCTATATCATAAGACAGATGTGCAATGTAACATTATAGCAAATTTCCAAGTGTTCGTCCAAATTGACAAAACAGGCACTCAAGAAGTCTTATAAGAGGTTTCCTGCTCTGAATAATGCATAAGTGCATGTTATAGGTTATGCCCTTAAGGCTATATATATTTATAAAACAAGTATATGTATAGATTCAAGTTTCAGTTGATTCAAGCTTCATTTGATCCAGGTGTAGAGAAATATGGGGATGGATGAACGAACCTGCAAGCAAGGTTCAGTTCAGGGTGTTTTTTTGTCTTCTTCTGCTCAAACTGTTGGACTGAGGAAATTATGGTTTTATCCACAGGTTACTATGTAAATTTATTTTTAGTTATCAGATTCCTATTAAGGACAACACAGCTTTCAAACTTTTGACTGCAATAGGACTTCAAATGGCGCCTCACAGTCAACAGCTAACGCATGGGCCTTATTCAACTCGGGGGCTGTTACTTGCAAGTAAATTTCTGATTTGCTACTGTTGGGCTATTTGCTCTAGTAGTCCTACTTCCACTTAGCTATTCAATTGTCCGGCAACGCAAGTTAGTGCCCCTTCCCGATAATCGCAAACCCTGCCATCAGAATTAGCATCTACGCGCCTAAACATTGAAGCCTGTAACGTGCCTGCTATTGAAACAGCCAATGGAAACAGAGATTGTCATCATTACATCAATGTTCCAGCCCTTCAACGCCAAAGGATTTGGTAAAATGCAGCCCTTGCAACCCTTGCCTGCATTACCCCCATGATGCAGGGGCAACTAAAAATTACCCCCCCCCCCCCCCAATGCTGCATTAACCTTTGGCAGCGGGGGGTCCAGATCGGGACACCCTCTGCATTTAAACATTCAAAGAAATCCCACCTTGCGGGGTCCTGGAAAGACCTTAAAGGTCCTTAAAGGACCCACACTAAATAAAGAAATTAACCCCTATCGTGGGAGTACTATAAGTACCCCCCTGCACCTAAAATTAACCACATCACTCATGGGGGTCAATATAGACCCTCATGAGACTAAAAATGGCCCAAAGCATACCAGAGATTACTGGTACCTAAGAGGCTGAGTAAGGGCTAGTAAAGCCCTTACTTATCCTCCTTGTACTCCGAAAGTAAACCCCCATGTGGGGTGTATCCCATTATGATTGGCTCCAAGCATCTGCCCCTTCCGAATGGCTGATGTAACTGTCAATGAGATTGCAGCCTATCAGAAGGCGCAGATGCTTGGAGCGAATCAGAGTAGGATACACCCCCTGTGGCTGAAGGCAATAGCACCTTCTGATTGGTTTAGAAATGATTGACAGTTACATCGGCCAATCAGAATGGGATATAGGGGTGTATCACATTCTGATTGGCTCATACCTTCAAGATTGGCTGAAATATGATTGACAGCCATTTCAGCCAATCAGAAGGCGGTAATTTGATTTCTCTACCGGAGCATGGTGAGAACCATCATTTGCGTCGGAGGGCTCCTCAAGGGAGGAGCTCTGTTAGATTTTTTAAAATTTTTAGAATGCTTTTTTTTTTTTTAGTGGCCCTGGAGGAGATGGCATCAAGGAGGCCAGGGGCATTGCTGTAATTATTATTATTTTTTAATTTGAATTTTATATGCTGCAGGAGTCCGGATCGGGACCCCCACAGCAAGGGTTTATGTGGGGACCCTCTGAGGGTACCGATGGGGACCCCGCAGCATAGGGGGGTTAATGGTAGTATTAGCGGGGGTACATAAGGTACCCCGCGTCATAGAGTTAACAGTTTGTGTGCCGCGGGCCCTTTATGGACCCGCAGCGGGGAATAAAAATGTTTTTTTGCTGCAGGGGTCCCGATTGCATCATGGCCTGTAGGGCTTGGAGGATGGAATCAGTGATGTCATGATGACGATCTCTGTTTCCATTGCCTGTTTCGATAGCGGTAGTTACGGCCTTCATGTTCAAGTTTGTAGATGCTACTTCCAACGGCAGGGTTTGTAATTATCGGGAAGTGGGACTAACTTGCTGGTCGAGACAATTGAATAGCTAAGTACATTAGGGCTACTCGAGCAAGTAGCCCAAAAGTAGCAAATCAGAATTTACTTGCAAGTAACAACCCCAAATTGAATATGTCCCTAAATGGTTGAGACCATAGTAGGGAAATAGCCTAAATGGTGAATTAAGTAGTATTATCCCTTTTTTAATAATATATTAATACATGAAAGCATGGGCAAATGACCATAAACAGGCACATTACAACCATGTGTGGCACATAAAGCATGTGTGGACATGTTTTGCAATAAATATATATTGCAGGACCAAGTGCAATACATGAAAAAGTACATTCATGGGCCTGTTTCTGCATTATAATTTGCAGCTTTAGCATTAGCAAGAGGCCTTGATCATGGTAGGACTGTTATTAACTAAATGGCTTAGACCATAGTGGGAAATAGCCTAAATGGTGAGTAAGTAGTATTATACCTTTATTTTAATAATAAATGAATACAAGAAAGCATGTTGTAAAGTGGAATTTTGACTAAACGGACACTAGTTTACAGGCTTCAGTGATTCTTTAATAAAATACTATACATCAAAATATTTTTGAAGGAGTTATGGTGCACATAGACCTATAACTTAATAAACTGCCAATCAATATCAGTATTTTTTACAGGGCTGCGCAGGACCACTGATTTTTAAACAAAAAGTTACGTGTTACTGGACATGTAAGAGCATTAGAAATGAAATACTTAACATTCCTGTCGATGCATATTTGTATTTAAAAACTATATGTTTTAAATCATAATGTGTGGAATCTGTATACATCAACCTATTAGCAACAATAAACCTCAACATAACATATATCAACTGCAATTGTAACACAGACTCCAGTACTCAAGAGGTTAATACAAATCAGGAAACCCACATGGCCTACAAGGGGTATCTATTTGTATTGCCTTTTAAATGGCTAGCCACACCCCAAACAATAGTCATCAACATCATTGATCCTGGTCACATCAAAGTACTGAGAGCAATTATACATGTCACATCCATGGGAAGGTATGTCATGCACACAATACTTTTGTGTGTTATGCACCGAGATGTAAGAACTTGACACTGGTTGTGGCTAAATGGGGGCCTATAAGGCACAGGCCATGCACCGAATTATCTTAGGGAGCATGTAAGTGACAGCTTCATTAGAGTATAGGGCTAAATTATGACAATTATCGCATTGATGTGAGTATTGCTGTTGAGGAAGCCCAGCAAGTGCAGAAGGAGGCTGTTGAGAAGCAGAAGGAGCCCCAGGAAACTTACCTCCATCAACAGTAATCTTTGGTACACCTGTCGTGTTAAATCCCACGCCATTGCTATTGTGCATGTGACAATATGTACTCTGTACATATAATAAATATGTTAAATTATATCTAGTGTTATTGTATTAATTTGTTATGAAAATTATTTATCTCCCCCAAATAAGTATTACTGTTGTTCATGCATAATGTACAAATATGAACACAATTTGGGCATATTTATTCAGGTGACATCTGAAAATCCACGTTTAAGTTATTGCCTATGTTGTTCACATGACAATGCTTTTGAGAGTATATAAGGCTAAATATTTCATCAAGATGATGTCCCACTTAATGCAAAATTCAGGTGTTGTGTGCACCAATATGTGATTTAGTGTTAAATTATGATGGTATTAACATTATATTTAACACTAGCGAATTGCCCGTCAAAAAATGACGGCAATGAAATTGTAAGGTAGCTAAATTAGTAAATGAATATAGTGTACCTATTTTGAAGCATTGTGATGAAGAGCTGGCAATCTGTGTTGATGTTGCTGCAGCATTAGTGGTGTGGAGCTGCTGTGTAAGCATGCTGAATGTGTGCAGTGTAACACTGTGCGTGCGCGAGACCAAAACCGTGTTAGCGTAGTCGTGTACTTCCGCTTTGGCCGTAAAATGGCGAGTAATGTGTGGTATAGGTCTGTATCGGAATATCCGTAGGTGTGTTGTGGTGTTTTTGCCGAGTTTAGAGTGCTGTAGCCTCGTTTTCGTTTTGTTCCGGCGGCCATTTTTTCTCTCGCTTAGATTTTTTTTTAGTCTCTAAACTGTTTTATTTCGAGTAAAATCGAGGTGTAAGTTGCATTTTTGAGGTCCTGGGTGCTCCCCTCCTTGGTGTAGGTAAGTTTTTTATGTATGTGCTGTGTGTATGTATTGTGTTTTAAATGTTTGTATGTCGGCGTGTTGCGTCCGATGTTGCTCGAGGTCGTAATGTGTGGTAACGTTGTTTCGTACGTTGTTTGCGTTCCCTCGTAAAATTGAGAGTGTCGTAATTTGTGTGTCGTGTTTTTTGAGTAGCCGACGTGAATTTTGCGAGGGTTTGTAGCCCTTGCTCCAGTGAACTCGCCAGCAACTGAGTCCCTCGCTTTGCGAGGGGGCCTCAGTTTGCTGGCATGGAGCGCCTTCGGCGCTCCATGCCAGCAACTGAGGCCCTTGCCCAGTGACCTCGACAGCAACTGAGGCCCTCGCTTCGCGAGGGGCCCTCAGTTGCTGACATGGAGCGCCTTCGGCGCTCCATGCCAGCAACTGAGACCCGTGCCCCCAGTGACCTCGCCAGCAACTGGAGGCCCTCGCTTCGCGAGGGGCTCAGTTGCTGGCATGGAGCGCCCTTCGGCGCTCCATGCCAGCAAACTGAGCCCTTGCCCAGTGACCTCGCTACGCGAGGGCCGCGGCTCGCTGTGCGAGCGCGGCCCTCGCTTCGCGAGGCCCGCGCCTCGCTACGCGAGGGGCGCGGCCTCGCCTTCGCGAGCCCGCAAGCCGTGAGCAACAACCTGTACGCTCACAAACTATATATGTGATGGAAAGCCATCACAACATTAATTATTAATTAAAATAACCTTATTAACATGAAAATATAAGATTACAGTAATCAAATGTATGAAGATATAAAGATGTCCAGACATTTATTACCATCCAAGATTATCACATATATAGTTGTCGTACTGCGAGCTGTCGTCACGCTTTGTGAGCCTCACGAAGCGAGGCGAGCATGTCGGACCGCCAGCCTCACAAAGTGAGGCGAGCAGTTGAGGCTACGCGGGACTTAGGCTGCAATGAGCACCAAAGGCAACTCATTGCAGGGGTGGACACGCAGGACTTAGCTGGAGCTCATCCCGAGACACGCAGGACTTAGCTGCAATGAGGCCTCATTGCTGAGGCCCCTGGACGACGCAAAAATTACGGCCCATATGATGGACTGCGGGGCTCGCAAAAATACGACTTTAACGGCGCCGAACCACTGGACTGGAAAAGACGGCAAAAAAACACACAAATACGCCTCAAATACATTTACACACACATCACAGGGGGAGAACCAGGGAGCCTGTGAGTGAGGTTGCAAGTTTAATTTGAGGCATCGTTTTGTCTTTTTTAACGATCGAAAATCGGCGAAGCGGGAAAAACAACTGGTGGCCGAAAAAACGTAAACATTCTGAAACAGGATGAAAACGAGGCTCAGCAAGGCCAGCACGCAGAAACTTAGAAAATACACAATGCAAAAGACAGTAACACAGAACGTACAAGGCAGGAATGCAGGAAAGACAGTAACACTTACACAAACAAAGACAGGCGCGCACCAACGGCAATCAGCACGCGCCACGCAAAGATTCAGCAGGCACAGAGGACAAAGACCACAGGGGGGAGGATGGTGGAAAGAGACACATGGCATTCCCAAGCACAAATATTGCAAGTTGCAGAGGCCTGTAATGAGCGAGTAACGGAAAGTAGATGCGAGGGGAGGCTCGCAATCAGCATCAACGGCGCTCATTTGAAAGCCACGCGATGAGTGCCAAAGGCGCTCATTGCGGGGGCTTGCTATGAATCGCCGAAGGGTGCTGAGAGGGGCAGAACATTGCATTGTGTGGCAAACTGCATTGGCCAGGCTTCAAATTTTATTGCCAGTCATTTTTGATCTGGGAATTTCCTAGTTGATATATAATATGATTATGCTGTATATTATTAATCTCTTCATGCAGATGATTTCTGGAAATATGATTTCTGCACATGCACTATACCTTAACTAAGGATGGGTAAGCCGAAATATGAAAATGTAATGTATGTTAATGTCACTAATACAAACACACATACATGGATTAGGGTATAATAAGCATACACGTTTATTACATCCACAGAGCACAGTAGAAATATAGCTGACCGTGCATTAAAGATTTTATGGAAGTTTCCCCTTTTTCAAATCTAACACAGGCAGGTTTATATCAGAAAAACATTACATTGATTAATTCTATAGACCTACAGATTTATTTTATTTAAAACAATGGTTTCCACACCCCAGAGGTGCCTAAATGGGCTGCTTTGTACTAACCAATACAAAACTGCATCCAGTTATGTTTTTAACCCTATACTAATCTTACAGCCATAGCAGCACAGTGCAGAGATCCAAAGCAGCGCTGCTGCTCCATCTGACAAGCTGGGGATGAGAGATGTGTGTAAGTAAGGCTGCTTTAGTTGCTTTGTTCCAGAGGGGAGAAATAGATGTTTGGTGCTGCAGAGACTGAAATCTCCACGCATTCCTGCAATGTTGTAGCTGAATCTGATTGGCCACAACAATATATTAATTGTATGCTAATTGAGCTTCAAAATCAACTTTCAGAAAACTGAAGACATTTTGTAAATTTTAGAGTTAGTTTATTAATGTTTATTTTAGGATTTTTTTGCGTGCAGAAATGTTTGCATACACTACTGATTCTCCTTTATCAGATGCATTCATAATCCATCAAACTTCCATATACCTTTAATATCATTGGTGTGGTTTCAAGTGATACACAGGAAATCAAGAGGCTTTTCAAAATGAGATAATTTGAAGTGTTAATACAGTATAATAATAATGATGCATAACATCTACTAGAGTCACATATGGTCATTTCATCACTTCCTATTTTAGAAGTAAGCAGTAATGCTCATAGGACTTACATTGTGCCTTCATCTGCTTAATTAAACAGATCAATAACTGTAATCCAAATCAATTACACACCATATAGTGTGATTGGATAAAAAATTAAAAAGTCGGGCACAACTCTGACATGATATCAGTTATAGCCTAAAAAAAATTAGGAGGAGAAAAATCTAGCACAGTACAGATACAGTGCCTTTATACTGTTTCGTAACAATAAACTGACTTACCTGATGTTCATCTACAAGCAGTGCAAACTATTCTGTGTCTGTCTATGCAAATTAGCTGCCTATGATGATAACTCTTGTTATGATAGCACAACGGTCATGACAGGTTATCGGGTAATAACAGAATAAAGAATATGCACTGCATCTTTTCTTCTCAACTGCTTTCCTCAGTGACAATAATTGGTGAAAGTTAACTAAACCATACATATCCACAGAAAAGATTTTTTATGGACTATGTGATGGGCAGGCAGCCACCCTGGTAACAAAACTATCACCATCACATAGGTCATTCCAAATCTACTCCCTGTGGACAGGCATGAGTTAGTTAACATTTTGACCAGTACATTTTTACTGAGGACTGTATTTGTGAAGATTGAATTGAAATGTAGGCCCTATCTCCTCCATTGCCCTAGTCACAGGGCCCCCCAAACTCTGTGCCACTACACCCAATTCTCCATCTCAGAGGAAATGCAGGGGGAGGCAATGCTAATGGAGGTGGAGCATAGCAGATGGGATGGGGGGTAGAGGCTAGGTAGAGGGAGACTGTTCAGGCATCCTCCTGACTGTGCCTGGGGTTACTCACCTTCCTCATCTTACCCAGATGCCTGCCCCCTCCCCCAGCACCACTGGGATTCAGACACCTCCTCCTCTGTTCCACCCAGACTCCCCACTGCCACCTCATGTCTGACCCTGCAACTCCTCCTGGTCTCTCCTCTCCCCTCCTTTACTGCTCCTCTCATTTTCTCCTCACTACAAGCTCGACTCCCCTCCTCTTCCTCTTTCCACACGTCTTCCTTCTCCACCTCTATCCACAAGCTCTCACCCTCGATCCTTCTCCTCATCTCACCTCCTTTACCCTCCTCACACACTCCTTCCATACTCTCTTCAAAATAAATTAAATATTAAAAGTAATACATTCTAATGTGTAAGTAAATATTAGAGTAGTAAAGAAAAATGTATGCTTTATGGCTGTATATTTATAGTGTAAGTGTGATGTGTTTAGAGTGAGGGTATAGGGTGGGGGTTATGGGTTAACACAGTGTGGATGTAATAATGTGGATATAATAATATATGAGTTGGACAATTATGGGAAATAGGTAATCCATGTGCAATTTGGCTATTGAATAATGTGTAATAATTAGAACATACCTCCGTCCTTACCTCAAATTACAAAGACCACTCCCTTCCTCTCCTACATACAGCAGAAAACGACCGAACACATAATGATTGTGTGTTTATCTAGAAAAAGCTACATTACAGTCAATGTTCTTGGGCAGGAAACACGCTCCTTTTATTGACCTGTTTATGACCCTGTTCCTGACAATTAACGTACCATTCACATTTTCTATTGGTTTTGGGGTCTACGGTGCAGCAATACATTTAGTAAACAATTTATCGATCACTTCACACCCATTCAGACCCTACGCATACTAGGGGCTTATGAATTGTGAGAACACACCGTTATAATTAGGTTAGTGATGATTTTTGGTCAACTAGGGTAATCTGCGCAAAAAAAGCTACCCTCTGTCGTGGATTTTGACGAGGCCTATTGTCTGTTTCCAAAAATATGTGTTTGTCTTTGGTTAATTGGAATTTTGTGAGGTGAGACATATTACTCACCATTTGCCCCTCAACGTTAAGTATGTGGCTCCAGCAACCCAAACCTAATAATCTCCATTTATAGTAAATTTCCTCTTCTAAATATTTATGGGTGTATTATACTGTTTTTATAGGAGACATTCACTGCCTTTTACCATAGAAGATGTCAATTTTCTAATTTGCATAGCCCCTAAATGCGATAAATTAATCACTTTTAGTGGTGTTCCAATCTACTGCACTTGTATTCTATAAAATGTAATAGTAAGGAAAAATAAACTTGGGTAATAGGTTTTTAGCAGAATTTTATAATTTCATAAGTAATTTAAAAAAATTATACTTGGAAAGATATCAAGAAGCAAAGGCCAATGCAAAGAGTACAGCTACAGCTTATATTGTAAGTTTGCGAGTTTTCAATATTTTATGGCACTTTGGGGAAAGCACTATGGACATGGGATTCTAAGTTCAAAGACAGGGCCCTCCATTATTTGCAGGTGTTTATATTGTTTTTGTCTCTGCCTGGAACTTAACCCATGTATAGTGCTACGGAAAATGTTGGTGCATTACAAATAAGCGATAATAATAATAATAATAATAATAATAATAATAATAATATAAGTTTGACATTTCTTTTCGTACTGTGGTTTAAAAAAATATTTAACAAATTGATGTATTTAAAATGTATTTTAGATTTGTAAGTATTAGATAGGTATTGAGAAGTGCAGTTTTGCATAGTTGTTTTTTTATCAGAGTTGATAAATAAGAAACAGTTAACATTTGCACAAAAATAAATAGCTGCCATAGTAGGAGCTAAACTGGTAAGACCTTTCACCTGCCTTTAAAAGTATAAATTGGTTCTAGCATTGTGAAAGTCCTATTAGCTTAATTATTATACAGTTATGAATTATTATTATATTTATTACAGCTGTGTGCTTGGCATAAGTCTCTCCTTCACCAATATTATTACAATCCTATTGCTAGTGCTAAAAGATGATGTCTATCTTGGATTAGTCAAGAGTAACTCAATCACTTCTAAGCCACAAACATATCTAGACATTCCAGAGATGAGAAGAGCAGCACATTCAAGATAAGAATAGATTATTAATGCTACTGTGACAAAACAAAAACAAACAGGCTGGAGTGTTGCTAGTTTGTCTTTAAAAAGTGCCACCAGGATTCCTTCTTACACCAGCTTACTAAAAGCTGTCAGTAGACCAGAATACAAGCCCTTAGTAGGAGCTCAAGGATCATGTAACATTTGGAAGATTAAGGAGTACATCCCAAACCATGTCTCCTCAGTAACTATTCATTATTGAATACATTCACATTTCATTTTCTGTACAGTGAAAGACAACAGACCATTCCCAAGTCCCCAAACAAATAACACATGACAATCAATAGGCCGGTAGGTAGCTCTATTTGGCACTAGATCATGGAGCCACTCTGAAGCCCCTAAGGGTGGCAACTAAGAGTCTCACTAAATTGGCATATGGGCTATTCACTCCACCCAGACCTACAAAGCATAAAGAAAACAATGACCTCTTCTAGTCTCATACATTGTATTTACCGGATAATGAAAACAGATTTGATATCCTACATTTAAATGTCAAGTAGAGGTGGAGGGTTTTATATTCACTTTATAGCGGCCTCTTTCCTTATGTCCAAGTGTCCAATGGCTGTAACCAGAGGGTCTCACGTTCTTTACACCTACTAGATACATAGACTTTCATGGCAGGTAAAAAAAAACAATAGATGCATTATTCTGTCTGTCTGTCCATATTTGTACTATATTCTCTGGAAGGATATTCCCCTTATTTCACTTCCTTTCACATAGTAGTTCTAGAAGCTCTGCCAAGCGGGTGGGGATGAAGAAGACACATCACGGCACCAGGAGGCATTGGAATCATGCAGCTGCTTTGATAGTTGTTTGCCCTCAGAGAGCATTGACTGCTTGAGAAGTGCAGCTCTGGAAGGTGGCACAGAGGACTATTGGCAGAACCCAGGCAAAGCAGACACCCTGGAGGGAAGCTATCATGCTCCTGAGTTTTTGAAAGAACCAAGTATGGACTGTGCCCTGGGAATAGACTGTGGACCTAGCATGAGGCTCCAGCAGATATCAAATGTCAGGAAGCCAGCTACAGTTCATGGGACAGACCCAGCAAGCAGCCCTGGGACTGTGACAGACCAGGGAGCGCAGACCTATCAAGGTGGTGTGGACACCATTGCTAAGGACAGGGCAGCAGTGAAGACAGAGAAAGTCTGTCAAATTGATGGCCCAAGGGGATGTCTGGCTGGGAGCAGCTATGCTCACTGGACCTTGGGAAAGGCTGTAATGGACTGTGAACCATTGAGGGAACTGGAACTAACGGTCAGGGAACTAGCAACAGACCAGAGGGCAGGGGAGGGGATGAACCCTGAGATCCTGCTGGACAGAGACCAAGCCAATAAACTAGACTGGGACAGCACTCCATATTGTGAGCTCAAGCAAGCAGAGCTGGACCATAGCACCCTGACTGCGGTCCAAGGAGATGGAGAGTACCAGGCCCACACTGTTGTTGCAGGTGAGGTAATATACAATGCACTGACCATGGTCCAAGGAGAGGGAGAAATGGAGTCCCATGCCCAGCCCATGTCTCAATACAGGAGGATGGAGACTTCAGCCAAGGCCCAGATCTCTGATGCCAGCCAGCAGATCAATCTTGCAGGGTACCTACTGGGACTATCGTTCCCAGTATCATTGCCATAGAGGAGTATTTGTATGCTCCTAGTCCCAAAAGAAGAAGCAGGTTTTTGCCATGGCCAGGGGGAGGCAGGTTGGCAATTGCGCCATGGAGGCTCTGCCTAAAATTGTGTCCCCACTGTAATTTGTAAGACTATGAGGACTTCGGGGCAACAGCAACTCTATCACTCACACAAGTGAGATCAGTGTGGCTAGGAACTCATCCGATGGGATAAATTCCTGGGCCACACTAAGAAGGGAGGGCTAAGCTGTCATGACTGATTTTGGGGCTCCCCTAAACCCCACCGGTAATTCTGTTATTTCAGACTCTATGACTTCTATTTGCTAATATCCAAGGCTATCAAAATGGACATGAGATGTGTTGTAAAGACTGTGACAATTTGTCTTTCAGTTATGTGTCATTTTTCCACTTTTATGTATTATGTGTAATGTTTAAAGGTTATTGTGTATTGTACTGCTATTGTAATATTGAGTCATCAGTTGCCAAATAAAATGGCATTCATAGCCTGTCTGAACTGGTTCCAATTCATTTCCTTTGTCTAGAGCTGCTTGTGTTCAGCTCAGGTAATACAGACCAGCCCCCAGGAGAGAGCTACCCCTTCTGTGACATCATCGCTGTCTCCACGAACACAGGACTTTTCTGTTTGGACTATGCTAATTCTTCCAGTTCAGCTATCCAGCTCGTTGGGGTTTCTTCATCACAGTGGGGAATTCAAACCTATGCACTCCCCAATTCATGTTAAGGAATCGCTTTGTTTCTGTGTTTTTTCAGAAATGTTCAGTTGGTTTTGGGAAGCCATTAAAGCCAGTCTGCTCTGAACTAATGGTGTGGCTTCTCTGATCATTCCTGTTTCTCCGTGAATGATGTTCTAACCTGAATTGCTGGGTGCCGAGATGCATATAAAAGTCACAACCTGTATATTACTTCTATAAGCTACAGTAAGAGAATTATGGTGTACTATGCCCGAAATTTGGGTCATGACAGGGATGGTGTCAAATAATAAAAGCTAAGATAATGTAACATACCCCCTTGCCAGTTTCCCTCCATTCCACTTATATATAAGATACACACACACCCTCCATTCTAGCAGGAAGTATGGAAGTAAGACAAGATTGAACTTTCCATATACACTCAGGGTTTTCAAAACTTGCATTTTCACTAAAATGTTATTTTCCTCAATGGCACTGGTCCTTTAAGTCTCAAAGGTCTTGAATTTGCAGAATCATTGATAATGGTAATATTTGCATACATAAACATATGTACAGATGTATATATAATATGTGTGCAACAGTCTTTGCCCACTATTTCAGAATTTTAGTACAAACAAAGCACTGATAGCTTAAAGGATCTCTATGGTAAAAAAAATAAAGTAGCCCCTTTTATAGAACTACACTTGAAAACAAGCAGCCTTTTAAAAAAATGCAGCCTTTAATTTATTATTTGTATGGGATTGTGGAATTTTTCATTTTAGTTTCAAATTGTCAGTTTCCTGGCGTGGGAGGAGACTTTGAATATGCAGGACGTTTGTATCTGCACAATGGTAAGGTGCCAGAGCTCTCATTGTAAAGGAATTTGTTTTCAAGGACACAACCTGTTGATACAGTGGATGCAAGAAGCAGAGCAATAAATAATAATTGCATATAATACTGAAAAATGTGAAGGCTGTGCATACTATTTTTACTTTGTAAAAACATTTTGTGTGTTATCAAGTTTTATTATTCAAAATACCATATAGAAAAATCTGACCACAGTGGTCATTTCATTTAGATCAGCAGTCAGCCGGCTATGGCTCAACAGCCAAATATGGCTTAGTAAGGAACAATACATGGCTCAACTTTCCATCAAACCAGGGGTGTGTTTCTGTCTAGGCCTGCTAGGCCCAAGTCTAGGGCAGCACATTTTGGGGGGCAGCAGGCTGACTGAAGATGAAGTGCAGTACATTGAAATATGTTTGTATACACACAGAGTTGTATATATGCAGTGATATTTATGTCTATTAACTGTAATTAATACTTTTAGACATACCATATATATATATATATAAATACACATAAACGTATAATTTGAGATATAGAAGCAAGAAAGGAGGTGCTGCAATTGGGCAGTGCCGGAGAGGGCACAAATCTGTATGGCCTAGGCCAACATAAAACATGAATATGCCCATGCGTCAAACCTTTATGTCAGCATGAATTCAAATTATTTTTAGCTGAGCTGTGAATTCAGTGCATGTTAGTTCACTTTAAAGATTATTTTAAAGGCAGAATAAGTAAGTTCCATACATTTTTCACCCTTTGTCAGTGAGCTAATTTCTAAAGTATGCAGAATCTTACATACAAGGTGATGAGTGGCTGTGGAAAGGTTCTCACTGGTTGGACAAAATGCAACAAAAAACAAAAATTAAATAAACTTTATTTTTGTAGGGAAACTTTGCCATATCTTAAACCACAATATTATTTATTAGACTTCATACACAACTAACAATACAAATTGTATTTGTAAGTGGTTTCCTTCCCTCACTGTATCATTTAAATTCTGCAGGTTCACAACTGTATGTTTTACTTTATACATTCCACTGACACTGGAAATTGATGAAAAATGTTTTTTTTGCTCTGAGATACAGAGCTAATTGCATCTTCTTGGTACATATCGTGTATCCCTTTAGGTTTTTCTCATTCTCTAACTTTAGATCACTGGAGGAAAAACAATTTGTTTTATTTTGATTACTTTTCAAGCAAAGTTTGGATACAAACTTTTAGTTTTATAAACATCCAACTTCTACATTGATATTTCAGTTAGAATATTTAAATGGATTTACATTTGTCTATAATAAATTGTAATGTGCATTTTCATTTCTGATATATGCATTTTCATTTAATCAATTCTAAAAAAAAAATATTTTTAATATATTATGTTATTGTGTATAGAAATACAAAGCAGTTCCAGAATTGTTGTTGTTGTTTAGTTATTCAGTTTTGTCCAACTCTGTGACCTTGTGGACAGTAGCATGCCAGGCACACCTATCAGCCACTGCCCCTCAGAGCTTCATCAAGCTCATGTTCATTGTTTCAATTACCTAATCTATCCATCTCCACCTCTGTTGTCCTCTTCTTCGTGTGCCTTCAATCTTTCCCACCATCATCGTCTTCTCGTCTTCTCATGATATCGCCAAAATATTTGAGCTTCAGTCTCATGATCAAACCTTACAGTGAACAGTTTGTCTGGATTTTCTGTAGTATTGGTTGATTGGATCTTCTTGTAATCCAAGGGACTCTATTAATTGACTGGATCTTCTTGCAGTCCAAGGGACTCTAAGCAGTGTTCTCCAACACCACAATTCAATTGCATAAAAAATGAAGGTGCACTAAATCCTATAAATGTGTATTAATCACATTTTGCATGTGCATGGTATGTCATTCTTTGGTCAGCTAATTGTTTGTGAATTATTCAGCTTTACATCAGTGCTGTTAATAAGAGCACTGACAATTGTAGATGACACAATTCTGTTGAGCAGATAGAACTTATTCCATATTTAACATCTCCTCCCACTTAAGGAAGTTTATTATCAGAATCCATTATAGTTGATCCCACAGCTGCATTACTACATATGGGATACTGTATTACAGGCTGTGCTGATTTATTTTCTGTTCTGAAACTGTTTGCATATTTCCAAGTGTAGTTCTCCAAAATAGTAAATTTTAAATATATGACCGCAGTTGCCCAGAATTAAAACAAATATGACATCAGACATACAAAGAATAATGAAGCCCATGTCACATGTCCATAGAAATAATCTATGGAATTTCAACGCTTGTATGGCAAATATTTATGTATTTAATTTTTTACAGTACTATTACAGTGGTTCGACTACAGTACTTAAAATAAAGTTTACAGTAAGATTTTTTTCTCTGCCATCATAATGATTAGATGCCACTTTATACATGTATACAAAGGAAAACCTTTGTTTTGCCAATGTTGAATTTATAAACTTTAATCTAAACTGTCAGTTCTGCTTTGCTGCACTGTAGTAAAACAGGACTGCATTCCACACAATGCTGTGTGTTCACTTTTATTTACAACAAAAATCACCCGGAAAAAAAAAAAGCTTGTAACATTTAGTAAACGCTGTCAGATCCAAATATAGTACAAAAAAACTTCCCAGCGCACAGTATTGAGGTTCTCAGGCATTTTGACAGATCTCTTGAAGTTAAAGGGACAAGGAGCACCACTGTTTTTTAAACAATTAAAAGAGCATTTTTTAAACATTGAAAAACTTATAATCAAAAATTAAGTAAAAACCTTATTTGGAAAAGAAAACACATTGTGATACATTATCAAATACCCTCTTTCTGATGCAATCACTAAAAGCATTATTTCCATGTCCCTTTAAAAATAATCACTAAGCTTCTCAAGATTGCTGATCGAAAATTTTAACTTTAATATCCATTTGGAAATAATTAATTAGAGATATGTAAAAATCTACATCTATATTACTGCTACTTGACTGGTAGAGACAAGTATCCCAGGGGACTTATTTATTTGACTTTATTCCTTGCTTGGAACTTCACTTGATTAAAAGAAAACACAACGTGAAACATAATCAAGCATCCTTTTTTATTTGCAAGAAACAAAAACTTTCCATGATCTTTCAATTATGCTGAAAGTCACTGACAATTTTACTAGTTTGGGCAATAAGTATGGCTAATAAATGGGCATTGAAAGCATTTTTGTCATTCATCCAATGAGCAATAATCTAGATGTAGGATGTCATATGAGACATACTCTCTATTCATTTCCTGTTATCTTCAATAAAGTTTAAAAAGGTTTTACTTAATACTTGGGTTTTACTTAATATTTTTCATTTAAAGCAAAAGTTTTCTAATGCTTAAAGCATGCTCTATTAAATACATGAACAATTATTATATTGCATGTTCCTTTAAGGACTAATGTAGTGACAGATTTCCTACAATGTTCTACATTCGCATAGCCTCTTTAAGAAAGCCAAAGAAATAATTCATCCTTTACATTTTTTTACTTTCATAAATATATATATATTTTTTATTGAAGGGCTATACAGGAGATTTTGTGGCTCATTTTTTTAGTGTCCCCTGTACACTAATTAGCATTCTATTAGTTCTGTTGAAAGTACCGGCACTGCAGGGCAATGGCATGTAAAAGGTATTAAATCATACATTCCTTATTTTTATCTATCTATCTATCTATCTATCTATCTATCTATCTATCTATCTATTATTAACCTTTATTTGTAATGTGCCAATATATTCCGTAGAACTAAACAGGGTAGATATAAGTCAAAAAAAGACTTAACAAATTACAAAAGAATATTTTTATTATCCTTTATTTGTAACAAGCCCTGTTATTGAGTTTAAAGTTCTATAAAGCATCCAACAAGACTGAAAACTTGCAAACTTACAGTCTAAAGGGTATGGGTGAGGTATAGAAAGGTGAGGTACAATATATTGCGTAAATTATGGCTGAAGGTGTTAAGCTTCTATAAATAGTTGTGTTTTAGTGAGGTTTTGAAGGATTTGTGACAGGAGGATAGTCTAGTGGAGTGAGGTAAGGAGTTCCATAGAATAGGGACATTACTGGAAAAGGCTTATAGTACACTGAATATCTATCTATCTATCTATCTATCTATCTATCTATCTATCTATCTATCTATCTATCTATCTATCCTAGGGTGTAGGAGCCCAGAATAATTATGTGGGGGGAAATACAGCTCATTGTATACACAGGCCATAAAATAGCTTATATAAACAAACATACAAACATAGAAAAATCTACGGGGGGATTTATCCCTCCCATCCCCCCTAGTTCGTACACCGATGGTATCTATACATATATCCAGTGTACTGGATATATTTATATTTCTAAGTATCTATCTATCTATCTATCTATCTATCTATCTATCTATCTATCTATCTATCAATAAGTAAATATATCCGGTGTACTACAATCCAGCCTTAGGGGCTACTGAGAAGTACTGAACTTGAGACTAAATTGAGAATAGAAATCTTCTATTTTAATCCTCTTCTGTCTTCTATGTTAAATCTTATTGATAATGAAAAAATATTTAACACAGGCATATTTTAATATTAATTGACAAAGGACTCTGCAAGGATATGGGAAAGGTTTGTAAATAGGTACCATATGGTGCCATTTTGCAGATGCTGCTTACAAGGCATATCCCAGAGCCTAGTGTGAATGTCGTAGACTCAATCAATAGGATGTGACTAACCCAGTTAGCATTCGTTCTTCTGCTTAAATACTCTTAATTCTACACCTTCTGTATGTGTTTCTGCCACAAAGCAGATGATAAATGCCCATTTACTACAACAATAGCCATTATAACATTTACCTAATGGAAACAGCTGTTCTGCTACAAAGTGTGCTTCTGATATTGGGATTAATTAGGGTTCACAGGAAATGACCTGGCCCCACATAACTATGTTAGAATTAAATGCATTTGCGACCTGATTTAGTAAGTGATTTCTGTAAAATGTTTAGTACAATGAGGCGAAAAAAAAATCAAAGCCACTTTTATTTAAGTCAATCAATTTCAGTGTTTGAACACTGCCCAATAAAAAAAATTAATTGGACATGTTTTAGAAAAGAAAAATGTGTGCATGCAAAAAAAGACCCATTTTCATTTAATTATTGTAACTCGTTATGTTAATCAATTGCAATGTAGTGTGTAATTGAAAACCAGAATGAAAAATAACCCCAAATGGGAGTACAATCTGTGCATTAACCTGAGATGACCTGGATAAATGAAATTAATATCCTATAATAAAATAGAATACACCTGCCATTAACAGCAGTGTGGTTTTTAATGATAAAGTGCAAGATATTGCTCTAGATGAAATTATTCATTTGAGTTTATAATGTAATCACTAAAACAATTTGGTTCTCAAATATAATTTTGCCATAGAATTCTGAAGGTACATTTTTTTTCATTATACAATTATATAATTAAATGTAAACTTAACTGGTAATCAAAAGAAAATGCATTCAAATAAAAGAGCGTTATTTCTGAAAAACAGATATTTGCTGAAGTCTCTTTATCAACATAAGGACTTTATGAATGTAGTTATAAAAAGAGTATATTGAAACTCTAATAGGTCTTCTCCTGAAAATGTACCTCTATTGCACATATGGTCTCGGGCACAGTAATATATTTTATAGGCCAAGATACCTTTTAGTGAACTAATATCATCAGTGCAGCAGCAAATGCATGTGAGACTGCAGTGGTCTCTTCTGTAGAGGGGATATAATGCACTGTACAGCTTAGCTGACAGGATGATAATACATATTTTATAACAGTAATTGTAGAATGAGTGAAAAACACAGTGAAGGTTGTTTTAAAGTCCATGTTTGAAGAATATCACTATTGTACTGGAGCAGATGTAATGGCCGAAATGTATTTATTATTATTATTTTATTATTATTATTATTATTATTATTTTTATTATCCTTTATTTGTAACAAGCCAATACTGTATTGGTCTGAATATAAGCTGCACCTTTTTTCCGATTTTTTAGCTTGCACGTTACGGGTGCGGCTTATATTCGCGACCGTAAAAAAAATCATTGCCGATTTGCAAACTTTGCTTGAGGCACGTGGATGGCCTACTGGAGAGAGACAAGAAGTTCCACAAAGTTGGGGCAGCACGAGAAAAAGTCCTGAAGGCGGGGGCGAGAGGAGGTGATAAGAGAGGTCGATAGAAAGAGTCATTAGCACAACAAAGAAGAAATTTGGGACAGTATTTTGAGATGATAGCAGTGATATAAGAGGTTACATGATTGCTGATGGGTATATGCTAGGGTCATGATTTTAAACGTTACACTGGAAGCTATGGGAAGCCAGTGTAGTATTCTGGAGGCTATGGTGAAGCCAGTGTAGTATTCTGGAGGCTATGGTGAAGCCAGTGTAGTATTCTGGAGGCTTGGTGAAGCCAGTGTAGTGACTGACAGAGAGTATGTATTAGGATACCAAGGGTGAAAGTATATATGGAGAGAAAAGGAGGGGACCTAGGACTGAACCTTCAGTCAGAGGGTGAGTTGAAGAAGAGGAGCCAGAGAAGGAGACATTAATGTTTGATTTTCAGTGTCATGGATTCCAAGAAAGCGGAGAATTCAGATAAGAAGGTAGTAAACTGTGTCAAAGGCAGCAGAGAGATCCAGGAGAGTTAGAATAGAGAACATTAACATGACATTTTTTCATCTGTGATTAGATGGAAAGAGCCTGTCAAACATTGAGAAGGGCATTTTTTTCTCACAGGAAATAGTAAATCATAGACGATACAATGGTATACACCTGAGATCCTTAGTAAATTGCCCCTCCCCCATTATGTAGGCTGAAAAATAAATATAACTGAAACAATATTGGTTAAGCCGTTGGCCTTTAGTTTCTCTAATTCTGCTGTCAGAAGAAAAAGATTACAGCAAAGAACCGGTTTGGCCCATTTATTCTTTACTAATCCTTGATCATGTTTAACTACAACTGATATTGGAGCTATTTCTGCCTCTATAATTGTCCCCAAAGGTATTTTAAATGCAGCATAGTTTTACTGCTCGGGAGCATTTTGTTATGTTAATCTAATTAACTTTCTTGATTATGTAACAAAGTTATAGACCCAGGGTTGCGGCGAGTAGATGTTGATTAACTAGATTTCTAGTAAAGCATTTTAACACCTGTCCCACACAATAAAGGTAATCAGTAAATGTCATAGTCTGGGACTACATTCTGATAGTGAAGAGGACACTGGCTGGAAGACAGACGTCAGAGTCATAGTTAATGGAATACAGTCAGAGGAAGAGGTGGTTAACAGCAAAGTGGCCAAGGGTTCTGGGCTGGGGGCTGTTTTTGTTTAATATAGGTATTAGTGATATTATTAATGTGCTTCAACGGGAAAGTTTGCCTTTTCACAAATGGCACAAACAATGTAACAGGTTAGACATTTCAGGAGGCTTAAATCAAATTCGTAATAATTTAATAAAACTAGAGCAATGGGCAAGTTCAAAATATCCTAAAATTAAACCAAATAGCCCAAAAGTTGAATACAGTATATACATAAAGCTAAAATGATGATGGCAGCTGATGAGCTATTATTATATTGCATGATTTAGAAGTAGGCAAGCAATGCAAACAAAACTGCAGGAAAAGCAAAGAGGATGCATGGATACATTGATAGAGGAACTAGCAGCCAGGGGCGGATCTACCAATGGTGCAGGTGGCACAGTGCACCTGGGCACTCCACTGGGGGGGGGGGCCTAGGCGGTGTATTTTTTTTCCCTGTAGTGCAGGGGCCCCTATGGCCCCCACACTGTAGCCAAACATGCCCCTGTCTCCCTAGGCATCCTCTGTACCTCCTTGGCAGCACACACACACCCTCGGTCTGAAATTGGTGTGTTTAAATAAAAGCATTTCTACTAAAGCTCCAAGAGGTGGCAGTGTGGAGAAGTTCAGCACGCTCAGGTTGTGTATCAGGGTAAAAGGTAAGGGAGCAAGAGCTGCAAAGTACAGGAAGTTTGTTTTTTGTGAGCGAGGAAGAAAGGAAATAGGGATGGGTGCTATGTGAGGTGTGTGCTGAGAGGGGATGGGTGTTGTGTGGGGATAGATGCTGAGAGGAGATGGCTGGTGACAGGGACTGGATGCGGATGATGCTAAGAATGTTGGATATTGTGGGGGTGATGTTTATATATATAATAAATATTTGAAAGGGGTCTTGGGGGTGGAGCAACAATGGGTAAGGGTCTTGGGAATGGGTCCTGGGGAGGAGACTTTAGTGATTTGGTTCCGGTGAGGCCCAGCACAAAACAATTTTTTACAAACCCCCAGAGGGAGGGACAAAAACCTTTTTTTTTCCCCAGGGCCTTCCATTCTCTAGCTCCGCCACTGCTAGCAGCAGAAAAATATAGGTATTAATACCACTTTGTAGATTTAATTTTAATTTATTTTGTAGTTTACATTTCTTTTGTGTTTCTGGTTTGTCATCTATTTCTCTACCACTAGGTAGAGAAATAACCAGTAACTTTTATAAAAGGCCAGTCATGGTTGAACCCAGCCATAGCACCAGTGGCGGAGCTAGAGAATGGAAGGCCCTGGTGCAAAAATAAAAATGTGGTTATAAAAAAAAGTTTGCGCTAGGCCCCAGGGGGACGAAATTACTCAGTGCTCCTCCCCCAGACGCCTTCCCATAACTACTCCCCTCGTAAAGACCACTTTTGATAACAGCAAATCTTACCAAGACCCTTACCCATTGCTGCTCAGACCCAAGACTCCATTCCATAGCTGCTTCCCTACCCTTACCTCCTGCCTGGCAAAGCTCCTCTGCCTGCAGCACAGCTTGTCTGCCTGCCTGTCAAATCCTCTACGAATATACCGCTCTCAGCACACACCACCACACTAGCACCCAGTCTCTATGTCATTTGTTCCCCACTCACAGAACCCACCGCCCTGTACTTTGCTGCCCACCATGCAGTCCTTGCTTTCTTACCTTCTCCCTAGATACACATGCTCAGCATGCTCTGTCTGCCTCTACACTGTCACCTCTTGGAGCCTTCAGTACGTGTGTGGACAAGGACCGGCCCATGTGGGCCCAGTGGAATGCAGGGGGGTCCATAGCAAGGCTGGGCTGGGGTAGGAGCGCACCCAGAGGGCCCTACACCTGCCCCACCCCCACCAGAGGAGGGCATGGTGCACTGCCACCACCCCTGCACCAATGGTAGACCCACCACAGCGGTATCACACTGTGTCCAGTTCCTGGAGGATTGACTATCTACAAAGGATTATCAATTAACTTCAAACAGTTAAATGAAGGGGTAAATAATGAAAGTACCTCATGTCCTAAATCATATATATAGCTTAGATGACAGTAGACAGAGCAGTGACATGACAGAAACTTTTCAAATATATCAAAGGGATTTTAAAAGTCAAGAGGAAGGTGTCTCTTAAGAAATCAGGGAATGCACAGAACAACGAGGTCATGATTTGAAGCTGGAAGCCGGAAGATTTATGAGTAAATGAGATGCCTGCAAATAATAATAAGGCTACCCTCGAGGCTGAATTAAGCCCAATGTTTTCGGATTTATAGAATTGGCAGCCCAGATGAGCCTTTTTAGTTCATAATCATGCCTCAAACCTATGTTTCTGTTTTTTTGGGAATATAAATCACACATTTGTGCTAAACTCCTTATTAGACACACATTGAACAAGCTGGCAAAGGTTTCTAGGACACAGCTCCTGCTCCAATACAGGTAAAAAAGTAATAATGCTATAATGAGTATAATCAGTTAGTTTTCACTTTTCCTGTGGGTTTAATTTTCAATAACAGTAACATTTCATTATTCCACAGTTTCTATCATTTAAATATAAATTAATTTCAGAAGCATGGTACTGTTTAGGCGTATGATTATTTATTGATAAATAATAAATTAATACACTACCATAATTTTTGGAAAAAATGGAAAAGGTTTGTGATAGTAACAATCTAACAACCATTAGTGGCTATGTAAGCTTTTAAGCACACCAATATCGTTTTAGCCAGGACCCTATGCTTATGTCTCACGGTTAACAAACTAATCCTGGGAGTATTCTTTGTGGTCTTGTGTCCTATCCACAGAACTATTAGCCGTATTAAATTCCCTCAACGCTGAAAACTGTAGCCGGTAACGTAGCCCGCAAGACTTGCGGCTATTAAATTGGCCTCGTAAATGACTTGCTGGGTAAGGGCGAGAAAAAGCAACGGGCGTGGGAATTTGAACTGCGCACCTGCAAATCCTTTGATCTGTCATGCCCGTAACTGTTACGTTTCCAATCACACTATTAAATTCCCATAAATTCACTGGTGTTCAAGCCCATGACCTGCAAATGGAGCCAAAAGGCCAATGGGTACTAGAGAGGGCCCACTAGTGGGTTAAAGTCCTATCCGTAGCACTGTAAATGCACATATACACACACTACTGTACTGGTAATAAAAGAGAAAGTGATGTTAGGTATTAGAATTTATACTACAACATTCTCAGGCCTGCAAATCTAAAATCTAAAATACTTTATTTTCACTTTAATTTCCGTGTTATATCGATCTTGGCAATCAATGTGTTAATACATATAATGGAACTCACATGGACTAGAACATCACTATTTACGGTTTTATACATTATTGCCATCATATCTGGAATGTGGATCGATCGCAACTCGGTAATGAAGCTCGTAAGACTTTTAATCCAACCTCCTATTTTTCAGTGACGTAATGATGACGACTCTCGGTTGCCCATCTCCATCTAAACCCTGTAACTATGAGTTTGACCTAATTGTTTATGTTAATAGCCTAGCAATCCAAATCGGTTTACGGCTTTGCGTCCCCTCAAAGCCCCATAACTGCGCCCTGCTCAAATTTAATGCTCTCGTAAATCTGGCCAAATTTCAAGCCTGCACCAGCCATTGCAGGTCTCACGTTGTACTTACGGGCTTGGAATCTTAATAGGGCTTTATGTAAGTACTATCTACTACTGATTTGCAACTCCACTGTAATACAGTAAGTTGCCCTTCCGATATTGTCCCCGAAATTTAAATATAATTGGATATAGTGACTCTATATGTAAGTTTCCTAGCAGCGTGAATAATTTTGTTTAGATATTCCCTACTTAAAGCAAAATTGAGTAAACAATTTAAAAGTAAAGGTTGCATTTATTTTTGTTTTATTTTCTGAAACCTATTGGCCCTTATCAATTTCAATTCTTCAAAATTGACTACATGAGGAACAAGTCATTTACATATTAAAATGAGTATATTATTTGTTTTTGTATGGGTAGTATTGTAAGCCAATTGGTAAGCACAGCGTATATTTGATTAAAAGCTGAATAACAGGGTCTTCCATTATTTTTCATTGTGGGGTAATTGTTTATACTTGTACCTAACTCCTGTATTGCGCTGCGGAATATGTTGGTGCGTTATAAATAAAGGTTAATAATAATAATAATAAATAAATTGGTGATATAATATGCTAATTTGTGGCTGAGTTTGCTAATTAGCTTCTGTGGCATCCAAAAATAATATTTCCTTGTGTTATCATTCACTACACAGGACTATGTCCCCTCCCGTCACTAATCAGTAATAACACTGTACTTCAGGATCAATTTTCGAGAAACTTGTATATATCTCAAAAAGGATTTATCTTACATGGTTGTTTGGATTTATAACCAGTCTTTAATGTCTATAAAAAGCACAGAATTTGACAATTTCTGTTTTAATGACAGTGAAACCTACTGTACTTTTTGGATTATATATGCCATTTCTTATTCTTCTAGAACCTGTCATGAAAATGCTCTGAATTCGGTACCCTTTTCAGGACAACGACTATTGCATTGCAATTCTGGTTTGACATGACATTCGTTTACATTGAAAACAAATCGACATTTGATATCAGCCCATATCAAAGTCCAAATTAAAAATTGAAAATTGCCTTTAATCTTCTGTATAAAATTGTAATAGTCAATGCAATTTGTTTATGCATTATTATTATTAACAAATTGCCAGCATTTTAGATTATTGAGCCAAAATACAGTTAATACCTTTAAACATAAAATATTGCATAAATGTAAAATAATTCTGACCTCAAAGCTACATCTCAGCAGGACTGTAGGAAACCTCTTCTATGAATTTTGAAATGTGCCTTTTGATACACACAGTAAGGGAGCATCAAAGACATATTTTACAAAAAAACTTTGAGAACAGATTAATGGAGTGCCATTTGTTGCTGGTGATTGCTTCTTGCAGGTCAAAAATGGCACAATTTCTAAGCATATCATAAGACAAAAAATAGCTATATATTGCATACATTGTTGTGTTTATGCATATAACAAGATATAGATCCACTAGGGCTCAGCGTTAATTATGTGGATAGGAACATGTTTCATTATATAAAGTATTTTAGCAGAAACGAAGTACAGAACATGAGTACTTAATTTTATACGTATACCACTGCCATTATTATATCATAGGCATATATCACTGTCAGACATCACTTATACCATGGAGTTTGGCAAGCAATACCAATAAACCTTGGAGAGAGCAAAAGAGTACTGATTATACAAAGGCATTGTGAGATCATTGGACTAAATACAGTGTGTATCCATCATGTAAAACGATGGCCAGGTAACTAGTGCGCATGTAAGTGAATCTGTCAAGGGGACTGGATTTATTTCTAATTAAAAAGGGAATTCAGGGTTATCATGGATAATTAGAGAGGCAGTATTGATCCAGGGAGAAGTCCGGTCGCCGGTGTCTGAGATCAGGAGGGACTTGATTTTATATATATATATATATATATATATATATATATATATTTTTTTTTTAATACAACTAATTAATTAATAGTTAATCTGCATTTTGCAGATCGGAGGAGATCTTGAGAGGTTGAACTTGATAGACTGAAGGTCTTTTTTCAACCTTAAATACTATGTAACTATGTAACTATGTAATGTGTTATGAATGCGCGACGCAGCGCCAGCTGCAAAACTGAAAGTTGGCGATAGATGGCGCTGTCACTGTTTTACAGGCGCTGCTCCCGATTAGGCTGTGTGGTCGCTGGGAATAGTTTCTGCTGCCGCTGCTTGCCGGATTCTTATCACAAAAGATCCCAGGTTATTTGCACTTAAACTTTGTTTATTGATGTGACTGATCATACATTGATAAAAGGGGCTGACATATTAGTGCGAAGTGAGAGGGGTCAGGTGAACAGAGACAGGGGTGCAGACATAGTGGAGGTGATTGTTTGAGGATGCAGGGAGGGGTATCCTCGGGGTATAACTACTCTCCCCTGATGCCGGGAAGCTCAGACCCCGCACAGCTCTTGCTCTCTGCCCTTTGCACATCATGCTTGGCGGACTCGTCGGTGTGCGAGCACTGCAGGTCCCGAGACCGCTCAGGGAGGATGAGAGGCCATGGATCTTTTGTGTTAAGAATCTGACATGCAGTGCCAGCAGAAAACATCCCACCTACCACAGAGCCTAATCGGCAGCAGGTGTTGCCTGCAAAACAGTGACAGCGACATCTAGCGGCCATTTCCAGTTTTGCTGATAGCGCTGCATGGCGGATTCATAGCACATAAGATCCGAGGATTATTACCACATATTGACATTGTCTTTCCATGTCCTTTTAAGCTTAAAGACTTTAATATAAAAAAGGCATTGGAAACTCCCAAATTGCTGCTTGTCACAAAAAATTACATGAAAAGGTTTAAAACTTGCTGCAGCAGGGCAAGTATAGGGTTACACATAGCAATAGAATAATGTTTTAAAATCATAATGAATTATATTTCTATGTATGTGTGACTGATATATATATGGAGGAACTTGGCGTGCCTTCTGGTGTAATTTATGGATATCTGACCTGCCCAACCAGAAAGTTCTTTAAAAAGTAGGCAAAGCCATAATTCTGTGTCATTGCCTGGTGAGAAATCAGTAAATGAAGACCAGTATGCTGATGGCATCAGTAATTATATTTCATCACTACAATACTGTCACTGCCTTCACTTCTTCACCATCTATTTGCCAGGAACTGAGAATTCCATTTTCCATGATCTTCTTCTTTTTAACTTTGAGCAGCAGGCCAGATTTTGTACTATATTATTTCAACTTCATTAATAGGCCCTTTCATTTCTTGTATATATTCATATATTCATTTATTAAGTTCTGTCTCTGAACTCTCATTAACCTAGCTTTACTGTAGAGATGTTTATAATGTGTAAGGAGTTAAGTTTTCCCATATGAACAAGCTCAAATAGGAGGATGATACTACTCTGATGGCTGAAAGTGAGGGTCTGTTGATGAGGGTAGAAGAAGAGAGTGCAAAAGCTGACCTGCTGCTCAACATTAAAAATACTTAGATTATAGCAAACTGCAAACTAGGTTTCTGGCCAATAGATGGGGAATTGACATATTTTATGTTGTTTGGCTCCAAGATCTCTGTAGATGGCTCCTTTAGCCATGTAATTCTGGGGAGGAAAGCTATGGCAAGTCAGAACAAGCTATCAAAAAAAAAAAAAGATATTACTTTATGGACAAAGGTCCACATAGTTAAACAGATATAAAAGCTGCACCATAAAGAAGACTGAGCACCAAAGAATCGATGCATTTGAATTGTGGTGAAAACTACTTAGAGTATGCTGGACTGCAAGAAGATACAGTCAATCAAAAAGTAGAGGCAGTGGTTGAGAGATGTGCCTAGCGTGCTGAGGCCCACAGGGTCATATATTTTCCTACCATAAAGGAGAAATTGGGGATGCATGGGAAACTTCAGAGGTCCACATCTCACCCCCAAACAGCTTGTTGCCCCCAAATAGGGTATATTTATCAATCACCCCATACTTAAAGCTTAAGAGTCTAGAGTACAAAACATTTAGATGAATTGACGTATAGAAGATATGGCAAAAAAAGAGTTCACATTTGCTACTATTCCTAAAAAAAACAAAGAAAAACTAAAATTGAGTAATCAAGTTTAAAGCAGAGAAAACAAACCAGTGAAGGACCCATTTAAAGATCCTGTTAGTCTAGACCAATGTGATAACTAGCATATATTATTATTGAAGATTTATTTTAATTAAACTACTGTGGAAACTGGTAAAATGGAGACCAAGACCCTCATTCAATTGCGATTTGGCCAATTGAATAGTGCTCTAAATAAGCACATAACATATATTTTTTAAATAAGTTTTTAGTTAGTGAAAACCTTGCTTTTGGATTGATGTTTACTAACTAAAAACTTCTGTAAAAAAATATGTTATGTGCTTATTTAGACCCCTATTGAATTGGCCAAATTGCAATTGAATGAGGGTCCAAGAGTCTTCCAATTTAATTCTATTATATGTGCGAATTGTCGTGGTATTTATAGTAAATGATATTTGAAATAGTCAATTTAACTTATTGTCCGAGTATAACGTCAATTCATAGGCAAATATCGCTTTTAAACAAAACAGCGCTATTATCAATAACACAATCGAATTCTAAAGTAATAAAAAGTTCTAAACAGTACTATATGATTCACAGAAGTCCATAACCCAATTAAGTCTATTGCAATATAAATACGATAAAATGTTAATAAAACAAGAAAAACCTTCTAACTTCTTTATCAACAAAATCTTCTAGGGTAATAGAAAATAACAATAAATTACTATTAATCAATATTTCTTATTTTAGCTGTTTATAATAAACACGAAAATCAATCTTATTAATATAGTAAATCACAATAATATTGTTTCAGAATATATAATATACCCCAGTATACCTATATAACTAATAATGGGGTGATGCTATAATAATAACCATATATTGAATAACAAAAATACTGTTGGAACAAAGGAAAATATATCACAATTTGAATAATACCTACGGTAGATATATTGGTGGCTTCTGTGATACAATTGATTTAGTGGAATAAATTGTGTGTTCCTATCTTTTCTTTCTTCCTTCTTTTTTTTTCTGTCTTGGCCTAGGCCTATTTTAAATAGCCATTCTTATCTAGATTTCAGGTTTATCACATCCTGGAATTATTTCTTTCACTATTGTGTTAAGTGATGATACATGAATATCAAATGCACAGTAAAACAAATATTGACAGTACAAGAGCCCAAATAGTGAATTCTCGTCTCCAATTGAGGTGTTACTATTTCAAGCCATTTGGAGGATCAAACGTATATAGTATGAATACTAATAACTAGCCTTTTGGTAGTTTCACTGTTTACATTCTCGTTACAATGTAGACATTTAGTGAAGCTCAGAAAAATGGAATATGTGTATAAATTTAAAAACTCAAAATAAAAGGATGATGTGCAATACAGATATAACATAACACATAGATATGAAAAGTTTAAGATATTTCCTATCCGATGATATCAAACACTGTTATGTTTGAGGAATTTCTATATGTGTATTAATTAAAATATTAAGAAGATATATTTAATCAGAAATATATAATTAAAATGGTATATGTATATAAGGAGTATACTCATATATATATATATTTAATAGGTAAAAACCCTGAGAAATCCCCCTTTCTGGAATAATGTCTCCCCATTAGGTAGGTGACATTATTACAGTAGCAATATGTGTAATTAAATAGATAAATATTCGGTTGTCTAAACATATTTCTTTACCTATGCATCATTTCTATTGGGGTATGTTTTCTGACCTCATTGCTTACATGTACCAATTATATGGATGATCCTGAGGAAGGCAAACATAAAACCCAATTGTCTTAATTGGGAAAAATTAATTCCTTCCTGATCCCAAATATTGGTGATCGGATTCCTCCCTGGATCAATACTCCCTCCATGATTAAGCAGGATAACCCTGAATGTCCTTTTATTTAAAAGAGATGCAGTCCTGATTCGTCATCTATTATTATCTTCCTGATAATCACTTCAATGGTTATGATTCAGCAAATGTTCTGACCGTTGATAACAGGAGTTATGTGAGTTTATAAAGTTTTCCTTAGTTGTTTCTACGTCTTCTTCACAGTGGCCTATGAACAGGCAATGTGGTCACGATACCACGTTTGAGTCTTTTCCACCCTGATGTGGAATATTCTGAATTGTCTTTTAATCATCCTCTGTGGATCGACACTGATGAAGATCTTTGGCGACGTTATTCTCCTCCCGGGTTAGGATGAATCTTGGAGCCTCTTGGATAAAGATGCCTGAGGAAGGACCGTCCCATGATAGCTTCCGTCTGAACTTGTTGGCGTTAGGATCATCATTACCCTGATACGAGCGGCCTTTTCTTTTATCAATTTGGATACTCTCTCTTTTGGCTTCTATGTTTAACCGAAATACAAGTGGTTTTAATAATACATTCCTAACATGATGGATTAGGTAGATAGATGAAGAGACAGAAGATTTTTTTTTGCGAAAAACATTTCACGAATCATGGTTCATCTGGGCAAGTATTTTCAATGATTCTTAACTGAGATCTAGGATGACAGGTTCTCATTTGGTTAATATGGACCCATTTCTCTACCATTTCACCATCTTTTGGGATCTGAATCTTATACACGACGGGTGAAATTTTATCTATAATGGTATAAGGTCCTTTCATGAGGGTAAAACTTTTTCTCTTTTGCCTGATTACGTAGGAAGTTATATAGATAAACTTGATCTTTGATCTCATATTCTTTCTTAGATGTTTTCAGATCGTAATATGTTTTAGTGCTTTCTGCAGATTTCTCTAGATTTTTCTGGGCAAATGCAAAAGCCTGTTGTAAATGCTTCCTCAAGTTCTCAATATACTGATGGGTCGTGGCGGCATTTACCAAGTTATGGTCTTGGGTTCTATAGATAAGGTGTTGTGGGAGTACCATACGTCTCCCAGTCATTAATTCAAAAGGGGAAATTTTGTAGCAGTACTAGGGGTAGATCTTATCGCCATTAAAACTAAGGGTAATTTTATGTCCCAGTTCTTACCTGATTCCTTGACATATTTCTTTAGGATACTTACAATAGATTGGTCGTACCGTTCTACTCCACCACTAGAAGCGGTGCAGTAAGCAATATGTAATTTACGTTTAACACCTAGGATTCTCCACATACGGCTCATCACCTCACTGGTGAAGTGACTTCCTCTATCTGACTCAATTTGTTGTGGTAGGCCAAAACGAGAAAACACATGGGTAATCCACAAAATTGCGGCAGTCTCCGCTTTACAGTTTGACGCCGGAAGGCATTCTACCCATTTGGTGAATAGACATGTTACGGTTAACATATACTTATTACCCCTGGAAGAGGTAGTTACTGGGCCAATAAAGTCAATCTGTATGTCTGACCATGGCATGGACATCCCCCTTTTCTGAAGAGGAGCCCTATGGGTAGATGAATGGGGTTGAAACTGGGGACATACTAAACATCCTTGACAGTAAATTTTTACATCACAAATGTGTGGCCAATATGCAAAATCACGAAGTATCTCTATGTAATCTTTTCACCTCTGTGGCCTGAGTGGTGCATCATGAGCATGTTGTAGCATTAGACCTCGATAAGTAGTAGGAACTACCCATTGATGTATACCATTCTTAGATGTGCGGATAAGTAAACCATCTAAAATGTTAAACTGGGATTTTGACTTAATTAGAATCCTGAAATCTTCCTATTCTGACACATCTATTTTGTCCAGAGGATACTGCATTGGATCCTGTATATGGTTATAAAATGGACCTATGGTAGGATCTTCTTTTTGACTATTGATCAAGTCTAAATTAGGAGTATCATGGGACCACTGTACTGTGGAGTGTTCTGTATCTTTCTGGGATTGCTGTCTAGTGATAGCCTGAATTTGCAATGGACCCATAAGGTGGTCCATTTCAATTGATTCCCCCTCTAGGGCACCTGGCTTTGCTAGTTTATCAGCAAGATCATTTCTGTCTTTATCCTGACCCATTACTTTGTAATGTCCTTTTGTTTTCTTCCAGTATATAGTCAGTTCATGAGAATTTACCATTTCATCAATGGCATGTATTAACTTACCATGTTTTATCGGTTTCTTTTGGACATTAGTCATATTATTTCGTTTCCATACTGGTAAATATTCAACAAAACTATTTTGGGCGTATTCTGAATCAGTAATGATTACAAAGTCCTTAATGTTATGCTCTATTGTGATGTAAACAGCATAATATATAGCCATCAATTCTGCTATCTGACTACTCTTGGGTCCTATTTTACACTCTTTTGGAGGAGCAGGAAAATTATCTATCATTACATTACCAATTCCCGCAACTAGCTTATTATCTGTATCTACTTTTACGTGATAGGCACATCAATCTACATAAACTGTGGGTAAGGATTTACAAAATACCTCTTCATATATTTTATGAGGTGAAATTTATTCCTCCAGAAGGTCTAAATGAGGATCATCATCCTTAAAGGGGTCTGGGGCAGCACAATCATGTAAATCCGCTAATCCTTGGGCAACTAGATTCTTTTTATTTTGGGCATATCTTAACTCTAAAGGCCATCCTTGTAAGGATAAGGGCCAAGCAGTTATGCAGCTATTTTATAGATTACCAGACCTAATTTTTTTGCTCTGAATATATTGTAATGGTTGGTGTGCCGTTTCCACTATTATTTTCTCACCTTGTATGAAATTTCGAAAATGTTGTAGTGCCCATACTGTAGCAAATAGAGCCTTCTCACAATCATTACATTTTACCTCTACAGGTGATAGTGTTTACTCGCACAAGAGATAATCTTGTTATGTTGGTCATATTTCTGATATAACACAGCACTTAAACAATTATCAGTATAACCGGTTTCTAAGAAGAAGGGCTTACCTCGTTCTGGATAAGCTAGGCAAGGGGCCTGACTTAGTTTCTGGTTTAACTCATTTACAGCTTGGTTCTGAATCTCACCCCATTTCCATGGCTCACCTTTCTTTAACAATTGTATGAGGGGTCTTGTTATTTCGGCATAATTCTCAATAAATTTATGAGAATAATTGGTGATACCCAGGAATGATGTTCAATTTCTGTGATATGTTTATCAAATTCGCAACTTTTAATCAAGATGTCATCTACATAGGTTAATGTCCCTCGCTCTTGAGCATCAGGCATTGCCTTGTGCAAGAAGATAGCAAACTCATTCCCTGAATTTATAAATCCAAATGCAGTTCTAGTCCATGTAAATTGTTGATTACCAAATGTAAACGCTAATTTTTGCTGGTCCTCTTCATTGACTTTAATAGTCCAATAACCTTGGGCACAATCAAGTGTCGTAAATAATTTAGACCCTTGGACTTGTGCTAAACACTGGTCTATATATGGGACAGGCCAAGCCGACATATGGACTCTTTTATTTAATTGCCTCAAATCAGCGCATAAGCGCCATGTCCCATTTGGCTTCAAAATACCTAGAACAGGATTATTATAAGAACTATGTACAGGACGTATAATTCCCCTTGATTCTAGATTCTTTGTAATATCGGCTAATGATTCATAAGAGGCGAGGGGTAGTATATATTGCTTAACAAATATAGGTGGCATACTGGGATCAGTTTTAATGTTAGTGACATGTAGATCCGTCAGGCCACAATCATATGAGTCTTTAGAAAATACACCTTGGTAATTCATAAGCACTTGTCTTAATTTTTGGCGTTCAGTATCATTAGAGCACCCATCGGCTAATATTATTTGTTCTTCAACACTTTCTTTATACCCAGGGAATACCTCAGGTTGACTAATTTCATAGGCTTCCTCTAGTTGTGTAGATAGGTCAGTGGTAATGGAGTTTATCTGTATCTTATCGACCAAATTCTCTTCATACTCTTGTTCATCTATATTTTGATTAAAAATTAGCTCGTCATCTGTTATTTCACACTGTCCTTCCATGGAACTGAAGGGATAAATAGATTGAACAGTAAATAATCCTTCTCGTTGAGTATCGAAACATTGGTCAATCATTTTATCATCATTCATATATTCCTCTGGTATCAAACCAATAACTGAATTGGTAAATTCAGAGGTGAAATATTCTGCATCAATGGCCATTCCTACTATAGATCCCTTCTCCATATGTATTGGATGGGAAGCTATGTTATTTACTAGGATGACAAAAGGTAATTGTGTCATAGCAATTAAAGGAGTGTGGGTGGTGTTAAGGCCTTTTTGTTGGGTTTGATAGCTAAGATTAATATAAGCATCTTTGCCTTGAATCATCTGCCCTCTTTTACTTGCAAGGGTAGAGGGGAATTGCCTACTCCTTCTGGTATAGTGACAGTTCGTTCCACCTGTATGGTTATTGCATAAGGCATCTGTTGGGCATATTTCAAGGCTTCTGAGTCATTACTGAAATCTAATGGTGACTCATTCAACCGAGACCATAGAACGTTATGGATTAAATCAATTTGAAAAGCAAACCGATGTAACAAATCATTACCAATATATATTGGATATTGGGAATCCTCTATCACCTGGAACAAGTGCACAACCTTTTTATCTCCCATCGAAAGGGGTATTAAACATCTTGCTATAATAGGATGGGTTGAGGTTTCATGATCTATTTTATATATGTATTGGTCATATGGTTGGGAATTACGAATTAATCTTGGATTCTTTATTCCTTTTAATAGACTTTCTTTAACGTAACTATGTTCATAAGTTAAGGCTATTTTGGCTTGTTTAGGATATCTCATACCTATAATATTTATGGGGATAACTAAACCCTTATCTCTTATTTCCATGTTAGCCATAATTTGGAATGTCTAGTTATTTCAAAAGGCTTAGAGGTTTTCCTATTTAGTGAAATAGTTAGGACATTTCCTTCTACATGAGTGTTATCTATGTGGGCCTGATTAATTTGGATCACATTTTCATCATTTATTTGTTCTTCAGAAATGTCATGGCATTGTATTATCGTCATTTCAGGTGTTTGATTATTTTGAAAATTAATTTCCACCGAATTTTCTTTTGTTTCTATTACATGACAATTTCTCGGCATATTGGATTGTTTAACCTTTTCATAGTTTATGGGAAAGCTAACTTGTGACCATATTACTCCATCTATACAGTCTATTATTGGACTTAATCGCCTCTGTAGATCTGTCCCAATTAAAAATTGAGACTCAGGAACATCTACCACTATCACTGGATGTTTTACCTGTTTATTTCCTATTTTAATACTCAACCATACACTACCTTTGGTCTTTATGGTAATTCCATCAAAATTCTTTACAATTCCGATGAATGATTTTAGAATAGTTTTCTTATTAGATCTACGTTCTATTTCTTGATACATATCTTGGGAAAGAACAGTTACTTGGGAGCCTGTGTCTATTAACCCTTTAATGTCCATGGAGTCTACATCTTGTAAGCTAACAGGGATATAGTATCTTCCCTAACATTCCTCCATCTCACATATGAAATGGGAATGTTTTAACATATCTGACTTCCTCCATTGTTCGTTCTTATTTAGAGAGTCAGACTGGGGGGTATTATTTAACCAATTTATGGTAATTTCGGGGGGTTATTGGTCAGGTTAGGTATATCTTCAATTTTACCTGTATTATATCATTTATTATCTTGACTAATTATTAACCCTGTTTCAATGATTTGTGGCTTGGTCAGTGATGCATCCTGTAAACAAAAAGGTTTAATCTGTATATTGTTCATACCGCTCCCTCTGACTTCATTGATACCTCCTTTTTGCTCTGTGGTAGTTCCTGTGTATAAAGAACACTTAGGGACAGAAGGAAGAAACATCTTATTATCATTTGTTTCAGGATTATCCATCAGAGTTTGCAAAACGCCATTCAGTCACTGGTTTTCAGAATTTTGTCCCCTTTGGACTGGCTCGGCTCTCATCGTTTGATTTCCCGGCATATTCATTCCTGCCATGAGGGCAGTCATTTGCTGGGTCAGTAATTTAACTTGTTCCTCTAGGTTAGAGTTTTGTTCTACATTTTGGTTTCGGTTATACCTATTCGTAACTCTTTGGCTTTCTGAGTTTTCTGAAGTACTGGGCCTTGGAGAGCTCAATCTTCTTTCTACATTGGGGTTTTTAGGTTGCCACCAATAATCTCTAATATGATTATTTCCTTTGTAATTTGGGCTTACATAAAAAAAATATTATTTCTATTTTGGGGCCTTTCAGGGGTAACTTTTATAGGTCTAGGTTTGGGTGGTATGTATTTTGGTTTATTTTGACTTTTAACCACATCAGCATAGGATTTAGTATTTGTTTCGAAAGGTAATTCTGGTTGGATAGAGATTTCCGCTATTTTATGGATTTGGCCCTTTTCTTTACGTTTAAAACTATTTTCCTCATCCTGTTGAATCTCATATATCTTGGAATATTCGTTTACCAACCAGCTGAGTGGTTTAAAGTCATCATAATCTCTGATTATATTTGTTTTCATAAATGATGGTAAGGCATGAAAATATATCCTCTTGAACTCTGCAGATTCTATATCTGCTCTTTTATCTGTCTGCCGATATGCATGTTTTAATGTGACTAAAAATTATTTTGGACTTTCGTCAGGCTGGCATTTGAGATTGTGTAAGGCCCTTAAAGCTGCTTGGGGGTTACGAAATCTGCTCTGTATTGATCAAAATCAGTTATATCGCTATCTTGAAGGGAAGTAAAGAATGATGTATATGAATTATCAAATGACCAAGGGAGATATGATATGTTTGCATGAGATCCCCCGTACATTTAATTCAAGCATGATTCTCTCCACAGTATCTAGGTGATCCTCAATGGATAATTTAGATCCTTTAGTGTAGGGCTTTACCAGTTTTCTGATAGGCCTGCTCTGTCTCATGGAAAGATAATTTCTTATTTGTGGGGGCCTCCTCAACATGAATTTGGCCTCATCTCTATGCCTGTCCGAGCCCTTATAGCTGCCTTTTTATGAGTATCCCTTGAAGGGGATGAATCAACCTCCTCATCAAAATGTCTAGGATGCCTGGCAATCGTTATGTCTGGTACATGACTTTGGCCTTATCTAGATCTGCTTTTAACCTACAATATCCTGCTGGCAATTTTTAATCTCCATTTGGGCATTATCAAGTACATTTTCAATCTTTCTAGCTTCCTGGTAATTTTCAGCTTCTCTTATTGTTCTCTTAGTTATTTCATTAGTAAGGGTGGTAAATTTATCTTCTAAACTTGATTTTTCTCTTTTTGACTCCTCACAGTCTTGTAAGTATTTTTGAGACAGTCCCTCAGCCTGATCTACTTTTTGAGCTAAATGATCACATTGCCCAGACAACGCTTCAATTTGGCCAGTTTTTCTATCTCTGTCTTCAGATAACTCATCCCATTTTATTTGAAAATCCCGTAATTTCCTCATTAATTTATCACACATTGCTGTTAATCCCTCATATCCTTGTAATCTTTCCTTAACATCTTCTAATTCCTTTTCTAACTCACCCAGTTTAACTACTTGATGTTCTGACATTTTTATCCTACCTTCGTGTAAGTCTCTCAAATGGTTGCATGCCTCAGATATCTCATTAATTGTCCTTATTTAAACCAGTTATGACCACCTCCTTTTCAATAGTCTGGCCTTTCAGTATCTGGCGACTTCCAATCTAGCTAATCGCTACACGGGCAAGATTCTTTTTACGTTCAAAGTTATCCTGAACTGCATTTATGACACCATTAATATTCAGTAATAATTCTGTCTCCTGACTCCAATTGTCTATGGCATTTCCATCAATTATCGGTTTGATGTTACTAAAATATTCTGACAATCTTGATGGGTATTCACACAGAGGATACACATTGCTTATTAAACTTTTGATCAATGTTTCACATCCCATTGCATCTAGTTTCAATATCTCATCCAATGACAACACCCCTGTCCTTTCTGAACTGGATCGGCCTTCTGCCATTTTGTTTTTATTTTAATAAACGCTGTTGTATTAAAAAGTTTTAAACTGATAAATATAAATTCACTTATCTATAAAGACGTTATCTCAAGCAGTGCCTCCAAATTATGTCGTGGTATTTATAGTAAATGATATTTGAAATAGTCAATTTAACTTATTGTCCGAGTATAACGTCAATTCATAGGCAAATATCGCTTTTAAACAAAACAGCTTTTATTATTAATAACACAATCGAATTCTAAAGTAATAAAAAGTTCCAAACAGTACTATATGATTCACAGATGTCAATAACCCAATTAAGTCTATTGCAATATTAATACGATAAAATGTTAATAAAACAAGAAAAACCTTCTAACTTCTTTATCAACAAAATCTTCTAGGGTAATAGAAAATAACAATAAATTACTATTAATCAATATTTCTTATTTTAGCTGTTTAGAATAAACACGAAAATCAATCTTATTAATATAGTAAATCACAATAATATTGTTGGCAGAATATAAAATATATCCCAATAGACCTATATAACTAATAATGGGGTGATGCTATAATAATAACCATATATTGAATAACAAAAATACTATTGGAACAAAGGAAAATATATCACAATTTGAATAATACCTACAGTAGATATATTGGTGGCTTCTGTGATACAATTGATTTAGTGGAATAAATAAGATCAATTTATCTATTATATCACAGAAGTTTGAAATTAAATCTATACATTACCAGATACCAGTATCAACCCAATTCAACGTAGAGTCTGCCTGGATAATCCCAAATCGATTATTATTTGAAAATGAAATATATCAGGAATCAAAAATATGTCCTTCTCTTTTTTCTTAATATCTTGCATGTGTGTGAGTCAGCCTCTCTCCTCTTTGTGTGTGTTCCTATCTTTTCTTTCTTCCTTCTTTTTTTTCTGTCTTGGCCTAGGCCTATTTTAAATAGCCATTCTTATCTAGATTTCACGTTTATCACATCCTGGAATTATTTCTTTCACTATTGTGTTAAGTGGGGATACATGAATATCAAATGCACAGTCAAACAAATATTGACAGTACAAGAGCCCAAATGGTGAATTCGTCTCCAATTGAGGTGTTACTATTTCAAGCCATTTGGAGGATCAAACGTATATAGTATGAATACTAATGACTAGCCTTTTGCTAGTTTCACTGTTTACTTTCTCGTTACAATGTAGACATTTAGTAAGGCTCAGAAAAATGGAATATGTGTATAAATTTAAAAACTCAAAATAAAAGGATGATGTGCAATACAGGTATAACATAACACATAGATATGAAAAGTTTAAGATATTTCCTATCCGATGATATCAAACACCTTTATGTTTGACGAATTTCTATATGTGTATTAATTAAAATATTAAGAGGATATATTTAATCAGAAATATATAATTAAAATGGTATATGTATATAAGGAGTATACTCATTTATATATTTAATAGATAAAAACCCTGACAAAATAAAAGGTAGAAGTAATAAGAAATGTCTTTTTTTATCTATCATTTTTCTTTTTAGTTTTAATCTCTCAATAAAGGCAACGACCCTCATTCCATTAAACCTTTCGGGAGATCCCGTTTCAAAAATGGAGCCCATAACTTAATTTGCTATTTAATTTGCAGGCTCTGATCGAGTTACGGGCTCCAGGCTGCGATTCATTGCGATCCGCTGTGATCCTTTGATCTTTCCTGGCCGCAAGAGTTGGGAACGCTAAAATCACAAATCGATATTCAATTGCTCCAATTCCCCCTCGCTAACCACTCCGTCAAGCCTGCAAATGGCAAAAGCCGAACCACAAGTTACTGATACCAAGGTGGTCTTGCAAAAGGATTAATGACATGTACGAAGCACTGTAACTGCATATATAAACACTCTACTGTACTTTTATTAAAAGGGAAAGTGATGTTAGGTCTTAGAATTAATAGCACACCAATCTCAAGCTCGCAAATTGGCCCAACCCCCCCCCCCCCCCCCATTATTTCATGTTTAATTTCAATGTTATAGCGATCCTGGTTATCAATGTGTTAATACATATGAAGGAACTTGCATGTAATAGAATATTATATTTATTGCTTTATCAATATTGCATTATATCTGGAATGTGGGTCTGATCATAACTCATAATTCAAGCCTGTATGTCTTTGAAATCCAACCTCCATTTTTCATTGAACTCCTACGGGTTTGTACATGATCGCTGCCACAAGGCAGTAACTCGCGGTTAGAAACAGCCAATGTGATATGGGTCTGATCGTAACTCGTGGTTAAAGCACGTAGGACTTCAATAAAAAATGGAGGTTGGATTTCAAAGTCATACGGGCTTGAACCATGAGTCTTGATCGGACCCACATTACATTGGCTGTTTCTAACCGCGAGTTACGGCCTTGCGTCAGCGATCATGTTCAAGCTCGCAAATGCTATTGTGAGGAATTGACTCTGCTGTGTTTTGAACCCTGGTCCTCATGCTGCTATACCTCTTCCCTACCACTGCGCCAGCCTGCCTGTTGTGAATTCCATTGAGACATTATAAGCTTGACTCTGCTAGCAATTGTATCAGTACCTAAGTCTCTTCAGCTGTGTCTGGTCAGGTGTCTGGTCCTTGGCCTATATAAGGCACTTCCTGTCTATTGATCCTTGCCAGATTATTGTGTGGTTTCTGATCACTTCAATAAACCTTGTTCCTGTTTTCACCTACAAGTTTGCGGAACTGGATTATTGCTGACCTTGGCTACTGGTCTCCACAACTTTGTGATTTCTATATCTTTACAGAATAATCTGGCCCTTTCATGGAGACCGCCGGGACAGATTCTGCATTGGCCCAGCAGGTTGCTTTATTTGCAAGAACTGTGCAGACCCAGGCACAGACCATCCAAGTGCTGCAGGACCAGGTAGCTGAACTGCAAAATAAATTTCAGTCACTGCACAGTGAGTATACCAGCTACAGGGCACAGGATGCTGCGGCTGCTACTGTTACACCTGCTCAAGAGGCCTGCTTGCCCCTGCCAGAAAAGTTTGGAGGAGATCGCAAAAAATTTAGGGGTTTCCTAAATCAATGCCGTTTGCACTTCATGATGTTACCTCACCAATTTCCATCTGAAAGAGAGAAGGTGGGATTTATTTTTTCCTTATTCAAAGATGAAGCCCTGGCTTGGGTCTCCCCTCTTCTGGAACAAGACAGTCCAGTCTTGGGTAATCTAAATGACTTTCTTGAGGCCATGTGCCTAGTTTTTGATGACCCCAATCGATGTGCTACAGCAGAAGCCACTCTCCTTCATTTGCATCAAGGGAGGCGCTCGGTGGCTGAATATGCTGCTGAATTCAGACAGTGGGTTGCTGATACTACCTGGAACCAATCAGCCCAGAGGTTCCACTTCAGAAAAGGTCTCTCAGAAGCTATAAAAGATGAGCTAGCTCGTGTTGACCTTCCTGCTGACTTTGATGCATTTGTGCGTTTGGCTATCCGTATTGATCGGAGACTTTCTGAAAGAAGATTTGAAAGACAGGGCTCTTTTAGACCAAGTACTACTCCAATTTCCTATTCATGAACTTCTACTCCGATCCCACAAACACCTACAGACTCTGAGCCAGAGGCTATGCAGGTAAATCTAATAAGAGGGCCATTATCCAACGAAGAAAAACAGTGGCGACGCACTCACAATTTATGCCTGTATTGTGGTAGTGCAGGGCACTATGCCATCAATTTCCCTAGCAAATCCAAAAGAACAATAGCTATGGCAGCTGAGGGTGCACAGATTCGACACCAATCCCAGATTTCGGATCAACTGGATTCTGTCACACAACCCTTGTTTTCTCTGGCTCATGGTGAAGAGGGTATGTTGACTCAACATCCTCATTTTGTGGTGCCTATCACGTTGCAATGTGGTGATCGTAAAATTTCAACTACCGCTATGATAGATTCTGGAGCAGGCGGAAACTTTATGGACATTAAATTTGCAGCAGGAAATAGAATTCAGTCTATCCCTAATTCTTCACCTGTGTTAATGGAGACAGTTGATGGTTCTCCACTTACGTTAGGACCGGTTACACATGAGACTGTGCCCTTAAAGTTGACTGTGGAAGTGAATCACCATGAGGCTATCTCTTTCCACCTAATTTCCTCAACACAGTTTCCAGTGATTTTGGGGGTACCTTGGCTTGCTCTGCATAACCCACAGATTGATTGGAAGATCAGAACTTTGTCCTTTCCTTCAGAACACTGCTTAATGAATTGTCAACCCTCTAAGGTAACACCTGTTGCCACAACAATTAATGAAATGGTTGCTACAAACTTGACTAAGCTTCCTCTACAATATCGGGATTTTGCAGATGTCTGTGATAAGAAGAATGCTGATCAGCTTCCACCACACAGGCCTTATGATTGCCCAATAGAGCTGTTGCCTGGGGCTGCTATCCCATTTGGCCGTATATATTCCCTTTCTGAGCCTGAATTGAAAGCTCTTCGTGAATACCTACAAGAAAATATTGCCAAAGGCTTTATTCAACCATCTACTTCTCCAGCAGGAGCTCCTATTTTCTTTGTAGAAAAGAAAGATGGCAGCCTACGGCCATGCGTTGATTACAGGGACATTAATAACATCACTGTTAAAAACCGCTACCCCTTGCCTCTGATTCCTGAACTTTTGGAGAGACTCCGCTCAGCTAAAATATTTACGAAGCTTGATCTTCGGGGGGCATATAATCTGGTTCGCATAAGACCCAATGATGAATGGAAAACAGCTTTCAGAACCAGGTACGGCATTACGAATATCTAGTAATGCCTTTTGGGCTGTGTAATGCCCCTGCAACTTTCCAGCATCTTATCAATGATGTACTACGAGATCTCCTGGATCAGTTTGTTGTGGCATATTTGGATGATATCCTAATATTCTCTGATAATCTTGAAAACCACAGAAAACAGGTCCGTATAGTTCTAGAGTGCCTTCGTACCCACCGCCTATACATTAAACTAGAAAAATTTGAGTTTGAACAAACAGAAATTCAATTCCTGGGGTATGTAATAACTCCCAAAGGTTTAAGTATGGACGCAAGTAAAATTAAAGCTGTGCTGGACTGGCCCATCCCCAAGAATGAAAAAGATGTTCAGAGATTTGTGGGGTTTGACAATTTTTACAGGCGTTTCATTAAGAATTTCTCTGCCGTTATTACACCGATCACTGAACTCACACGTAAAGGGACTCCTTTTCAGTGGTCCGATAAGGCGGATACCGCATTTTCCCGATTGAAGACTCTGTTTACCTCTGCCCCTGTCCTGGTACATCCTCAGCCGGAATTACCATTTATTGTGGAAGTTGATGCTTCTGATTCAGCTGTTGGTGCTATACTGTCTCAAAGGACTGGACCTAAGATGCTGTTACATCCGTGTGCCTTCTATTCCCGCCAGATGGTGCCAGCAGAAAGAAACTATGACATAGGGAATAAAGAACTATTGGCTATAAAAGCTGCCTTCACCGAATGGAGACATCTCCTGGAGGGAGCTACCCATCCAATTACTGTCCTCACAGATCACAAAAATCTGGAATGTATTCGATCAGCTAAGAGACTGTCAGCCAGACAAGCACGCTGGTCCCTATTCTTCTCAAGGTTTAATTTTTTGGTTACATATCGTCCTGGCTCCAAGAATGGTAAGGCGGATGCCTTGTCTAGAATAGCTGACCCCCTCCATACTACCGTAACCAAGACCACCATCTTGCCAGAGGATATATTTATAGGAGTTACATTTCCTTCTGATCTGATGTCTCGCATTAAAAAGGGCTACGCTGAAGACCCAGTTCTTCGTGATCCTCCTCGTGACCTCCATATGACGATGCGTAATGGGTTTTGGATTTTTCAACAACGTCTGTTTGCTCCGGAGTCAGTGCGACTGGACCTTTTACGTCTCTACCATGACTCAAAACCAGCAGGTCATCCAGGAATCCGAAAGACACAAGAGCTACTTGCTCGATCCTTTTGGTGGCCGAAGTATCATGAGGATGTTAAGAAGTATGTGTCCTCTTGTGATGTGTGTGCCAGACATAAGACTCCTCGCTCATCCCCTGTTGGCTTGCTTCAGCCTCTTCCGATTCCTCATCGTCCCTGGGGATCTATATCCATGGACTTTATTGTGGAACTACCTCCCTCTAAGGAACACACTACCATTCTTGTTGTTGTGGACACTTTAACTAAGATGGGTCATTTCATACCAGCTCGTGGTCTCCCTTCAGCTAAACAGACGGCTGACCTGGTTATTCGGGAAATATTTCGCTTGCATGGAGTGCCTGATGAAGTAGTTTCTGACAGGGGAGTACAGTTTACGTCTCGTTTTTGGAAACATTTTTGTTCTAATCTAGGTGTTAATGTAAATCTGTCGTCAGCTTTTCATCCACAAAGTAATGGACAGACTGAGCGAACCAACCAGACATTGGAGCAATATTTGCGGTGCTATATTAGTTACCTGCAGGATGACTGGCTGGATTTTCTACCCACGGCGGAGTTTGCCTATAACAATGCCCAACACTGCTCCACTTCTTTGAGCCCATTTTTTGCCAACTATGGTTACCATCCGACCTTTCTAGTCCGTCTCCCAATTACTACTTCCATTCCTGCTGTCGCTGATTCCCAAGCACTGTTGAAAGAGACTCTTTTGGAGGCTCAGGAATGTTACAAAAGAGCTGCTGATAGGCATAGAAAGGAGGCCCCAGTCTATCACGTTGGTGACAAGGTGTGGCTGTCAACAAGGAATCTCAAGCTTCGGATTCCTTCTCATAAATTGGGTCAAAGGTTCATGGGACCTTTTGAGATCATTGCTCAGATCAATGCTGTCACTTTCCGTTTACAACTCCCGAATTCCATGAAAATACATCCAGTGTTTCACGTTGCACTGCTTAAACCTTTTCATGAAAACACTCTCCCTGGCCGCGCCCTGCCTGCCCCACCTCCAGTCCTCGTGGATGGTGAGGATGAGTACGAAGTGGACAAAATTCTTGACTCCAGGATCTTCGGTGGCAAGCTTCAGTATCTGGTTCGCTGGAAAGGCTATGGTGAGGAGGAGAGTTCGTGGGAACCAGTGGACAATATTCACGCTCCTGATCTCCTTCGGTCTTTTCATGTGCAGTACCCTGCTAAACCAGGTAATAGGGCATCCAGAGGCTGCACCTATAGAGGCGGGGGTAATGTGAGGAATTGACTCTGCTGGGTTTTGAACCCTGGTCCCCAGGCTGCTATACCTCTTCCCTACCACTGCGCCAGCCTGCCTGTTGTGAATTCCATTGAGACATTAGAAGCTTGACTCTGCTAGCAATTGTATCAGTACCTAAGTCTCTTCAGCTGTGTCTGGTCAGGTGTCTGGTCCTTGGCCTATATAAGGCACTTCCTGTCTATTGATCCTTGCCAGATTATTGTGTGGTTTCTGATCACTTCATTAAACCTTGTTCCTGTTTTCACCTACAAGTTTGCGGAACTGGATTATTGCTGACCTTGGCTACTGGTCTCCACAACTTTGTGATTTCTATATCTTTACAGCTATTTTCAATATCATGGTTTGTGATGTGTGCTATCAGGCAGACATACGTCCTGCTCCGATCAAGTTGCAGCCTTCAGATTGAATGAGGCTCTATGTTTTTAATACTCATATCCAGAAATAGCAAACAATTAACCAACTACTTTTCTTTCTCTCCATGTGCATACACATATTAACCAGAATAAGTGTCAACTCTAACACTTGTTAAAAATTAAATCCACTTATCAGATTACATTGCTTTAACAAGATTTAAGATGGTATCTGAGCCTATTTGACATTTACCTAAACCACTTAAATTGACAGAGACAATCTATTAATACAATCAATACTTTATACTAATCCCTTTTTCCAAGTTTTAGTTTCAGATGTTGATCAAAGCTGCTTCTGATAGGATTTGAGATGTTTTATTTTCTGTGACCATTATGATCATGGTATTGTTCACTGTGGGCTTTGACCACAAAATGGTGGTAGAGAGACTATGTGTTAATGTAACGATGATTGGTTGAATTTGTACTTTTCTTTTCTATAAATTTCAAGCCATGAAATTCTAAATATTTTCAAATAGCTTCTTTGCTTAGTATTTTTATCATTATATCTTCACTAGCGTATTGCCCGTCAAAAAATGACGGCAATGAGATGTGTATGTTTTAAAAGTTGTTTAGTTATTAATATACATATGGAATTGTAAGGTAGCTAATGTTGTTTTCTGTGTACTACTGAAATATAGAATACAAATTAATAAATTAATTTACGTATTTTTATGCATTGTGTTGAAGAGCTGGCAATCTGTGTTGATGTTGCTGCAGCATTAGTGGTGTGGAGGTGCTGTGTAAGCGTGATGAACGTGTGAAGTGTAATAGTGTGCGTGCGCGAGCCGAAACCGTTAACGTAGCTGTGTACTTCCGAATTATCCTTAAATGGCGGATAATGTGTTGTATGCGTCTTAGCGGATTATCGGTACGTGTTTTCCGTGCTTATAGTGCTGTAGCGTTGTTTTCGTTTTGTTCGTCCTCCATTTTTTCTGCGACGCTCAGGCTCGCCGGGCGATGAGCGCCTGCGGCGCTCATCGCTAAGCCCGCTAAAGTACTACGGTTTAACAGTAAATATGGTCAAAGGGTCAAATGACGGTTAAATGTTGTGAAATTTGTTTGCCACACAACATGACGCTACATTTGTCCCTTTTTTTTTTTCTTAAAATAAATACAATTTTTTTTAATTTTTTAAAATTTTTTGTAACTTTCAACTTATATTTCATCAAATGCGTTGTTTTAGGCGGGAAATCCGATGTTCCGCGAGACAAAGGCGTTAAATCTGTGTTAATGCGTAAATCTGTAATTGCGTTTTTGTCAAATGTACTCACTTCTGTCTTTTTACTCATTGCGCGGTTAATCCGCATCTTGTTGTTTTTCAAACACATACGTCTGTGGCTGTGTTTTACGCAGTTCGTAGTAGTATAGCCTCGTTTTCATTTTGTTTGCCGGCCATTTTTTTCTCGCTTAGCCGATTTTTCGATCTTTGTAACTCGGCTAAATCGATGTAAATTGGAGTTCCAACTCACTTCCAGATGTCCTGCCTGGTTCCCCGTGCTGTAAGTGACCTTTATTTTATTTTTTAGTGTGTATTTAGTGTTTTTTTTTTGTGTTTTGGTTCCACCGCTTATCTCGTAATTTTTTTCATCTCGTATTTTTTTTCTAAGTTCTACGGTTTAACGGCTTCCCTCGCTACGCGAGGCTCGTCTGCAATGAGCACCTGCGGCGCTCATTGCCAAAGTGCTGCGATTTAATTGCTGGATTGCGAGCCCGATAGCATAAACGATAATTGTTTGACGTCTAAACGCTAATTGATTTACGTTTAAATGCCATGTTTTACTGATGTCATGATGGCGATCTCATTTACTATTGGCTGTTTCTAAATCAGTAGTTACGGCCTTGCTTAATTGATCGCGATCATGCCCTGAAATGCTACTTACGGGTGCATGGTTTACAATTTTGACTTTCTGCCATGTATTTGCCGGCTTATTCAATTGAATCTCTCTGTAACTGTTAAAAATGTAATAAGGCCCTTGGTATTGTTCATTCATACATTGTTAGAGCAATAGGTTATATTTATGCCTCTAAACAAGCACAAATCTTTGGAGCATTGTCAATGTCTGAGTTGGGAACAAATTGTGAACCAGTCAATGCCTTAAATGAACCCTGCTTCCCAAGTTTTTTGTGAAGCCTCAGGTTAATGTAAAGACTGAGCTGAACAGAAACTTCTGAGAGATTTTATCTGCATCCAAGTTCCCTTCCAAGTAGCTAATAATGTTAGGAAAGAAACAATGTTGGTACCCAGTATAACATAACTAAATGTAATAATCATTAAACAGTTTATTTTTTACTTTTGAAAAACATTTTCAAATCTAGTTCTTCAAAACAACATGCAATAAAAATATAATTTTAATGGTCGTTTACAGGACAGCTCAAAAATAACACACATTGAGTTTTGTTATACTCATACATAAAAAATCATTGCTGCTTTGTATACATTTGGCCTCCAGCACCATGTATGTAATACACTTAGTTTTCAACTTCAATATTCAGTTACAGATGAGTATTTATTAAGACCTTAGGAAATGAGCAAGTCACATTTTTTTTCATATACAATAAGGAACTCCCAAGATATAAATAAGCATAGAAAATATTTCATTTGAAGAATTCCATGTTTGTCATTAACTTCAAGCAACTGTGGAAGGGAAAACCACAAAAAAAGCTTTATTCAGATACACTAAAGTTGGATCATAACTGTTTTTGGCAGTATCTACTTTTTTGTGTTCCAGCTTAGATGGGTTCTTTCACCTCTTTACCCCATATATATAATTATGTTTATATCATAATAGGCATAAGTGCACTATGCAGCACATGACAAAATTGCTGCAATGACAGTATTTTAAAAGTGCTGATCAGTATGTCAAGTACATTGGGATTTTGGATCCGTTTATTACTTTGTAGAAAGTGCACTGCTCTTGTGATTTTGTTCAAGAAGGCATAATGGAAAATATTTTTCCAATTTAGTGCCTTCTCTGATATTTATTAAATACTCTATTTGCTTTGTTATTTTATTGTGTATTCCAGAGCAGATGAAGCACATTTTTACATGAAATAAAATGAAAGTTGAACTTTCTTCAGAGTAAATAGTAGCTGTGTATGGAAATTAGTCTTGGGTCGGAACATTTTACCATATACAAATATGTTTGTCATTTAGAGACTTTATCAAGTGTCATATTTTAAAACAGGTACATTTTTCTAGGTCCTGGTGGGTGATATATTATAAAATTCACAATTCAGAGCATCTGGCTTTTTTGACTGTTTAATAGAACTGTTTTCTGCACACCAGCAGAGGCGGCCAGTAGCCACTAGGTGGCACGGGTCGAGATTTTCTTACATTTCTTTTTAGTGTAAAGCTTATCATCTGCCACTACCCTAACCCTCAAGCCAAACGCCAAACATTAACCCCTAAATCTAACTCTAAACCTTGACCCCTAACTTCTAACAATAACCTTTAACCTGAAACCTACCCCCTAAATTTAACCCTAACCCTAAAACCCTAACCCTCAAAATCTAACCCTAACTCCTAAATCTAACCCTAACTCCTAAACCTAAGCCCTAACCCTAACGCTAACTCTAAACCCTAACGCCTAATCCTAGGAAATGTTGGCAGCAACTAGTGGCCACTAGCAGGCAGAAAACAGGAAAGGCTCCAGAACTGTTTTAATTTTCTAATTATTTAATTTTATTTTATTTTAATGTTACAATAGTAAAAAAAAATATATAAATGTACTTGTTATCAAACAAAATAAGCAAATATATAGGATTATATGTTATCAGATACAATAATAAACTCATACATAATAAACTCATACAATATAATAATAATAATAATAATAATAATAATGCTAAAAATAATTAAAAATAAAGAGATCTTTTTTATTAAATATACTATATATATATATATATATATATATATATATATACACACACAAGTATTATAACAATATTATAATTAAAAATAATATATTTTAATACAGTTTATTTAAAACAAAATAAAAAAATGACATAAATGAACAATAATTTATAAAATCTAAAAAAAATTAAGAGAAAAAGACTTTATCATAAAATTACTTTTTTTATGCTGCCCAACTCATTCCATTCTCTTGCTATATTCCTGTCATACGTTTAAATGATCACTGCTTGTCAAAAAAAATATTTAAAAATGTGACTTTAAACATATTTAAAAAGAAAAAATGCCATAAAGCTAGTTGTTATCTGAAAATAAATAAATAAATGGATGCTGGAGACATCCATGATACTTTGGCGAAGGTTGCATTTGTGAAAGTGGTATTTCTGCATTAGCAGGACTGGTAGTTATCCTTTGTCATGACCCAGAGGCGAGGGGTCCACGTACCCCTAATTCTCCTGCTTTAGCTTACAGGAACAATCTCCAGGTTGTGTCTATATGTTCATCTCAGCCCTGAGCATGTCAATTCAGATCAGAGCACCTCCCAGGAGAACTCATGAAATCACAGGTTACCAGCTCAGACCAAAGTTTACTAATCTTGTTGAAAATAATAAAACTCCTTTCCATCCTTTTGTTTAGGAATAGAAGAATACAAGAAATAGAATCAGACACACTTTTGCTTAGCATGTCAGACCCAGACTGACAGTTTCTTCTTTCTTCCAAACACAAATTAAAAACAAACAAACAATAAACCCACATGTCCTCCCCACTTTCTTTAGCCAAACCCCCTCTTCATACTTTCCTTCCTTGTATGAAGGGTCGGCTTTCTTACTGTGACCCCCCCCCCCCATTACTAGGCTTTACTCCCCTGCCTGGTCTCCAGATACACCAGAACTTGAGGTTTTATGAGAGACTAGGGAGTAGAGTACAATCTTGGAATTCCATGCCTGGACCAAATGCATCAGAATTATATAGTATAAATAATGTCTGCCACCGTTAAGCAACCATTGGTGCATATCACATCACATAGTAACACCAAGTTTCAAAATCAGTCATCACATCCTTGAGATGCATTTCTTTTTGGATGGTGATATTGTAGTAAGGGGGGGGGGGGGGGACACAAATCTTAATTTGCCCATGCCAGCATAAAACCTAAATATGCTCTTGAGCGCAGTTTAGCTTGATTATATTTATATTTTTAAATAGTGTTTTAGGTAACCTGATACAAGTAAAATGAAATCATCAGTATCACCTTCCTAAATCTAAAGAAACCAATACTTTAAGGGCTAAAACAACTAATTATGATTACTGGTGATGATTTCATGTTTCGTTGGAGTATTTCTCATTTTGTGAAGATTGTAGAGCATAAATATTTTTTTCATATCTTGGAGCATTCTGGATATTGATTTCCTTCTTATGAGCTATTGTGTTAATCTGCGAACACCACTTTCAAGTCTGTAATACTGTTGCTTATCCATATTTTTACTGTGTGTTTATTAGAAAATATCAACTGGATTTATACTTCCAGTATCCTCACAGTTGTACTTTTTCTACTTTTTTTGCCCAGGAAATATATTGTTCCATTATTTAAACAAAAAGTAAAGTTTAACCTTAGCTAAACATATAACCCCAAAACTTTCTTCCACATTTTATTCCATGTCTATTGGCAACCATTATTCTTGTTAGGAAAGTCAGAAATACAATTTCAAAGAGGAAAAATGTCTCTTTCTAAAATGTCAGGCTTCCTAAACACCTGCATCTTCAATGCAAGTATTTCTGCACTGCCCTGAAAAGCTTTTACCCATTGTATTTTGATGCTGCCAGTAGAATCTGTCTCTGGAGGACATAAAATCAAAAGTTTAAAGAATGACATGAGTTGAAACTCTGAAAGCAAAAGAGTTACATAAAGCAAACCAGTTTAAAAGATGTCTTGCTTAACAATCGCACCATATTTAAAATATTGGAAAGAAATTAAACATTTTGAAAAATAGTTTGCATTATTACATAAATATAAATATATTTGCTCATCAGATTTAAGCTAAATCAGATTTGAGCTATTTGTTAATCTTTTTTTGAGAAAACTGTGAAAATTGCTGGTTTCACTTTACCTTTTGCTGCCCTTCCTGCTTTAGTATCAAAAATATAGGTGAAGTTCCATTTTAAAGGTCACGTTGTTGACAAGGGAGTAGCAATCTATCTATCTATCTATCTATCTATCTATCTATCTATCTATCTATCTACATATACACTTATTTATAGATATATCTACCTCTCTCTCTCCATATATATATATATATATATATGATGATGATGATGTTTGATGATGGCTATGGAATGAAGAGCGAGGCATTTGTGGTCATATTTGTGTGTCCCAGCTCAACTTCCCAGAATGCAGTGTAATAACTGTTTTTCTCCGAACTCTGAACTGGAAGCAGGTTTTTTTACTTGCTTTAGACATTCAAATGTAAACACAGATGTACTTTTTATTTACTATATATATATATATATATATATATATATATATATATATATATATATATATATATATATATTGTGGCACACTACCTTTCTCTTCTCTAGTTGTGGCAGTGTTCGTTCATTGCGTTTTCAAACTTTAGATTTTTCTTCGCCAGTGACATAAAGCATCCACCATAATAATGAGAAGCTTGTGAGTAACGCCTGCGTAGTGTGTTCTGTGCATGTGTTCGCAGGGGTTACTATTGTCCATAAATTAAGGGGAATCAGTGCAACTGCACAAAAAGTGTTAAGCCAAGCTGCAATTAAATACAGGGGGAAAGTGAGGTAAATATAGAAATAGAAAGTGTGATAGTTTGTTAGAAAGAGACTGTGAAAAAAGGATAGATAGACAGAGAGGCAGCAGAGAGAGAGAGAGAGAGGAAAAAGGAAAAAAAATCATATATCTGTAAACAAATAAAGGGAGTAAATGTAATGATAGAGATAGTAGACAGAGAGATAGAGTGAAACATAAATATATGTGAAGAAAAAATGATAGGAAGATGCAGATGAGACAGAGATAGTAGAGAAGGGGGCGGGGTAGACATACATGGGGGAAGAGAGAGAGAGAGAGAGAGAGAGAGAGAGGGCTCTCTCTTGGCTTTCGGTTGTAACTCCCCCTCTGAGCTCTAACACTTTCTCTGACACAGCAACAACACTTTTCAACAGACTGTCCTGGCCTTTTCACAGCTGCAGTCCCATTATGATGTAAGAGAGCTTTTAAACACCTGCAGTACTGGATTGGGCAAATACTTCTATACAACCTCACGCTCACACATTTATCCTCTAAGACCCACATCTCTGAATAGCTATATATAGGCCCAACATATCCCCAAAAATTAAGAAGTAAAAAAACAATAATAAAGAAGCTAAAAAAGAGAAAAAGTCCATATTAAGTCCCATATCCTTAGTATGGAAGAATTATATCATCTTCAATTCAAATGTTTTTCTCTCCTGGATGTGTTTGAAATAACCTTTGACTATTTTGATTTTCAGGTGTTTGATGGAGTGATCATTCTGGATAACATGGTATCCAGCTGTGGTACATTAACTGTCTTCATTGTGTTTTTTGATGGAAAGTCTGTGCAGATTCATCCTTAGATGTAATTTGTGCCTGGTTTCCCAAATGTAACAGCTCCTTTCACATACATTACATTGTATTATGTAAACCATATGACCCTCTGATGTTATAGGACTTGTTCTTATGTGTAGCTGTGTCCTCTTTACAGATGTGTTGATATACTTTGCAGGAAATTTTATTGCAATGTTTGGTTCCATTGTCTCTTCAAAATTTGTTTTAGGTTTGGTGGCTGTCTAAATGCAAGAATGAAAGGCTTTTATTATTATTATTATTATTACTAGTAACGTGCCTGTTATAAATGACAGTATCACACTCTCTCATGTCTCCCTCTCTGCTGTCTCTTTCTCTCTGCTGTCTCTTTATCTCTGCTGTCTCTCTCCCTCTGTAATAACAATAGATGATCTTGTGTATTTCTCTGCACATTCTTCCTGCTAGGGTGCATGTGTACTGTGGGTGCTCAGTGTTACTGACCCTGAGCATTGCATTATTAGAGGCTCAGGAACCCTTGCTCTGCACCCTCCCTGTCCTGCACCCACTCTGTCTTGCTCTGCGTCCTCTGTGTCCTTCTTTGCACCCTGTTTTGTTCTATACCCTCCATGTATTGCTCTGCCCCCTCCCTGCCCTGCACTCTCTCCCTGCTCTGCACCCTTTGTCTTGCTCTGCGCCCTCTCTCTCTAGCTGCTCTGCACCATCTGTCTGGTTGCTTCACTCTCTTCCCCTGTCCCCGATACTCACCATTTCTCCTCCTGTTCTCTGTACCCAGAACTCCCCTGCACGTGCTGACCCACCCGTGGACTCCATTCAGTGATGGACCTTGTACTTCTGCTTTGTGCTCTGTGCCCTTGTCTGGCTGTGCGAGAATATGAAGCAACTTGCATTATTTCCGGAATTTAGCGACAGCAGCTTGTGAGTAGCGACTGCGCAGAATGTACCACGCAGGTGTTTACTCACAAGCTACTAACTATTGTGTATCATTATCCTTTAATTGTAACGCACCAACATATTCTGTAGCGCAATACAGGGGTTAAGTACAAATCAAGACAGGTTTAACACATTGCAATAGAATGGGGGCTTTGCTATTGAGCTTAAAATCAAACATACACAGTGCTTTCACTAAAGCACCTTACAAGATTGAAAACTCGCAAACTTACAGTCTAAAGGGTTTGGGTGTGGTAGAGAAGGGGGACAGATGTGTTGTGCATATTAAGACTGGAGGTGATAAGCTTCTTTAAACAGATGTGTTTTTAGTGAATGTCATGACTGATTTTTTTTGGGGGGGACTTCCCTGAAACCCACAAGGAAGGGCCTTTATGGCCCAATGCTGAACTATCATACCCCCTGAAGTCATTGACTCATGTTCTTGGGATCCTAGCACATGTGATTTCTAATATCAAAAGGCTATCAAAATGGCAATGAGGTGTGTTTTAAGAACCGTGACAACTTGTCTTTCATTGACGTATAATGTTAAAGAATGTATGTGGTAAGCCATGCTGGGTAGACTGACTCCTAGCTTGGATGTTTCCCTCCCATGGTAAGTGGAAAATAAGGGAGTAAACTTTTAACTCCAATTGCACCAGCAAGAGCAATTTGCCAGACACCCGACCTCTGACACAGGAATTGTTAATACACCTTGCAAACCTCTCATGGGTGACCACAAAGCAGAAGGCCCTGGAGTCTGGAGACAAGGAGAAACCTAACTAACCTGACCTACTGACAGCAGAAAATTCCAGATCAGTTATATCCCTGAGAGAGGAATGATAAGGGGGGGGGGGGGGGGGCATATGGAGGTGGATCTTTTGTGCTGTTTAAAATATCTATGTAAGAAGAAAACTGTATCAGTCTCTGTCTGATACACTAATCAACTGGTGTGTGCATCTTTTAATTCTAGACAAAGGGATAGAAAACAGTTTTATTATTTTTAATAAGTTAGTAACCTTTGGCTAATATTCATTTTCTGTGAAAATTGTTCTCTTGTGCTCTAACATCCACCAGCTCCAGGCCCCGTCCAGGTGCTTGTGCTTCCTAAGGTGTATTCATGCAAATACCACTCAGATAGTGGGGAGGCAGTGACATAAAGTGATGAACACACTGTAAACATGCATCCGAGTTTTGCTGCTCCTAAAATACTGCTGCCCTGGGCAATAGCCCATTTAGCCCATAGGCAAATACAGCCTGACCTTTGGGCTGAGCTTGTAACCTGTGAGAGATGCTCCTGAAGCAGAGCTTGGAAAACCCCAAATCCCCACAAGGGGTAGTCCCCTCACCCATGGGTTGTGAGAGTGAGGATTAAAAGGTTTTGAGAAAGGAGGAGGCTTGGGGAAAATATGTTTTAGTTCTGCATCCTATGTTAGAAGTGGATGTAAATCCTAAATATTTTGCACATTTATTCTAGAGATGATTGGTATGTGGCTACCAGAGGTGTAGTTTGTAACGGGTGTTCACGGTGTGTTTTAATGGCAGAGGTTATTTTATTCATAATGACACAGGGCTTGTCACCCTTATGCCTGAAAGATTCAGACAGCATTTTTAAAGGTTTATCACAGTTCCCAAGGTTTGAGCATATGCAGTGATGGCTTGGCTGTGAATTATAGCTTATTTAGTGTGTGAGGGAAACTGGAGCTGTATCTGTCTGTAGGTTTCCTATATACAGATGAGTGGAGTTTGCCATTTGTGATGGATATGGTAGTGAACAGAAAGTTTACCTGTTCTGCATAGTAATCCATTTTATGTGCAACAGATGGGTGGAGAGGTGATGTTTTTTCTCCTTCTGTTCATATGATGAACAGATCATCTACGTAACACCAGTATCTGTTTAGTTTGCAAACATACATGAATAAAATCTCTGTTCCAGGTTAGCCATTAATAGATTGGCGTATTGTGGTGCCATTCTGGTACACATTGCAGTCACCATTATTTACATAGTTACATAGTAAGGTGAGGTTGAAAAAAGACTTTTAGTCCATAAAGTTCAACCTTTTTAGATCTCCTCTGATCTGCAATATGCAGATGAATTGTTAATTGATCCAGAGAAGGCAAACAGAAATTTAAAAAAAAACAGTGAAACTTTGCCAATTGTCTCAAAAGGGGAAAAAAATCCTTCCTGACCCCAGATACTGGTGATCAGACTCCTCCCTGGATCAATACTTCCTGTCTCTAATTATCCAGGATAACCCTGAATGCCCTTTTTATTTAAAAATATATCCAATCACTTTTTAAAGTTATCTATCGAATCCGCTGTCACCCCCTCCTTTGGTAGAGAATTCTACAAATTAACCACGCTTACTGTGAAGAACCCTATTCTTTCTTTAAGGTGAAATCTTTTTACTTCTAATCTCAAAGGATGTCCTCTTGTCAGTTGAAAACCTCTTGGCACAAAAAGCTCCCTTGACAAATCTTTATACTGACACTGGATGTATTTATATAGTGTAATCATATCCCCTCTTAGATGCCTTTTTTCTAGAGAAAATAAGTTTCATTTGGTTAGTCTTTCTTCATAACTAAGGCCCTCCATTCCCCTTGTTAGTTTTGTTGCTCTTCTCTGTACTTTTCCCAGCTCTAAAATGTCCTTTTTTATGCAGTGGTGCCCAAAAATCGACTGCATATTCCAAATGAGGGCATACTAGAGATTTGTACAATGACATAATTATATTTGCTTCCCTTGCATTCTATAACCCTTGCTTCTAATTAGCAATACATGCTAATATTTTACTTGCCTTTGCAGATGCTGCTTGGCTTTGAGAACTGTTACCTAGGTGGTTGTCCACAAGTACTCCCAAATCCCTTTCAATATCTGATACCCCTAGATTTGCTCCATTAAGAATATAAATTGCATGGCTATTTTTCCTTCGCAGATGCATAACTTTACATTTATTCATATTAAATCTCAACTGCCATTTAGTCGCCCATTTCTCTAATTTATACAAATCCCTTTGGAGGGAATTACATAATTATCTGATTTAATTACCTTGCACACCTTAGTGTCATCAGCAGACATGGAGACAATACTTTCCAATCCTACTTCTAAGTCATTAATAGATATGTTAAAAAGGAGAGGACCTAATACTGAACCCTAAGGAACCCCACTTACCACATTAGTCAAATCTGAATATGTTCCATTTACAACAACCCTTTGCTTCCTGTCTTCTAGCCAGTTCTTAATCCATGAGCAAATATTTACTGCAATTCCTGTATGCCTTAGTTTGCTCAATAGTCTCCCATGAGGCACTGTATCAAAAGCCTTTGTGAAATTCAAAAAGACTACATCCACTGAGTTGCCTTGATCCAAGTTCCTACTAACCTCTTCATAGAAACTAATTATGTTTGTTTGACATGACCTATCCCTCATAAATCTGTGTTGATTCCTACTTATAATATTGTTTAAATAGACATATTCTTGTATACTACCCTTTATTAAGCCTTCTAAATGCTTAACCACTAGAGAAGTGAGACTTACAAGTCTATAATTTCCTAAATTTGTTCTTGCTCCCTTCTTAAATATAGGTATCACCTCTGCTTTTCTCCAGTCCTCTGGTAAAGACCCTGTGTTGAGTGAATCTTGAAAAAATAAATACAATGATTTGGCTATTACAGAACCCTGGTTCCCTCAGTACCCTTGTATGTATTCCATCAGGACCTGGGGCTTTATTAAAATTTATTTTTTCCAATATCTTTTCGATTTCTTCCTGCATTAACCAATTATTTGGTGAAGGTAGTGTATCCCCATTTTGTTGCAGTGTCCCAACCACTAGTACCTCCCTTGTGTATACCGAAGAAAATAACCTTTTTACCTCATCTGCCTTTTCCTGGTCACTTACTGTCAGACGACCTGTGTCACATTGTAATGTTCCTATAGCTTCCTTCCTTACCATCTTCCCATTAATATATTTAAAAAATATTTTAGGGTTAGCCTTACTCTCCTTTGCAACTAACTTTTCATTTTCTATTTTAGCCAGTCTAATAGCCCTTTTGCAAGTCTTGTTGTCTTCCTTGTACTCATGTAAAGCAGTTTTTGTCCCCTCTTTTTTGTATAATTAAAATGCCTGTTTTTTACTCATCATCTTCATCTTTAAGTCATTGTTAAGACACATGTTTTGTGATTTACTCCTTCTACTTTTATTTCCACATGGTATATGGTGATAAGTATGTATATTTAGTAACGATTTGAACATTGTCCATTTATGTTCAGTGTTTTTACCTATCAGTTCTTTGTCCCAGTCTATACTTTGTATTGCTGCCCTTAGACCGTTAAAATCTGCCCTTTTAAAATTATGAGATTTTGTTGGTCGTTTACAGTTTTGTTCTTTTAATTCAATCTCAAATGAGACTGTGTTGTGATCACTGTATCCCAAACGTTGCCATATTTCAACATTTGATACCATATCACTATTATTTGTGATAACTAAATCAGAGATAGTCTGATTTCAAGTAGGTTATTGTGCCATATAATAATGTCTGAGTGTACTCAAGAACCTGCTCCCCTTAGCTGAACTGCTGGTCTCATTCATCCGGTTTATTTCAGGGTACTTAAAATCTCTCATTATTAAAAGTTGCCTATGCTTAGCTGCATTTCCAATCTGTAACAATAATTGCAGTGCCTCTTTTTCAATTATATGTGGGGTTTATAGCATACTCCAACAAATCTTATTTTAGAATTTGCTCCTCCGCTATTTAACTCTACCCACAACCCTTCAACACCATAATTATCTTCTCTGACTATAGGCTTAAATTCAGGCTTAACATACAGACAAATCCCTCCTCCTCTTTTACCATTTCCGCTATCTTTTCTAAATAGGTTATAACCATCTAGATTAACAGTCCAGTCATGAGATTCATCCCACCATGTTTCAGTAATGCCTATTAAATCCTATTTCTCATTTGCTGCTAATAATTCTAACTCTCCCATTTTTCCTGGCAAGCTTCTGGCATTAGCAAGCATCCACTTAATGTTATGAGTCTGTAATTCTGAAGTGCCTGCCACTGTACTTGAGTTACTTAACAATACCTCCCTATTGACTATGCTAACCGTCCTCCTTCTCCTCCCCCTTTTGCTAGGTAATTTGTTTCTTACCCCCTCTACACTTTCCCATTACTTGTATCTAGTCCCTCCCCCCATCTACTAGTTTTAAAACTCCCTCCGCCGTTCTACCATCCTTTCCCCTAGCACATCAGCTCTTCATTAAGGTGCAATCCATCACTGCTATAGAGATTGTACCCAAGTGACAAAATCAGCCCAGTGCTCTAAAAACCCAAACCCCTCCTTAATGCAACACTTTTTTTATCCATGCATGAACCTCCCTAAGCTCCTTCTGTCTCACTGCATTAGCAGTTGGCACTGGTAGTATATCGGAAAATACTACCTTGAAGGTCTTTGCCTTCAGCTTATTACCTAGTTCTATAAAATATTTTTTTAGGACTCTCCATCTTCCACTAACTTTGCCTTTTCTGCACTCCCTCTCCTCCAGTAGAACTGTTCTCCTGGCTGTTAGAGCTGTTCAAGATAGACAACATGCTCACACCTGCCACAGAGTTATGGACTCTGGATCAACTGTTCCAACAGTTCATACATGTGACAGGATGAGCACTGAGCAAGGTTGTCACTGGACTGACTCATAATTACTAATTACAGTGGGGGGGGGGGGGGGGAATTGTGTACAGCACTATAATTTTTTCCCCTTTTCTTTAAACTCCTTCCTTTATTTAAACTCCTATACTTATACTAGAAGTGTTCGCAAGCTCACAGGTTCACTCCTACCCCTGTCTCTATTAGGTTCTTACTACTCACCTGCCCACTAATCACTGCACAAGTACCCAACATCACTTTACTGTTCAGGGGAAATCACAGAACAGAGGCAAAGATTTCTAGGTAAACCTGTTTGTTGAAGGTGAAGTGGTTATCCATCAGGATATATACCCGTAGTTTATCAATAGTATGAGGGTTATATTTCTGGTTCTGTGTGTGTCTTGAGGCATATTTGTGGTATGTTGCTGTATAGGGATTCAACATCCATGGTTACAAGTAGTGTATTAGCAGGTAGGCCCCTAATCTGACTGATTTTGTTGAGAAATTCAGTTGTATCTGGGACAATGCTGCTAGTGTTACTAATTAGTGGTTTAAGGATGGTTTTCAAGAAGGCTAACTGTTTAGTCAGTGTGTTTATATCTGTAATATTTGGTGTCTCTCTGTTTCCTGATTTATGTATCGTTGGCAGCATGTAGAACATTCCTGTTGTAGTGTGGGTATAAGCTGCTCCAATTCTTGCTGCACATTTTTAGGGAACATTTGTATATGTTTCTTGAGTTAAATGGTATATTCCTCTGTAGGGTCCTGGTTTAGTTGCTTGTAGCAGGCACTGTCTGTCAGTTGTCTATTCCCTACTTGTATGTAATCCTGAGTGTTCATTATAACAACTGCTCCACCTTTGTCCACTGGATTGATGGTGATGTTAGGGTCCTTTTAAGCCCTTTCTAGCAGCTGTTTTTAATGGAGACAGATTGTATAGGACTATTTTCTGTTTGGATGTAACCAAGGTTGTAGTTATCAGAGGAAAGCTTTCTATGTATCTGTCTGGTTTATGGTTGCGTGTGTTCTTTTCTTGTTATTATCTAATGATGTTGTGGTATCCTCATTGTTGTGGAAATATTCTATGAGCCTCAGCCTCCTGAAGAATTCTTGCAGGTCTGAGTACAGTTGAATTTTATCCAGTTTTGTGCTGGGACAGAATGATAATCCTTTAGTGAGAACAGGGATTTGGTTGTGTTAGTTGGTGGCTTAATAGGTTTATCATTCCTGTTGTCTGAACATAAAAAATGTTTTCTGTTTGGCTTGGAAGCTTGTTTGCCATTTTAGTTGCTTGGTTGTTGGTTATAAATATGGTACAGGGAAGGGTTCTTCTCAGGGGCGGCCCCCAAATATTTTCGTGACCCTGCAATAAAAAAACTCAACGATGTATTAGTAATAACCCCAAAACAATTAAATATAAGGTGTACATCATCATTCAAGTCTTAATACAGTAATAAAATCAAGTAAACTATTCCCAGGGACACTGTCACTTTAAGATAACCCCTTGCGCTGTGTGTATATATTAACTAATGCTGCTGTGTATCTATTGTAGCCCCCTGCACCCTGTGTGATCATATTACACTAGTACACTAACTTTTAGACTCTTCAATGAGGCCTGCCCTGGCCCCCTGACCGTTAATGCATGCCGCCCACCATCACAGTGACGATATGCATGGGCGGTCATAAATGTATCAATTTAATGACTGACAGTCTTCCATCATTGACCAACCAAGGTTGTACAGTTGCCAAGAGAACATTGTAAACCCACCCAGACCGTTAGCCCTGAGCGCCCGCCAGCCAATAGGGCCTCGAGTTTACTTTTTGATTGACTGATACAGTGAATAAAACCACCAGTTGCCTGTCCCTTCCCCCTTTCTTTTTCCTGACCCTGGTCACGCTGAGACTGAGAGACCTCCATGGCTGAAACTACTCATATCTGCTCTGCAGCCTGCCTAACAGTAAATCTACCTGGCACCTGCCCTGCCCCTGGCCAAACCAAACCCCTAGTAGCCCTTAATAAAAGGTAGGGTCACCCAGTTACCCCACTATGCCTGCCTGGCCTGCCACCTACCCAGCCACCCACCAACTTACCTACCACCGACGACCCTAGACCTGCAATGCCTGGTGACACCCCCAGCCATCACCCCCATGTGGCCTGTTCCACCCCCGATCAGGCCTGCCCTATGCGATGCCACCAACCGATTACCCCGATCACGGGATCGGGGTAGTCGGGTGGTGAGCGGGGTGGCACAGGCCCACATGGGGGTGACCGGATCACCCCCTTGATGAGGCCTGTGCCACCCCTGATCACCTCCATGTCGCCTGTGCCACCCCCGAGGCCCGATCACCACCACCCCGATGTGGCCTATGCTATGCCACCGCCCGATTACCCCGATCACGGTGATCGGGGTATTCGGGCGGTGAGCGGGGTTGCACAGGCCACATGGGGGTGGATGTTCACCCCCATGAGGCCTGTGCCACCCCTGATCGTGGCCTACGCGGCCACTGACCGACCGATGGGCGCCTGAGCGTGACCGACCCCACCCTGATCCAACTACCTACCTAGCACCCCCCCCCCCCTATTTTTATTCCATTTTTAGAAGTAACAGGCATGTGCATGTGCACAAGATAAAATAAAAATAAGGTAAGGGAAAAACAATACAGTAAAAACATAACACATACTAAACAAACAATAATACAATTATACAAATAAAGTAAACATCACATACATATTAAACAAACAATAATAAAAATAAAATAAACAACAGCACATACTTACCTGTCAAATTGACCCCTCCAGCGTTGGCCTTCTGACCTCTATGACCTGGATAGTCATAATAATCCAATGTTGATTGAAGCCCATGTCATAAAATCCAATGTTGATTGAAGCCCATGTCAAATAAATAATCCAATGTTGATTGAAGCCCATGTCAAATAAATAATCCAATGTTGATTGAAGCCACTGGTCAAATAAATAATCCAATCTTGATTGAAGCCATTGTCCAAAAATAATCCAATCTTGATTGAAGCCATTGTCCATCCATCCATTCTGGCCCATTGAAAGAGGCCTCCACCAAAAAAAACCTGACGCTCTAAAAAAAAACAACAACAAACTAACAGAGCTCCTCCTACAAGGAGCCCCACCCGTGATTAATTGATTTTTTCCCCACGGTCTGCTTTATATACTAATTTTTGAAGGACTCTGATTGGCTGAAATTTTTGATTGACATCGATTTCAACCAATGAGAGTCTTTAAAAAATTAGCAAATCAGCAAGCAGGTATGGAAGCCTGTAAGGGAAAAAAAGGTTAGTGTGAACTTGTTTGACCCTGTATGTATTATACATATTACAGGGCTATTTATGTGATATACATGTTACAGGATAATATCCTGTAACATGTATAGCCAAAAAATAGCACTGTAATATGTATAAAAAATAATGTGTAATAGAAATACATGAACAATATAATAAAATAAGTTATAAAGTACATCAATTAATCAAATAATAAATATCAATTAATATATATTGTTTTATGTATATGTTTATGTATATTTATGTGTATTTTTTATGTGTGTGTGATATATATATATATATATATATATATATTTATAACATCAGAGGATCATATTCTTGTACGTCATCCAATGTAATCTACATGATACAATGTACTGCATGTGAGAGAGGCTGCTACATTAGAGAAACCAGCCAGAAATTACATATGAGGATGAATCTACACAGACATTCCATCAATAAGCACAATGAGGAGACTTACTGTACTCCAGTTGGACACCATTTCACCCAGAATAACCACTCCATGAAAAATCTCAAAATCAAAATACTCAAAGGTTTTTTTAAAAACACTAAGGAAAGAAAGACATTTGAAATTAAAATGATTATGTTCTTCAACAGTAATAAGTCAGGACTTAATATCGACATTGAATTCTTATCTCATTATCAAAATTTCTTATAACCTCCAACATTCATGCTTGGAAATATATATGAGTGTTTATTGATTTATTTATTTATTTATTTTTTTTCTGACATTTTTGACTTTTTGTTCTCTGCCTTCATCCTGAGTTTGGTTACAGCCCTATGGTTCCTTAGATGTAAAACTATTTACGACCCCAATTTACTTACTCTGGTCTGCACCGACACACACTTGCACGGCTGGCTGATCAGAACATTATTTGTTAATCCTGGAATTTTTTTGCTGTATTTGTGATTCTATAATCAGTATTGACTCTGACTCGACAAAGAGAGGAACGCTCTCGAAAGCTCGTCATGAAACCTATGAATATGTTTGTCCAATAAAAAAGGTATCACTATATACTGCAATACTCTGATTATTCATCTGGATTACTGGACATTCACGGCTACCTCACTCTTCATATATATATATATATATATATTTATTTATATATATATATATATATATATATATATATATATATATATATGTATATATTTATATATATATATATATATATATATTGATTGATTGATAGATATATTGATTGATATATATATATAAATATATTTATATATTGATTGATTTATATATTGATTATTGATTGATATATATATATATATATATATTGAGTTATATATATATATATATATATATATATATATATATATATTTATATATTGATTGTTTTATATATTGATTATTTATTTATATATATATATATATATTTATTGAGATATATTGATATCAATTGATATATATATATATATATATATATATTTTTTTTTGTACAATTTGGTCCCAATTTGTTATTTAATGTTTTTAAGGTGCGGTTGGGGCCTATATGGTCACACTTGGCTATTTAAGGTTTTTAAGGTGCGGTTGGGGCCTATATGGTCCCAATTTGTTATTTAAGGTTTTTAAGGAGTGGTTGGGGCCTATATGGTCCCAATTTGTTATTTAGGGTTTTTAAGGTGCGGTTGGGGCCTATATGGTCCCAATTTGTTATTTTTGGTTTTTAAGGTGCGGTTGGGGCCTATATGGTCCCAATTTGTTATTTAGGGTTTTTAAGGTGCGGTTGGGGCCTATATGGTCCCAATTTGTTATTTAGGGTTTTTAAGGTGCGGTTGGGGCCTATATGGTCCCAATTTGTTATAATTATATATATGGTCAAACTTGGTCTTTTAAGGTTTTAAAAGTTAAGGTTTGGGTCTTGAACGTTCTAATGTTTGTTTTGTTGTTTTCTATCACCCCCCAGGTGCAAACTATCTGTGGAAGCAGATTTGTTTGGACTCGTTGGTTGACTTACTGGACGTGAATACCCCGAGAAGGAGAGTCAACTGTAGGTGAGTATATGGTCACACTTGGAATTTGAAGGTTTTTAAGGTGCGGTTGGGGCCTATATGGTCACACTTGGTCTTTTAAGGTTTTAAAAGTTAAGGTTTGGGTCTTGAACGTTCTAATGTTTTTTTTGTTGTTTTCTATCACCCCCCAGGTGCAAACTATCTGTGGAAGCAGATTTGTTTGGACTCGTTGGTTGACTTACTGGACCTGAATACCCCGAGAAGGAGAGTCAACTGTTGGTGAGTATCATTGCTTTTAATTTTCTGTCCATGCGTATAGGTGCAAATTTGATGTTGATGTACTCTTGTCACATGAGGGTTTGCAATCTGTATACCAATGAATTCAACACACTGTTATTTTAAAGTAATTTTGTGACATAATATAAATTAATATACCGTGATCTCTTTCTTCTATTGGTATCAGAAATGAATACTATTGACTCTCTACTTGTGAAGCCTTTCGGCACCCTAACCTATGAGAAGAAGGTGGAAGTAAAATGGTTAGGACCTGACCAACCAGAGATAAATCTGCAGCAAATCGCAAGAGATAGAGGGAAGCAATATATCCGTACTTTCAATACTGAATGGTACAAGAAGAACGACTGGCTTTGTGGAAGCGTTTCTAGGAAGGCCTTATATTGTTTCCCATGCATCCCATTTGGTGGTGACGCTGCTTGGACCAAAACTGGAGTGACTGACGTAAAACATCTAGCTGACAAATTGGCGAAACACAAAAGTTCTAAAGCTCACTTGGATAACAGGATCAAGTTTGAGATGCTTGGACAGGCGAACATTGCAGTTCAACTGGACCAAGGATACCAAGTCAGTATTCAAAAACACAACGAAGAAGTGGCTAAGAACAGGTACATCCTTTCCAAGATAATTGATTGTGTTCGCTTTTGTGGCGCTTTTGAACTGGCATTAAGATGACACAACGAGAGTGAAACATCGCTAAATCCAGGAGTGTTTCGAGGCCTGGTGGATTTGGTTGGCAGTATCGATAGTGCAATGGAACAGCATTTGAAGACTGCAACTGTGTTTAAGGGCACGTCCAAAACCATGCAGAATGAGCTACTGGACTGCATGCGTGAAGTTATTAAGGAAGTGATTCACCAAGAGCTTAAGGAAGCCCAGTTTGTGGCAATCCAAGCGGATGAAACAACCGATATTTCCGCTAGGACACAGTGCGTTGTAGTCTATAGCTACATTGACAAGAAGCATCAAGTGGTGGAAAGATTTGATGGCTGCTGTTGTGCTGGAAAGTCTGAATACTGTTCTCCCAGAGCCAGAAGACAAGAAGAAACTCATAGCTCAAAGCTACGATGGTGCCAGTGTGATGCGTGGAGATCAAGGAGGAGTTCAAAGAAAAATAAGAGACGTGTACCCGAACGCACACTACGTCCATTGCTATGCTCACCAACTGAACCTAATAATGGAGAAAGCAGTTTCAAGGATTGGAAGAGTTCGAGTTTTTTTTTTCCAACATAGGCGGCATACCATCTTTTTTTTCACGCTCTCCAAAAAGGACTGGAGTTCTGGATGAGGTAGTTGGTAGAAGACTTCCAAGAGGTGCACCGACACAATGGAACTTCAACGTTAGAACCACGAACATCATCTACGAGAACAGAGATGCGCTACTTGAGTGTTTCCAGACAATTGAAGCATGTCTAAACTTTGATCCAACATCTATACGTGAAGCCGCAGCTTTCATTGGAATGCTGGAAGACAGGGAGTTCCTTTACTTCCTTAAATTATTTCATTTAATAATGCCACATGTTGACATCCTCTATAGTCAGCTTCAGAAGCGAGACACGGATACTGTTTATATCAAAAAAGTCACAGAAGACTTTGTCGCCAGCATCCAGAAAATCCGTAATTCTGTTGAAGAGATAGAAGCAAGTTTGCCGAGCGATGTAACAGTCAACAGACGGAGTGCGGAGATCTCAACCTTGAGACAACTTTCAAAAGTGGTATGTGACATAGTGGTGGTTCATGCAAAAGAACGTTTTTCATTTTCAAGTCACCTAGTCAGTGCCAAACTTGTTCAAAGTGACTTGTATAAAACCCATGACACTTGCTTTCCAACCCAAGCTCTGGAAGACACCGTGCAAGCATATCCAATACTGAAGAAGGAACAATTATGCACTGAGCTGTTACTTCTGTATGGGAAGACAGATTTTCATGCTTGTACAAGTGCTGTTGCTCTGCACAAACTTTTACATCAATTTAATCTGCAGAATGATTTCACAGAGACAGTGAAATTATTAAGAATCCTGATTACAACACCGATGACAACTGCAAAAGCGGAAAGATGCTTCTCCACATTGAAGAGGATAAAAACCTTTTTAAGAAGCACCATGTCCCTGGAGCGGTTGAATGCATTGGCGATGCTCTCAATGGAAAAGCAACTGATTTCCGAGATCCCAGACTTCAATGAAAAAAACCACTGAGAAGTTTTGTTCTTTGAAAGATCGCCATGCAAAATTTAGATACAAGTGATTGAAGCAAAGAAGAATGCATACCCCCAGGGTGTGCAAAGATAAACTGCGTTAAGCAGCACCACCTCACACTACCAAACATAACTAGTGGTAAGTAAAGTATGAACGGTGTGTGCATGGTCAGTAACAATTTTTGAAGCCTTGGCGTGGTTTGAAGGAATTGGAGGCACTTCCAAGGGTAGCTGTCACTTGTGTACGGGAAGCCAGAATTCCATGTCTGTACAAGTGCTGTTGCTCTGCAGCAACTTTACCATCAATTTAATCTACATAATTTAACAGAGTGAGTGAAGCTATAAGGAATCCTGCTTACAACACAGAAGACTACTAAAGAACCAGAAAGATGCTTCTCCACATTGAAGAGGATAAAAAGGTATTTAAAAAGCACCATGGCCCTGTAGCGGTTGAATGTATTGGTTTGAAGGAATTGGAGGCACCTTCAAGGGTACGTAAAGTTCTCAGAAATGGCACCACCTCACTACCAACAATAACTAGTGGTAAGTAAAGTATGAATGGTGTGTGGGTGTGCATATTGAAGGAGCTATGAAAGGTGTGTGAATGGCCAGTAACAATTGTTGAAGCCTTGGCGTGGCGTTACTGCTCATATGGTTATCCATATGCTAATTCAACGTGTTTGTTTGACATTGATTATTGTGTTGTGTAAACAGAAGTGAAATGTTGTTGTTTTCTTGAATCCCAAGATCCACTGGTTTGGGCCTATACAGTGCTGATTGGTCTTCTAAGGTATGTTTGGGGCCTATGGTCACACTTGGTCTTGTAAGGTATGTTTGGGGCCTATATAGTTCCACTTGGTCTTCTAAGGTATGTTTGGGGCCTATGGTCACACTTGGTCTTCTAAGGTATGTTTGGGGCCTATATAGTTCCACTTGGTCTTCTAAGGTATGTTTGGGGCCTATATGGTCACACTTGGTCTTCTAAGGTATGTTTGGGTCCTATATGGTCACACTTGGTCTTCTAAGGTATGTTTGGGGCCTATGGTCACACTTGGTCTTCTAAGGTATGTTTGGGGCCTATATAGTTCCACTTGGTCTTCTAATGTATGTTTGGGGCCTATGGTCACACTTGGTCTTCTAAGGTATGTTTGAGGCCTATATGGTCACACTTGGTCTTCTAAGGTATGTTTGGGGCCTATATGGTCACACTTGGTCTTCTAAGGTATGTTTGGGGCCTATGGTCACACTTTGTCTTCTAAGGTATGTTTGTGGCCTATGGTCACACTTGGTCTTCTAAGCTATGTTTGAGGCCTATATGGTCACACTTGGTCTTCTAAGGTATGTTTGGGGCCTATATGGTCACACTTGGTCTTCTAAGGTATGTTTGGGGCCTATGGTCACACTTTGTCTTCTAAGGTATGTTTGGGGCCTATGGTCACACTTGGTCTTCTAAGCTATGTTTGAGGCCTATATGGTTCCACTTGGTCTTCTAATGTATGTTTGGGGCCTATGGTCACACTTGGTCTTCTAAGGTATGTTTGAGGCCTATATGGTCACACTTGGTCTTCTAAGGTATGTTTGGGGCCTATATGGTCACACTTGGTCTTCTAAGGTATGTTTGGGGCCTATGGTCACACTTTGTCTTCTAAGGTATGTTTGGGGCCTATGGTCACACTTGGTCTTCTAAGCTATGTTTGAGGCCTATATGGTTCCACTTGGTCTTCTAAGGTATGTTTGGGGCCTATATGGTTCCACTTGGTCTTTCAATGTTTTTTAAGTATGGTTTTGTTCTTGAATGGTCTGATTGATTTGCTTGTTTTCTTTCAACCCCAGGTGCAAACCCTATGTGGCAGCAGATTTGTTTGTACTCGTTGGTCAACTTACTGAACGTGAATACCCTGAGAAGAAGACCCGACTAATGGTAGGTGTCACTCCTTTAATTTTTCTATTAATGCGTATAGGTGCAATTATGATATTGCTGTAGTCTTGTCACATGAGTTTTTTCAATCTATATTGTATACCAATGAATTTAACACATTGTTACTTTACTTCTTGACATTTCTGCATTGGTGATCATGTATTTCAATGGGCTTTACAAGTATAAGGTCATTTGGCGGGGCTTATAAAGGTCATCATGACGTCAGGGGGAGGAGTTATAAAAATGGGTGTGGTTTGAAAAAGGGGGAGTGACTATGTTTCGCCCTGTCGCCCCTCCAACTTGAAAAGTCTCCAACCGCCACTGGTTCTTCTTCCTCCCCAGCTGTCCAGATAATTCTGATACTCAGGTCTCACAAATCACAAGAGATTTTATTGTATGATCATGTGAGATCTGGCTATCAGAGAAATCCAGCAGCTGAAGGGGCAGGAAGTGAGGGGAATCTACTGGGAACTGATGGGGAGAAAAATAAAGAGCAATAGCAGATAGCTGATGCAAGTTATGATCTCTTTCCTCCTACTGGACACCAGGGATAAGATGTACTCCACTTGAAGATCTGAACCAAAGAATGGGTAAATACATAATAAAAAAAAAGAACCAGCACATAAATTTAGTTCAAATTATATGCAATTATTCTTTACTGTAGACATTTGTCTTGTTTCAGCTTTTGGTTTCAGCTACTTTCTGAAAAGGAAGAGACATTATAGGCTGATTAGATTTATATTAGTCCAGTTGAATACATTTGTCAAATTGGAATATCACAATTTATTTAAGGTGGATAAACAGTGGCATAGCGCAGCATAATATTATATTTCTATGACCCGAATAATGCAATGTTGCGCATTAAAATACTTTGGTGAATATAGAAACTACTATTTGATACTTGTTGAAAGAGATTTAACTGTTATTACACGCAGTTTTCTTATATATTTAATGGTAGGATGCATAATGAATTAAACCAGGACATTTTTTGATAATATAATATTGACAATATGCAAGATATATAAAATAAAGAGAATGTACCATCATTATTGAGGGATTTATAATTTTACATTTTTCTTTTCTTTTTACAACCAGATATAGGACACTTTAACTAAAATTAGTGCCTAAATATATGCTGTTTTTAATTTGTATAAAATAATCTGTTATTCATACATTGGCACCCGCAATTAATGTGGACATTTACAATTAATGAATACACTATGGTGTCCATATATATGTATTTATTTTCAGTACAAATGTCAGATTCAGATTCTAGTAATGTGGAATTTACACAGAAGATACATTTGTTATAAGCAGTCATTTCTTACTTGGTCTTTGTTAACTAACTGGGGTATGACTGGAGTAAACCATCAGCTATGATTTTAACTTAATTTGTGAGGACTAGATTTAGTAGTTAAATGTGGCAATAGTCTGAGCATTCAGTGGGATCTTTTCCTGATTTGAGATTCACAGTAATGGTGGCTTCCAAAATGTCAGGAGGATGTGATACCTCTTAAAACTATAGTTACACTCCGAAGTTAGATATGGGACTAATTGGTTGAAGGGATTTTGTTTCAAAAAAGCAGCTTGTAGAGACATTATGGTCTGGTATTTATTCTAATTTGTTCTAATTTGAGTTCCTTAAAAATCTAAGAGGTGGCTGTAGATCAAATAGGTTTGGCTGTGTCTATAATAATTAAATGAGGGAGATCTAGTGAGTCTAATACATTTTAATCATATTTAAATGCAGGTGTCATCATATAATGATCACATATAATAGTTGTCAAACTGCAATTCGTCGTCACGCTTGTGACTACGAGTGATAACTGGGCTGCACATGTGTATTGCACGGCGTCAGCCATGCATGCGTATTGTGCTGGGGCGTTTGCACAAGCAGCAGATCACGCGCTCGCCCCCAGATGAGCAAGCATGCGCACGAGCGGCTGGTTGTGCGCACCGCCGGATAGGCGCACATGCGCAGGAGCAGCCGTCCGGGCACGCACACGGGAGGGAGAGAAGGGAGTAAGAGACACAGAGGAGGGGGTGAGACACACGGAGTGGAGGGGGGGTGAGACACACAGGGGAGTAGGGGGAGAGACACACATGGGAGTGAGAAGAGGGGGAAGAGACACAGGGGAGGGAGAGGAGGAGGGGATAGACACAGGGGAGGGAGAGGAGAGGGGGGAGACACAGGGGAGAGGAGGAGGGGGGAGACAGGGGAGTGAGAGGAGGGGGGGGAGAGACACAAGGGAGGGAGAGGAGGTGGGGGACACACAGAGGAGGGAGAGGAGGGGTGATAGAAAAAGGGAAGGGAGAAGAGGGGGAAGAGACACAGGAGGGTCGGGAGAGTAGAGGGGGGAGACACAGGGGAGTGACAAGAGGGGGAAGAGACACAGGGGAGTGAGAGGAGGGGGAAAGAGACACAGGGGAGGGAGACAAGTGGGGAGATACAGGGGAGGGAGAGGATGGGAAGACACAGGGGAGTGAGAGGAGGGGGAAGAGACACAGGGGGGAGGGAGAGGATAGGCGGAGGATCGACACAGAGGAGTGGGGAGACACCCAGGGGAGGAGGGGGAGAGACACATGGGAGGATGGGGGAGAGACACAGATGCAGGGGGGGGTAGAGACACAGAAGAGTGAGAGGAGGGGGAAGACACACAGAGGAGAGAGAGAGGAGGGGGGAGACACAGAGGAGGGAGAGGATGGGGGGGGGGGGGGAGGGCCAGAGGAGGGAGAGTAGGGGAGAGAGACAGAGGGGAGTGACAGGATTGGGGAAAGAGACACAGGGGAGGGAGAGGAGGTGGGGGAGACACAGGGGAGGGAGAGGAGGGACAAATGGCCAGAGGGGGAGGGAGACACAGAGGAGGGGGAGACACTGGGGAGGAGAGGGGTAACACACAGGGGAGGAGGGGGGAGAGACACAGAGGAGGGGGGAAGAGACACAGGGGAGTGAGAAGAGACACACATGGGAGTGAGAGGAGGTGGAAGAGACTGGGGAGGGAGGGGTGGGGGAAGAGACTGGGGAGGGAGAGGATGGGGAGAGACACAGGAGAAGGAGGAGGAGAGACACAGGGGAGGGAGAAGAAACACACATGGGAGTGAGAGGAGGGGGAAGAGACTGGGGAGGGAGAGGAGGGGGGAGACACAGGGGAGGGGAGGGAGAGGAGGGGGAAGGGACACAGGGGAGGGAGAGGAGGGGGAAAGGGGCAGAGAGGGGGGAGAGAGACACAGACGAGGGGGAGACACACAGGGGAGGAGAGGGGAGAGACACTGGAGAGGAGGGGGAGACACACAGGTGAGGAGGGGGAAAGAGACACAGGGGAGGGAGAGGGGGCAAGAAACACAGGCGAGGGAGAGGGGGCAAAGAGACACCAGATAGGGAGAGGGGGTAAAAGACACATGGGAGGGAGAGGGGAGAGACACAGGGGAGGGAGAGGGATGGAAAAAGAGACACAGGGGATGGATGTAAGACACAATGAGGAAGTAGAGAGGGGAGAGCCTCGCAATGAGTGGGGAAGGAGGCGGGAGACACACAGATGAGGGTGGAAGAGACACAGGGGAGTGAGAGGAGGGGGGAAGAGACACAGGGGAGGGAGAGAAGGGGGAGACACACAGGGGAGTGAGAGGAGGGGGGAAGAGAGATAGGGGAGGGAGAGAAGGGGGCAAGATACAGAGAGGGGGAAACATAGACACAGAGGAGTGGGGAGACACGCAGGGGAGGAGTGGGGAGACACACGGGGGAGGAGTTGGGAGACACACAGGGGAGGAGGGGGGAGACACAGAGGAGAGAGTGGGGGGAGAAATACAGGGGAGGGAGAGGGGGGCAAAGACACATGGGAGGGAGAGGGGGAGAGAAACAGGGGAGGGAGAGGGATGGAAAAAGAGACAAAGGGGATGGGGGTAAGACACGAAGAAGAAGTAGATAGGGGAGAGCCTTGCAATGAGCGGGGAAGGAGGGGGGAAGACACACATAGGAGTGGGGAAGAGACACAGGGAGTGAGAGGAGGGGGAAAGAGACACAGGGGAGTGAGAGGAGGGGGAAGAGAGATAGGGGAGGGAGAGGAGGGGGCAAGAGACAGAGAGGGGGGAACATAGACACAGAGGAGTGGGGAGACACACAGGGGAGGAGTGGGGAGACACACAGGGGAGGAGTGGGGAGACACACAGGGGAGGAGGGGGGGAGACACAGAGGAGAGAGAGGAGGGGGGAGAGACCCAGTGGAGGGAGTGGAGGGGGGAGAGACACAGGGGAGGGAGGGGAGGAAGAGGAGGGGGGAAGAGACACAGGGGAGGGAGAGGAGGGGAAAAGGGCCAGAGAGGGGGAGAGAGACACAGAGGAGGGGGAGACACACAGGGGAGGAGAGGGGAGAAACACTGTGGAGGAGGGGGGAGACACACAGGTGAGGAGGGGGGAAGAGACACGGGAGGAGAGGAGGGGGAAGAGACACAGGGGAGAGGAGGGGGAAAGAGACACAGGGGGGAAGAAACACAGTGGAGGGAGAGGGAGGAGAAACACTCGGGAGGGAGAGGGGGAAGAAACACAGGGGAGGGAGAGGGGGGAAAGAGACACAGGGGAGGGAGGGGATGGGAGGGAAACACAGGGGAGGGAGAGGGTGGAAGAGACACAAGGGGAAGAGATACAGGGGAGCGGGGGGGCAAAGACACATGGGAGGCAGAGGGGGAGAGACACAGAGGAGGGAGAGGGGTGGAAAAAGAGACACAGGGGATGGGGTAAGACACGGTGAGGAAGTAGAGAGGGGAGAGCCTCGCAATGAGCGCCTCTGGTGCTCAATACGAGGCCCGTGATGAGCACCAAAGGTTCTCCTCACAAGGCCAGCAAGGTAGAGGGGTTGTTTGCTGTGAGCACCAAAAGCACTCATCGCGAGGCAGGCAGGTTAGAGTTGGGGGGGGGGGCCTCGCAAGGTGTGGCAAACAGCAGTGCCAGGCTTCAAATTTTATTGCCATCATGTTTGACGGACAAGTTGCTAGTTTGTAATAATCCAGAAAAATGTTTGTCTTATAGAAAAAGGATTAGCTACCATCTCACATCTTTTAGTACAAAGTTAGTCTATACATCCTCATAGAGTTTTGGACTTTAATTTGTCTGCTAGGCACTTTATTTCATAAGTATTAATGATTGTGTGTGGTATATGTAAAGCTTAGTCTTCTATTCGATGTAGAGACTTATTTATTGGATATTGGAATTTGTGTCCCTGTTTTTTATTACCCGGAGTAGGCATGAGCTTGTAAGTAAATTTTGCCTAATGACGATCTGTGTAAAGGCATAACAGCCATGCTCCTCTATCCTTGCACTGTTTTGGAGTTGGGCGAATGGATTGTCCTCTGTCCTCTGATCCCACATTTACACACACCAGTCTAAACAGTTTTAATCAAAATAACCAAAAGTTTTTCACCTGATAAAATGGGGGTGATGTCAATCATTGAAAAGTCGGAAATGAGTTACTAAGCAGCTACCAAAGAGATCAATTCTGGAGCAAGTTTAGAGTGATTTTGAGAAATATGTCAAATCTCTTGATTTTGAATGGGATGTGAGACAAATTTCTAACAGGCCCTGTGTTCGTATCCATTTCTGGAATAGAAAGGGATGCCTGGGTTTTTCCATGTTTGTTCTAATCAATGAAAACCACTTTGGAATTATACACCAACAATCAGACTGTCACACTGCTATATAACTATTCTTGTGAAAGTTTTCACTTCCAATTATATCTAGTCCTTAGTCCTTAACAAAAGAGACTATAAAAAATGTCTCCACAAAACCAAATAAAAAGTTTCCTTATGACCTTGATCAGGTAATGGATATATGCACTGCTTTCTAACTTTGCAGAAAGTAATGAAAACAAAGCAATGACACATACAGACAACTACATTCTCTCTAGCATCACTCAGTGATTCAGGATGTAATTCTTGGCAGACTGATCAGTGAGAAAGAGATTGCTAAAGTCATCAGAGTTAAAAGCATCTAAGGCATCAAGCCCAGATAGGTTATCAGCAAAATATTACAAAAAGTTAGCACAGTCCTTATCCCGTTAAGTAAAAAGTTGTTTAGTATGACCATAGAAGGTCAATACAACACAGTTGCTTATATACAACTTGGAAACCCCATGCTAAATGCTCAATATCTTTGAAGAAAAAAATAGACATTAAGTGAAATTACTTTCTGTGTTACTCCTGCTTTGCAAAAATATATTATTTGTAAAAGTTTCATTTTAGGGTTGTTCTTACATCATTGTTTATTAAAGGGCTATTGTAGTCAGTAAATGTGTTCATCAGGTGATTGAAAAGCATGTGAAAAAAAATGTTTAATTTCTGAAATTGCTGCTAAATTCACAGAGATTTACATCTGTAGTTAGGGGCTTTAAAGGGCATGTATGTAAACCTGAATATGCTGCACATGTAATGAGGCTGTCCTGGATAAGAGACTAAAAGGATCTGCTGCTCAGACTGAATGGTGGTGGGTGGGGGGTCTATTGAACTATGGAGGGCCTTGGACTACCATGGACTATTACTATTCTTTCTTCATTATCTCCCCTGACACTGTCCTCCCAGCCAAAATCCTTGATTGGATATTATTGTGTTATTTTGTAAATCTATTGATATAAAGGTCATGTCAGGCTAACCCAGTACAGGAAAGGGACTTAATAAACACTATGGGCCTCATTCAATTGCTATGTTTTAGCGATCCGGGCTCGCAAATAGCGGTCGCAAGCTATGTTGCTATTCAATTGCCTTACATTTGTGTACTCTGATCGAGTTACGTGCTGTGAGCTACGATTCCTAGTGATTTGTTCAGGCGCAGATTACTTCACTCAAAGCCTTTGATCTTTCACAGCCGCAAGAGTTGCGGCCGCAAAATATCTCTAATCACTATTCAATTTCTCTGATTACCCTTCCGTCAAGCCTGTAAATGGCTAAACGCGAACCACAGGTTACCTTTACCAAGGAGGTGTCGCAAAGAGCTTACTTACAAATCGTAGCACTTGAAATGCAAATATAAAATCAATCCAGCACTGTAAATGATAGGGAACACAATGGATTGCCAAAATCAAATACTTTATTTCATGTTTATTTTCCATCAGAAGTCCTACGGACTTCAACCTCCAAGCCCGTAGGACTTTGGAATCCAACCTCCATATTTCATTGAAGTCCTACGGGCTTGAATAATGAGTTACGGGCTTGGAGGTCATTCAAGCCCGTAGGACTTTGGATGGAAATTAAACATGAAATAAAGTATTTGGTTTTGTCGATGTGCAAGTTTGAGAATGTGTTGTACTTTCAATCCTAATGGCACAGATCTTGTACCCCATAATTTATAGTGCTGGATTGAATTTATACTTGTATTTACAATGCTCCGAGTTTGTAGGCTTGAAATACGAGTTACTGCTTTGAGGCCGTGATCATGTTCAAGCCTGCGAATGCTTACTGCTGATAGTATGGTTTGCGATTAGCGGGAAGGGGCACAAACTTGCGGGCATGGCCAATTGAATAGCAGTATAAAAGTAGAGCTACGTGAGGACGTTACTCGATCGCAACAAATCAGTGATTTGCCATCAAGTTAGGTCCCGCAATTGAATGAGGCCCTATGTCTACAGATAATGTTTTACAATATTAACCCCTCTACCATTTGGCTTACTGCCTGAGGAAAGACTAGCATGACACTGATGTGTGAATTCCTGAGCGAACAGGGATTAAAAAGACCTAGCCCTTTGAAGGCAGCCACAATGATGGGGGAAGGAGCTGATTCATCTTATTAATCATAATTTAATAAAACTGGAGTTGTAGTGTAATCTATAACCCCTCTCTTAATCTCTATGCCAGGATAAGCATGGTTGCAATTCTGTTTTTGGCTGTCCAACAATTCCCTATAAGTAAATATGGTTTAATGGGTTTAAACTGTTGAGCGGTATGTCCCTGGGATGAGATATGGTCATGTTTAGTCTCAAAATGCAAGATTTCCCCTGAAGGTTTCTAATAAAAATTGTTGTGTGCGACTCTCAGTTTAGGGGGCCAAGTAAGGGGGTGCAGCAAGATGGGGAGTTAGCAGTCAGCCTGCAAGAACCACCCAGACTGGATATCTAAGCAGAAATGATTAGCAAATGTCCCCTGCCAAGTACATAGAGCGGGAAAGGAAATTCTTGATATGGGCTTGGGGACTGACCCCCTCCCTAGGGTGAAGTGTTGGTGATAGGACATGATAAAAGTCCTTATTTCTGGGATTATTGCTGCTGAACTTGCATTGGACTCTGTTACAGTCAGTAACATTTGCTGGGTGGCTATGCTGATTCTTGTGGTTTGCTGGGTGCTTTGGTGACTGTAAGCTGGGTTGGTTCTGTTCCTGCTATCAGGGTTTCACAAAAAAGCAGATGATCCTAATGGGTAGGTATGAATAGGGTCTTATCAAGCCCAACAGAAGCAGTAGGTCGTCACAGAAAGCTCTCAGAGATAAAGCGACTGTCACTGGATTTCTTTCTTCTAATAATAATATTTTCATTTAGGTAACAGAATAAAACAGAGAACAGATACAAATGATAAAGAGAGCAATGTGAGACAACTATGGGATTTGTAGCACTTTAATAATGATATACGGTCTCTGTAGTGGAAAACTGATGAAAAGAGTGAAACTCTGAATGAGCGAGTGCCAGTGCACTACAGGGCCAATGGATCTCTTACGGTTAGTAATTATTTTCTGTATTTTTTTCTTCTAACTAAATGAAATGAATTCCTTAATATTGTATCAGTTGGGATTTTAACAAACAGCATCAAATCAGAAACACTTCTTACCATGAGCTAAAATATAGTCAGTGTGAAAGACACATCCTCCATCTTCATTGTCTATGTTTCTTGTGGTGGGGCTTCAAGGGCTATAAAAGGGACAATTAAATAATCCAATATCTAAGTCAGTTCTTAAAATATTTTAAGAATTCAACATGATTTTGAAGTCTCTATCTTATGTAGCATAGCAAGTTTAGTGTCTTTGATATCCCTTTAAGCCTAATTTGAATAATACAGCCATTAATGTTTGTGACTTTGGATATACCGGTAACTATTTTTTATTAATAGAGATCATTTTGATTGTGGGATCACACACACAGGTGCAACATCTCTAAGTATCTGAAGAGGAACACTTCTGTTGGTATAGGCATTTGTCAAGTTCTAACTGGCTTACAATATTGATCAAGACTGTCACCCATTGATACTAAAATTACTTTCTAAGCTTTGCCTTTGATCTGTTTTGGGTTATATATTAATGGAAATAAATAAAATCTATTTTAACTAAAGGAACTAATTTCCAATCCCCTCCTTGTTATTATTACGTATATCAGTTATGTGTCATGTTGAAATTACATCTAATTTTGTGAGATATTGTAAACATGTCCACTGCATTGGATATAATCCTCATTAGTTAAAAATATATGTCATCAATACACTTGAGAATAAAAAGCATTCACAAACAACTTTTGCATAATGTGAATTATAATTTTTCCATGAAATACAGATACAGAAGAAATGCAGAATATGTTATTATGACATTTCCTTGACACTGTGAGAGGAAAATAAATGGATAAAACCTTAACAAATAATGGCTTTGTTTAGTATTTTTTAATCACAAAAATTAAATCCTATAGTAAATTTCATCTGTCACATAGAGGATTATAAGCATATAATGCAAAGCTGGATTTTTTGTTTGAAAGGTGGACCATATATACAAAGCAATGGAGAAGGAAAGTGCATAGTGGTTGAAGATATCTTGAAAGTGTCTAGAATCCATTTCTGATTATCCACAGTTTGTACATCATCATTCCAAAAGTGGAATCTGTGAAAACTACAAAGAATATCAAATCAATGAGCAGAAACTTGGAAAAAAAATAACTAATGTAATAAATAAAATGAGGAAAACTGCTAAATAGTAAAAACAAACTAAACTGGAACCTCTAAAACATTCCTGGTTTTGAGAGAAAGCAAAGAGACAGTTCTGCCGTATCACATTGGCAAAGTCACCTCCATGGTTGGACCTTCAGCTGAGCTGTTAATGTAAGAAAATACATAGCTTTCTATTAACCCTTTAAATGCCCAGTGTTCAGAACAGACCCAGTAGACACATTAACATTTTGTTATATATTCGATTAGACATGGCTCCTGATTTGTATACACATGGAAAACTATAAAAAAAAGAATTAGTAATATTTCAGCTTTCTAGTTACCGTATATATTTGTCAATTTGCTTTCAAATAATCAAGGCAGAAAAAAAAAAAGCTACTGAATACACTGATAATAAATTTGGGTCACATTACATTTATTTGTGACCAAGATATGTAATGAAATGAAAGCACAGAAGGCCTTTTTGACTTAAGCACATTATACACACCTCATTCAGAAAAAAGGTTAGTCTATACCTGTGTATAAGCATAAACCGATAAAAGTATATATTATCTGTTATATATTATATGAAACACCTGGTACATGACACTGTGGGTTGCGGTTTCTTGATATATAAGCTCATCTGTACAAAGATATAAATTAAAAGCTTTTGACACTGTTACTAAAGCTGCTGCAGTAATCCCCTGCAAGACGGCGCCTTGGTGGGTGATAGTGGAAGATGACCAATTTATTGCCTAACAATTTGGTGTCCGAATGCGGGGATTCTCCCCCAGAAGGTAAGCTACTTTATATTGTTTATGTATGAGCTTACTTACTCACAAAGAATTAGGGCCTTATTCAATTGCAAGCACTTAACTCGATCGTTGTAGGCCATATGTCTGCGGCTGTGTTGCGGGCTCCCGTTTGTCTCCGAATCCAGAGCTATTCAATTGCTCAAGGCCTCAAGTTACTGGTTCAAAGCTGAATCCGTAAACCATGCACTGGTTCATAGCAGTTCAGGGCGGGAATATGATCAATTAGGCAAGCCCGTAACCTCCCATTTCAAATCAGCCAATAGAAAATAAGAATGTCATTATTACGGCAGTAAAACATGGAGGTTACATGTCAATCAATTAGGTTTGGGGGTCGGATATGGGATCAGACTTGCAAACCCGCAAAATTAAGAATTATGAAAATGAATGCCAATACTGTTCTAATCCATGTGGGTGGCCTGATGAAACATATCATCGTTTTCCTTGTTATTTACAGTGCAGTATTTTTATTTGCATTTACAGTTAAACAAATGGGTGTTTAACCCCTTTGTGAGTCCTCTCTAGCACTCATAGGATTTTCTCTTTCTTTTGCCATTTACGAAAGTGAAACAAATTGAGCAATTAAATAGCGATTTGTGATTTTAGCCATCGTAACTCTTCCGAAAGATTAAAGGCTTTGGGAGGGTGTAAGTTACGGGTTTAACTATCACAAGTTTTTCAAGGCCGTAATTTGTAGCCCGTTTGGAGCCCGCAACAAAATGCCAATTGAATAGCAAATTAAGTTGCAACCTCACTTACCCGCTACCGGATCGACTGAGAGCTCAATTGTATCCGGGTCTTAGTTTATAAAAGGGTATTGTCTGGATGTGGGCTAGAGTCCTACTGGTTTACGTGTGGGTTAGAATCCTAGTGGCATTAGGGGAGGGTATCAAGTCCCTCTCATAGTTATTGGCAGATCTTTGATTAGGGATTAAGTGTTGTTGGTGGTGAGAATATTTGTTTTGCTTTTATCTGTTCATTTTAAAACACTGTATTGTTTTCTGTAATTACTCAATGGGCAAAACAACATCAAAGAGAGAAATCCCAGGTAAAAAAAGGTGGCAAAATTATAATTCATTTAAAAAATGCTAAATAATATATATAAGGATACAATACAATCCCCTAAAGAAACTCCCCTTGCTCTGGTCTTAACCCAACACCCAGATCCAGACCCGGGAGAATCCCCAAAGTGTCACTGCCTTCCTCTCTCCCCTTGTCTCTCTTTTCCATCTTTCTCTCCTTTCCTTTCTTCTCTTCCATTATCCCCTTCTTTCCCTCTGTTTTCTCTCCCCATATACAGTATCTCCTCCCTGCTCTCTCCAAAGATAAAGAAAATGATTTGTTGAAGATATATCTACAACAAAATTAGAGGCGCTCAATCTGACAACAGACAATACGTGAAGTAGGTTTGTCCTATAGGTCTGGTTACCTACTCTGAGAGCAGCCTCTTTTAGCTCACTTGTACCTTACACATGGAGAAATATTCTGTAGTATATCAGTCTGTATTCACTCAAAAGAGTGATCCAGCCACGAAATACCAGGCAATTCTACCCTGAACAGGAGAAATAGCAAACCCCAGATGCATTTCAGCCTCGTCAGTGAGGTGCAGCTGTACTCCCTAAAGCACAGTGAGCAAGGAGCCCACATCTGGTTCCCCCTACTAGGGTGAGAAAACCCCCTAAGGGTAATTTGCATACACCACAACAAAATTAGAGGTGCTCAATCTGAGAACAGACAATACCTTAAGTAGATTTGTCCTATAGGTCTGGTTACATACTCAGAGAGCAACCTCTTTTAGCTCACTTGTGCCCTTCACAGGGAGGTTTCTCCTGTTCAGGGTAGAATTGCCTGGTATTTCGGGGCTGGGTCACTCTAGTGAGTGGGACCAGACTGATATACTACAGGATATTTTTCCCTGTGAAGGGCACAAGTGAGCTAAAAGAGGTTGCTCTCTGATTGAGCACCTCTAACTTTGTTCTCTGAAGATGTATCTACCTTAAACCTTCAGTACAGTATTTCAATATGTTGAAACCAAAATGCTTAACCAGTATTGGCATTGTCTTGATCCTAATAAAGGATCTGTAAATTTCTTTAAGACCCCCGAGTTTCAAATGTAAACTTGCTTATGAATTATACTAACAGCCTTATTAAATTGCAATTCTGTAAATTTAAAAGGGCTATATTTAAGCACACAGCATATTTTTTTACAGAACTTTTTAGTTGGGGAACTTCTATCCAAAAGCAAGGTCTTCACTAGCTAAAAACTTCTGTAAATAAAATATGCTCTGTGCTTTTATAGAGCCCTTTTAAATTTACTGAATCGCAATTTAATAAGGCTGTAAAAAGTTTAATTGAATACCAACATTGACATTCATAATTGAGTGCACTAGTCTGTGAAAAGGACACTAAAAGTTTGTTTGAAAGATATATAGCCACTCTTGTATATATAGTCATTAAGGGCAGTGACATTCAAGTATTCTTTCTACTAAATCCACAACTAACATTTCCATTCCACCTCATATATGGAGAAAAATAACTACATCACATATATAGTTGTGGATCTTGTGATGTTGAACTGCGAGCCTCCAGAAGCAAGGCTCGCAATAACTCTAAAAACGCACCAAAACCAAAAAAATTATGTACAAAAAATTATAACACTCACACACAGCACAGGGGGAGACACAGGAAGCCTGGGAGTGAGGTTGTAAGCGAATAACACCCAGATTTGGCATTTTTCATCACTCGAAAATCCCCTAAGCGAGGAAAAAAATGGAGGACGAAAAACGTAAAATTTCAGAAACAGCATGAAAACGAGGCTCAGCAACGCCAGGCTCGCAAAAATTACAAAATACATGATGCTAAAGACAGTAACACTTACACGAACAACGTCAGGCACACAGGACTGTTTGCGATGTTGGTCACGCACTTGCCTCCCTCATCGAAGCGCGAGCCTCGCGAAGCGCGCAGCTGAAGCATGCAGGACTTAGGCTGCAATGCCACGTGATGAACGGTGAATGCGCTCATAGCAGGGCTTGCGATGAGCAAAAGCCTCACATTGTGTGGCAAACAGCATTGACAGCCTTACAATTGTATTCCCGTCATTTTTGTTTCTTTGTTAATTAATAAATATAAACTTTAACTAGTTGTCACAATATATTTTTTGTTTAATTGACTGGAATTAAAGTTACATTTTAAATTTTATTTGCCTCTTCTGAAAAAAATTGTAATAACAATTTTCTTCTAAGGTTTTAATTAATTTTGTGCTGGGTGTTTCTTCTCCTACCTGAATGCCTCCTTTAGTTTTGAATCCTAATTGTTCCTGAATAAAGCTCCACTTGTAGACCTTGGATCGTACGTTGGAAAAAGTCAGAATTGCTTTAAATTTATCCCCATTACAAACAAAAGGAACGTTTATTAACAGATCAGGTAATTAACATAATAAACAAATTACAGCAATGTAAATATATATACAATAATTTATCATATTCTATTTCTGTATTACAAGTTCTATTCGCTATTAAAATAGAAAAAAGTTTAGTTTTATTTATTTTTTCTTTCATTAAGCATAACTAAAAGGCTGTGTATTGAGATATAAAGCCAAATTGCTAAAAATGATCTATAGTGACATGTAACTTGTGGATTTTGATTTCATCTTTGCAATATCATTCCATGGTATATCTGTATTCACCTGCTTCTTTTCATTCCATTAATTATTGTTGATTGATTAATACAACCACACTTATAAAAAGTATTTTTGAAAATGAGAAAGAAGCTTTTTGCACGATTGAAATTTGCTGTAGCACTAATATTTTTGCTTCAATATAGACTATAATATGTTTAAAAGTAGTTACAAAATGTGCAAATTAAGATGTTAGCCTATTCATTCCAGTAACTGCACCTTCATTTTAGTCCATGTGTAATTCCATCAGGACCCATTTCTTTCTGCATTTTGTGACAGACCAAAGAAAAGGCTCTTTCTATTATCCCCACATCGTCTGCTGTGTTATTCCATTCGGTGACATTTTAAAATTCTTAGAATTAATAATGTATTTTTATATATCCTTTTGCTGCTTCCCCCTTATGGATTCTGAGAATTGTGTATGACATTTGCAACTGTTTGATAAGGAGTGCAAATTAGACTGTCGTGTACATTTGATAGGTGTATTGTATATCAGACCCTATAAATGTAAATGGCAATGGGAAGTTCAAGTTCCTAAATACCATTTCAACATCTGCACTGTTAACACTTTTCCCTGCGCTTCAGAGCCAGATGACTTAGATAATACGATAATCTGTAGATCAGGACACTACAGAGCAAAAAAATGTAAAGGTACACCTGTTTCTAGCTCGCCTTTTGCTTGCTTGGAGTTTGACAGCTTTTATTTTTTACTAACTTAACAATACATGTAGGGTTTAGATGAGTGGGAATAATTACTGGATTAAACATTCATTTATATTCACATGAAAGCAGTATGCTGTCATAATTTGAAGTCAGAATATAATAGTATTAGTTAAGAAATATATATATATATATATATATATATATATATATATATATATATATATATATATATATATATATATATATATATATATATGAATAATCAGAGTATTGCAGTGTATATATACCTAATGCTATCCTACAGATTAATTTAAGAGATTCTACAGTCCTTTACATAGTAATTAATACTTTTTTAGAAAATGATGATATGTAAAGTGTCAACATATTTAAATAATATGTTTTTGTCAGCGTTATTTAATCTGTCTTTGAAAGAGCAGAACAGATATCATTATCTGCTTCACTCTGCATACATCTTCAAGTCACAAGCAAAACATCAGAGATCTAACAGCTCCTTCAGAGTAAAAACAGATATTGGAATCTGAATGATGACATCATCCTGAAGGACCAAATACAATCCAAGTAGGATGCCCAGGAAGAGTCTTGTTTTGTAACCAAAATGTTATCTAAATTATTTTATTATTTTTTGTATCAGTTACATACTATATAAACTTATATAACTTGCTGTGTACTCATTAGTGTCAGATTTTGAGAGTGGTAAGGACTTTTTAAGCATATGTTTCTTTTAATTAGTCCTTCCTCAGATTCCCAAAATTCAGTAGCTGGCAAATGATCAAACTGGTAGGACCAAACAGTTCTTATCTACTTTCAAAACCTATGTTTATATTGTTAATATCATAATTTTTATCATCCTTGATTCATAGAATGTCAGCATACTCTGGAGC